>JAJLTM010000002.1:0-391403 GCA_030568175.1 Zygosaccharomyces lentus
AAAAATATAATTTTCTTTTTTTTTTTTTTTTTTGGTCTTTTTTTAACCTAATCTTCCATCTTCTCCCAGGGTTCATCTTCCTCCTCCTCTTCGACCACTTCACCCTCCTGATCTTCCTCATCTTCATCAGTCAAAGGCACATAATCCAAATCGTCCTCTTCGGCGTAGTCTTGTTCTTCTTCCAATAAGAAAACTGTCTCTCCCTGCCGTAGGATCTTATCCTGTTCCTTCCTCAAAGTAGTCGCCCTCAAACCTGTACCACTTGTTTCCTCGTAATGGAGATTCCACATTTCTGACCCATCCTTTAGCCATGACAAAAATAGGATGGGGATCAGCTGTGCTGGCACCACGTATAGTAAAGCAGGCTGGGCCGCTTTGAAGTGTTTTAGTGCCACAAAACAGCCAGTCAATGCCGCCACGTAACTAATTGTAGCTGTGGACGCATATAAGCCCCAGTAAATTCTGTTCAGATGAAATTCAGTACCAGGGTGAGATAGATGCCATTTATAAATATCAAACTTGTAACAAAGTGAAATGAATATCCCAGGTAGTACAATATCCCCTAATCCAATGAGACCCGTGGGTAGTTGAATCTTAATGGGCAGATCTAAGTGTGCCGCATTAACCATCAAGGGAGTGTAGAAGACAAAATAGGCATCGTAGAGCACCAAGGCACCCAAAATAAACGTTGCAGACTTCAAATTTTTGAACTGAATCTGAGTGATTGCATAAATCGCACAATTCATGGGTATTATGGGCAACGTGGGGGAAATTCTCACAAGAGCGAGGGACAGAATGAGCGATGGTATCATATCTAACCGAATGTACGCATTAACAACTTGTGTAGACGAAGGTATGTCAGAGGGTGCTTCCCCCTCGGAGCCGCAGAGTTCTTCCGTAGGGGTCTCTCTGTAGGTCAAATTTGGTGAGAACCACGAAATGGGGTGAAGAAAGTGGTTGCCATCTGAGAAGGTTAACCTGTAACGTGGGTTTATCCTGAGAGGATCCAGTTGGGTCCACTTGCCAAGGACTCTTGCCAGAGTGTTGAGCAAATGAGAATAGACGAACGTACTCGCAGTCACGCTTAACAGAGCGAAACCGTAACTAAGTATGGTCAGCAGCAAATCAGAGTAGTACAATGCGACTAGGGTCATGCCACAACACACGGGAATTACTATGGCATCCTGTTCGTCCAGTCTTAGTTCCGACTCCTCCCTTTCAAGCTCCAAATCCGTTGGGTCAAACAGCGGATCATCTCTTGTTGGTGGCAAAGAAGTACGTGGGATGGACGTGACAGAAGCCAAAGATCCCAGTATGGCCAGCACCGTAGAAATAGTGATCAATACATTACTTGCCGGGTGCTGCGCAAGCCAAGTGGAGAAACGACTGGCTAAACCACTTGAGTTGAGAGCCTTGGGAATTCTGCTAAATACCTGCTCTAGCTGGGAGGAAGATATCTGGTTCATTATTAGCTATTTTTCCTTGTGGTTGGTAGTTGCTAACCCGAAAAGCCCCTTGAGGGGCGAACAATATATTTACTAGATAAATCCTATTATCATTCGGCCAATGAACATAATCCGCCCTATGGAATTTATTTAGACTACAATCGTAGGTGACTTTGATCTATTCGGTCGTTGAACTTGAAGTTGTGTGCTCTCTTAGGCCGCTACTAGTAACCTTAACAACCTCTTGTCTTTTAAATCCGCTTTAACCTGCCCAACTGATAACTTTTGTCGATTACCATGCGCAGTCAATACTTATGTGTTAGATAATGTACGAGTTCCAAGTATATATCTATCGCTTACGCTGTTTCCTCCACTTGAATGATACATTACCTTTAGCGTCCACCGTTTTTTTCTTAGAACCTTTCTTCATGACTTCGCGCTGCGTATCCATACGATTTTGAACCTGTTTCAGCTGCATCTCCCTGACCAAGTGATCTTTGAGTAGCTTGTATTTTTTCAGCTTCTTTTTGTCGAGAGATTCCTTGGGCATTAGCGCGGATGAATCAGTAAGTTCGTTTCGAGCAAGTTGGTCTTCCGTCAACCTGTTCTCTCGCCTATGTAGCATTTGCGGCGTTGTATTGAAATGCTTAACTGGATCGAATGTCTCTAAGGCTGCTCTATCATCAACAAACACTGTGTGTTTACCATTGGACTGAAATAACAAGTCGCGGCCCTTTTTATCCAGCTTCCTTAACTCTGCTTGTCTCATTGTTCTTACATAATTACTGTCCTGAGTTTTTAATAATTTGACCTGATCCATGGACAGCGATTCGTCATTTCCCCTAGACTGAACGAGCAGACCCTGGGCGTCCGTCTTCCTTGACGACATCGCATGATAGTACTCATCTGGATTGCGTTCTTTTGCCTTGCCACGAAGGATCTTGAGGGTATCCTGTTTGCGGTGATGATCCTGAGCACGCTTTGCATAGTCCTTGTGCTTCTCCAGAAACCCAAATTTCGCACGCGAGTTGAGCTGCGAACGTTCACGATGCTGCTTCTTCTGGACGTTGTGCACCAGCTTAGCCATGTTTGTTCAAATGGGATGTAATGCGCTAGGTTCTCTCCTGATATACCGTTCTAATTGGCACGATGAGTTGAGATGAGATGAGATGAGATGAGATGCGTTTGAAGTTTTGAATCTGCAAAAAAAAAATATATATATATATGTATATCGTTAATGGTGATGTGTTGGGTAGAGCGTCCATATATAAAGCTTTCAATGCTTTATTCTTAAGTAATGTGGCAGATTTTGGGGGGTTTTTTCCTGCTGTTTTCGTAAGAATATATTCACTATTCAACTCTATAATTATTTCTTGCAGGTTCTACTTATTTAAACTATTGCGTTATGCTATTTACGAATATATGAAAATACACGATTTATACTTTTTGGTTTTCAATATTTCCATCTTGGTAGAAGAAAAAAAAAAATCAAAAGTTGTTCTCCCATGTGGCTTCAAAATACATTTATACAGCTATATTTCTGTATATGTGTAAAACTAGCGCCGAGAAGCGCCAAAAAAAAAGTTTCGATTTTCAGAAAAGATTTCTGAAGGTGTCTTTAAAATGGGGACACCATCTGAACCAAAATTCCTAAATTATTCAACCTACCCAATATATTGCCTTCTCTCTTGAGTATATAAAACTTTTTCCTGCTCCCACCTTCGATGCGTATTTCGATGGCAGCTATGAACCTGTCCCACGCAGGCACACCCCAGAAATCTTGTCACTCTCACGTGATCTACACGTTACGTTTTTAACATGACAAGTTTGATGAACTTTCCCAGAGACCTTCAAGAATCACATACGTCTCATCGCTAGTCCCCCTCTTGATGATTGCAAACAGGCTTCCGGATTTTTCGTCATGTCTCAGATTTATGATAGCAGCTAGAAGGCACGTCCTTTATTTCTACAGGAAGCAAGGCACCGATGACGCTGCCAGTGCAGATATCGATGTGGAACGCCAGGCCAACATCTTGAAAAACATTGTGGAACGTTCATATCTACACGAAGGCGTCAGTTGCTACGTACTCAAGAGGATACCCGAAGAAGGGTTGCCGACGTTCACCGACCAAACCTACGTCAACTTGGAAATCGTCATCGTGCCACAAGTCCACACTCTGAGCAAAGAGGAGCAGAATGTCCTAGTGCATCTAATGGTGGCACCTCAGAGCTCGAGACCTGTGCGCTTGTTCATTGGAATGATTTCCTGGGATGTGGAACACGAGCGGAAAATGGCCGGAGGGACGGAAGCTGCGCTGGCGTCGCGAATAAACCTCGAAGACTGGCTCAAGCACAAGTTTTGGCTCGCGTGCTATGAGCCATATGATAACGATTTGGTCTCTCCGATGCGCGAAGGCAATACCGAACTCATGAAACATGAGCGTTATACCGATGTCCATGCAAACCGGTCCATCCACCGCTACATACTCGACGTGATGGTTCATTTGCGCATGCACAGGTTAGTGGATACGACCAAAGGGGGCGGCGTCCACACGCGGTCGTCTGCAGACGTGCTGGTGCTTTCTCAGTTGATCGCGCTGTACAAATACAAGAGGATGTTTGTCACGCCGGAGCATGTCAAGCTGGCCTGCATATGGTATTTCCCAATGCATTTGGAATTGTTGAGAAGTTCCACCATGGACACGAGTGTCCTGTATGGGAGCAGGCCAGAGCTAGTGGATGGGCTCTTGGGCCACATAGCAGAATTCAAGCTGAGCCAATCCGTGGAAACGGAAAATCCGCTCTTTTTGGAGACCCTGGTGGTGCAAAATGTGCTGAAAAAAATTGTGCCTCCGGTATGATCACGGCCTGCTGCACTGTGAGGGTGCGTCAGATGGCAACTTGGCGCTGGAAACTCCCGAGGTCTTTGCGGTACGCTCCCGGTGACATCACCCTAAAAGTTCAGTCTTTGGAGAATGGTGATGCTGTGGTGAATTTCCCCCTTTTTTTTTCTAGCTCAGATTTACCGTTTCACAGAGCTTCTAGTGACAATCTCCCGAGGAGGGTTGCCGATTGTCCCTTTTCGATATTCCTTTGCCCTTCGCAGCGTCAATCCCCTTTCCCTTTTTTCTTTGTTCTAGAACTCCGGAAAAATCCCTGCATAAGCTTAATTTTTTTTTTTAGCCCGCACTGGGACAACGCATGATGTTACCGTACGTGGGGGGGGGGGGGCGGAAGGAATCGTGCATTCCAGTGCCCGCTGCGTTCCCGCAGACGACGCGGAACGAGGGGCGTCTCTGCTTGATCAGGCCAGCCATTCTCTTCAGGAGCAACCCGAGTCAGATTGTGGTCCGGGCGGGGTCTGCAGCTGCAAATCGCCACTTCTTGGCGAGAGCAAGACCGCCGCTGTCATCACCTAACCGGCCAGGAGAGGACAAGATGAGAGGTCTGCTAAATCTGACCTCGCCACTACGTCCCTGTACTTCCTCGTCGGTGTGAGTGAGCGCTACTTCTCGGTTCCAGACTCCACGACCATCACATCGTCCTGGACTTTTCTCAACAAGTTCACAAATTTTCAGGGCGGCAACAAACCACCAAACCGAATTGCATATAAATGTGCCGAAAGATGCATGTACAAGTAGATCAGTTTTCCTCCATCACATCAGACAGCCAACTCAACACGATATGAGAGTCTTTGCCCTTTTCACCACACTGCTAGCCACTGCCTGGGTCGCCGTTGCCGCGTCCGCAGAGTTCAAGTTGACCGCCTACAGTAGCTACGATCCATTGAGTTCGGTCGAAATTTACTCCGAAAGAGGGCTTCTGTACGTGGGCCCGAACGAAAATCCGCTGGTGGGAACGTTGGTTGACTGCGGGGAACTCAAGTTTTCCGACGGCACCTATGCCGTCGTGACACGTGAGGGCTACCTGTCGAAGGGTTCGCAGGCCGAAGCCTCCAACGGGTTCACGTTGGAAGGCGGCGATTTGTACTACAGGGGCAATTCGGAGTTTTTGGGCGTGTACTGGCACGGCCAGTACCTTGTGAAGACATCCTCGTGGAGCGGGGGGCATCCCTTCTACATCAAGGCGCAACCCGTCAAGGGCGATCAGAAAATTGTTTACTCGCTACCTGGCGGCTGCCACTACAACGCTCCTACCGTTACGCTCTACACGACTCTGTACCCTTACTACACGACCGCGACGGTGAGCGGCTCCGCCCACAAGAGCAGCCACCACACCACGAGCAGCCACCACACTACGAGTAGCCACCCTACCCACAGCACCTCCCACGGCACTTGGCACAATTCGACCACCGTGGTCTATAGAGCGTGAGTCGAAGGTGGTAGGCCTTGCCGTTTTTTTTCTCACTTTTTCGTCTCTTGGCCAGTTTGCCAGGCAAATAGTTTATTTTCTTTTAGTTACTTCGGCCCTCTTTTTGCTATGTAGGTTTTCTTAAAATGGATAGGCCTTTTTTCTTCTTCGTTCGATCCCGGGCACGTGACTCCACACAAAAAAAACCTTGTTGTGCGCAGCCTCGCCTCGCCCGGCGTGCCGCCGCTCGAGAGACAAAGTCGCAGTCTGCCTCCCCAACCGACACCGCTCGCAGGGACTCGCCCAACGCGCGACCATGCATCTCCGAGCCACCGCTACACTCCTGGCGGCAGCTGCCCGGTGCGCCGTAGGCGACTCCGAAAACTTCAGCATGCTGGCGATCAGACCCGCGTCCCCGCTGCAACACGCCGCAGTATACTCCCACGAGGGGGGCCTGTACCTGGGCCACAGGAACCGCTCGCTGTCTGCCGTGGTGACGGAGTGTGGGCACCTGCGTCTTCGCAGCGGCGCATACGCCGTGGTGGGCCGCGGCGGCCACATCCGGTTGGGCCCGCAGGACGAGGCCACGGGCACGTTTGCGGTGCAAAACGGTCACCTGACGCTTTCCGGCGCCGACGGGTTTAAAGCCACGCCGAAGAGCGGCAGGTACGTGTTCTCCACGAGGGCGAGTGACGACTCGCTCGGTGTTGTCATTAGGGCCCAGTCGGTCTCCAAAGGGGACGCTGTGCCGAATTTTGCTCATGCGAGCAGCTGCGGCGCGGGCTATAACGCCGCGGGGCCGGCTGTGGAGAGCTGGGCGGTTGCAAACGAGGCGCGGTGCGGGCTCTGTGCGGCAGTTGCTCTGGCGGTAGTAGCGGCGACGTAAGCGGCCGCCCGGCCGTGCGGTTCTCTTTTGAGCATATTATGAATTACTTATTATTAAAAAATGGGGTACTGTAAAACATCTATGGAATGGGCAAATCGTGCTAGCTCTTTTCTTCCTCTTTCGTTCTCCCGTCACACTTGCTCTTCTTCCTCCTCCTCCTCCTCCTCCTCCTCCTCCTCGTCGTCATTGGCGATTTTCTCGGGCACCTCGTCGTCATCCCCCTTGGCCGCATTCAGCGCATCCATCGAGTAGTCTGCCTTGCCCAGGTGCGCGCGCAAGAACTTCCCCCACCTCTTGAAGGCGAACGGAATCGCAATCATCCCCGTCGCGATAAAGGCCAGCAGCCACGAGGCCCACTGTAGCCCCAGGTTGTGGTACATCTGCGTGGTGAACAGCGGGAAGGCGGCACCGCCCGCGGAACGCAAAAAGACCTTGGTGGAAAGCGCGCTGGAGGCATACATAGCGTAACAGTCGATGATGTAGTTGTTTAGCGAGTAGTAGATGAGGACCATGCCGAATCCGAAGGCCAGGCCGCTCGAGGCCGGGGCCACCCATATCAGGTGCTTGTAGGAGGTGGCGCCCAGCATCCACAGCGCGATGGCGGCAAAGGGCGCGCCGACCATGGCGCCGAGAAGCCGGTCCTCCGGGTTGGGCTTGCGCTTGGCGATCGTCCGCAGGTACATCGCCTCGCACCAGAAAGTGGTGCAGAGCGCCGTACATGCGCCGATCAGGATCGGGATGAACATCAGCCCGATCAGGTTATCCTTGTAGCCGTACAGCTCGCTGAAGATGACCGGGTACGCGAAGAAGAACCCGTACAGAAGCGAGTAGATCAGACACACGTAGCCGCACGTCAGGTCCAGCACGGGCTCGGTCACGGCGAAGTACAGCGGTCTCAGCAGGCACGCGCGCATCATGTCTTTGAAGCTGACGCCCTGGGCCTCGGCCTCGGTCATCAGCCTCTGGTCGCCGGTCTCCTTGCGCATGCGCTTGGCGCGGCGCGCCAGGATCACGGGCGCGTACGTCTCCGGGATCATCGACACGATGATCCACATGACGCCGGCAAACGCCATGTTGAACCAGATGATGTAGTCCATGCGCCCCGTGCACACGGAGACGAACCCGTTGACCAGCGGGCCGAACACGGGGCCGCAGTACGGCGCGAACGCGAAGAACGCGATGGCCTTGCCCCTCGTAGCCGCCGGGAACATGTCCGAGATCGACGCCCCGACCAAGCACAGCCCGGACGACGCAAACACCCCGCACAGGAACCGGCACACCATGTGACCCGAGATGTTGGGCGACAGCGCGCAGGGGATGTTGAATATCACGTACAGCCCCATCGAGGTGAAGTACGTGGCCCTGCGCCCGTACAGGTCGCTGAACGGCGACCAGATCAGCGGGCCCAGCGAGAATCCGAGCACCATGAGCGACACGGACAGAATCGCCACCTCCTGGCCGACGTGGTACTTCTTCTGGATGGTACCGAGCCCGCCTGCCACGCATGCGGACCCGTAAGCGACGCAGATCACCAGCGTGGACAGCAGCACCGTGTACGTCCACCGCCACACGGGCGCCCAGTTGTGCGGGTTCGCCGGGTCGTTCGTCACGAACGTGACGAAGTGCGGGCTCAGATCCGTCTCCTTCTCGGCGACCGTCTCCACTTCCTGCAGGCCCTCCAGCACGGGGCGCGTGGCGGTGCGCCGCGTCACGTTCGTGGCCTGCCGTCCGAGCGTCTCCAGCTGTGCGAGGGGTACCACGCCGGACGGCGTCTCCATCGTGTACTCCTCGGGGAAAACCGGCGGAGCCGCGTACGTGGGCGCCACCACGTCCGGCACGGGGGCGTTCTTTTTCACTCCGAGCGTCTGCAGCGTCTGCGCGGTTTCTGTTCGCGTGAGCGCTATGCTGCTGAGCCGCGAGCTCTGGCGCCTGCTGCTCTCGGTGCTGGGGCGTCCCAGCAGCTGCTGGGGCTTCTCGCTGCCATGGCTCCTCGAGGACGACGAGGAGGACGACTGGGAGCTGCGCAGCGAACTTAACTCTGACTGTACTAAACTAGAAACTGCACTGTTCCGATTGGACATTGAAGAAACGGGTTGATCTGTGCTTCGAACAAGAAGAACAATAACCAAGGCACGAGAGTGGTAAAGGGCGGTCTTCTAAGGGAGGGAGGTCCCTTCCCGGAGGTTTGGCCAGGGTTCATGTATATATATATCCACATGTATGCACGGCCGCAAGGCGATGAGCTGGGTGCGTGGATTTACGACGCCGCGCGATTAATGAGCAAAAGTGCGACGCTTTCGCATGGCCGGTCGAGGGAAAGCACCAAAGCAAACAAGTGTAAATAACGACGGACTCGATGAGGGGGAGAGGATGGGCAACGGAAGGACGGGCAACGAGAGGATGGAACAGGAGCAGCGGCAAGGGCAGCAGCAGCAGCAGCGTCAAGAGCAAGAGCAAGGGCAAGGGCAAGGGCAGGGGCAGGGGCAGGGGCAGGGGCAGGGGCAAGAGCCCCCGCAGCTCCGGGACAGCGTCCGCGCACTCGTAGACTCGCTCTCCCCGCGCACCGCCCACCAGTACCGCTGCCATTGCAGGCGCTACGTCGAGTGGCTCGTCGACCGCGGCCTCGTAGACCGCGACCCGCAAATCGACAAACTCTCTCACTACCACTCTTTACCCCTGAGCACAGCGCTCGTGCACTGGCACATCATCGACACCGATCCGGCGCTCCCCTCTCTGCGCAAGATCCTCTCGTCACTAAAGTTCCTTGGTAGACTGTGCGCCGTTCACGGTGCCTCCGAGGCGGCGCTCGACGAAAAATGTCTCGAGCGGCTCACGAGGCTGCGCGAGGAGGAGCGGGGCGAGGCGGAGACGCACCAGCTAGCCGACACGGTGGCCAAAGTTTCGGCCAACGTGTGGGCGCCGCACTCACAGCTGCCGGACAAGTACTTCCGCAGCGGGCTGGAGCGCCTGAGGTTCCTCGTGGACTTCCAATGGCGCGCCTACGCGCGCCTGGGCTACGCGCAGCGCGCACAGATCCGGCTGGCAGATCTGTGCGCCTCGCCCTGGGGGGTCACGTTTGACGTGCAGACGCCAAGCAACCTGAGCCAGTACGTGGCCGCGGCGCCGCCGGGGCTGGTGCGCGAGCACCAGCCCGTGGCGCTGCTGCCGCAGCGCGACCCGTTCGTGTGCCCGCTCGTGTCGTTGGCGGCGTACCTGCTGCTGCGTTTCCGGGACGGCGGGTTCCCGGAGCTCGACGGCAGCGATGACGACGCGTTCGCCGAGCTGCCGCTGGTGAGGGGCAAGAGCGCCGGTGACTACCCACGTGAGGAGACGCTAGCGCACTACTACGCAGCGGTATTCCGCTACTGTCGGCTCGCGTACAAACGGCGCGAGTGGTTCGGCAGGGCGCACGTGGAGTTCCCGCGGTGGGGTGTGTCTGAGTGGGCGGGGTTTTTCGGCGCCGCACGGTACGCCGGGCCGGCGCAGGAGGCGGCGTTCCCGCAGCGCGTGGCGCGGGACTACGCGGAGCGGCTGAACCTGAAGCCACGCGGCGAGGCGCTCGGGGGCGTGGGGAAGGCGCTGCCGCGGGCGCTGTTGGTGCAGCTGTTTCCGGAGGTGGAGGAGCGGCGTCGGCGGCAACGCGGCGGCGGCGCGCCGCTGACTGAGGCGGCTGAGCGCTTTCTGGCGGTGCTGGAGGCGTTGCGCGCGTGGCTGCTCAGGGCGCTCCCCGCGTTGTACCGCGCGTTCCCGGAACACGACCTGTTCCAGCGGGAGCCGCTGAACCGCGCAGACTTCAAGGCCTACTACGCGGCCGGCGACGTGGGGGCAGAGGTTGAGAGGGCAGAGCAGTTGTTGGTGGACAGCACGGCAAGCGTGGCGAGCGTTGGCCACGCCGCCGCTGTGGCCGGCGACAACGCCCCCGACACCACCCTCCAGCTCGTCCAGTACCACACGCTCTCCAATTTCGAAATCCTCCTCTCGCTGCTGTCCGAGATCTTTGAAAAGCTAGACATGAAGAAAAGCTCGCGCGAGTATGCGATACACCAGCTGGCGCTCGTCCACGACACTTTGAAAGACCGCATCAGCGCCGCGAAACCCGGAGACGTCCGCGACGCCCCGGACGCCCCGGACGCCCCGGACGACGACGACGATGACGATGACGACGCGCCCGAGCTCCAGCGAATGGTCGACGAGCTGATCACGCGCCACGTCAACGCGCTCGAGGCCCGCTTCGAGACCCGCCTCGAGAAAATGGAGGCCCGCATGCAGCTGCTGGAGACCCGCCTCGGCCAAAAGAGGCCCGCAGACGACACCCCTTCGGAGTTCGCCCTCGATCCAGCCATCGACAGCGTCGAGGACGTGGTCCTCGAGTGGTTCACACCCAACCCGCAGATGCGCGGACAGTGCGTCCACAGCATGAACAGAGCCGACAAGTCGTGGCGCGTCGGCTGCGAGGAGCTCTACAGGCAGCGCAAGGCCATCGTCGAGTTCTACATACACCTCGTCAACAGCCGCGGCATGGACCGCTATGAGGCCGTGGACGTGTGCGAGAGACTGCGCGGCGGTGGCGACCTGCAGGCGCTGGCCGCGCGGCTGCGCGACTGGAAGAAGCAGAACGACTCGTTTGACGGCCTCGCGTAACGCCGAGGGGTCGCGTGACCATGTCACGTGTACGCGCTCGAGCAGAGGGCTGGTGCTGCGGATAGCCGCACATCCGGCGTTGGCAGGTTCGCGAACCGGGTCACTCCGTTTGCTCGCTCGCCCAAGGGGACAAACCCACTGCGACTCACATCATCATCACTTTCAAAATAAACAAAATAGACAAAATAAACAAAATAAACAAGCCATGTTGCGTCTGCTGCTCCTCGCGCACCTCTGCGCAGCCGTTTTCGTACCGTGGGCCGACGACGACCCCTTCGTGGGACTGGGCCCCCCAGTCGTCGGTGACGCTGTGGTGCCGCCGCTGCTACCCCCGAACAAAGTTGATGACTCCAACAGAAGTCTGCGCCCCAAGGACCAGATACCGGACTACATCGTCGACAACTGCCCCCTGGTTCACCTCTACAGCGAGGAACGGTACTGGCCCTCCGACATCGCCGAGTTCGTCTCCCACTTCGACGTGTGCGATGCCCAAGGTGTCCCCGTCGTGGACAAACTGCGACCTTCGCAGCAACCGCTGTCCCTGTCAGACCTGCTTCCCAGCTACCAGTACCGTATGGCCAACGGCACCGACGCGCGCATAGAGAGCCGCGACACTTTTATGACCAGCTTAGACGATTTCGACAGCGACCCGGAGTGGCTCCTGGGACGCAGACCAGAGTACGGCACGGGCCACATCAAGGGCGGGCCGGCTGTGCTCGTCGCCGTCGACAAGGGAAACGGCTGGGTGGACGCCTTTTGGTTCTATTTCTACCCCTTCAACTTTGGACCTTTCATCATGGGCAATGGGCCCTGGGGTAACCACGTCGGCGACTGGGAACACTCCTTGGTCAGATTCTACAGGGGGGAACCCAAATACCTCTGGATGAGTGCACACGGCGGCGGCAGTGCCTACAAGTTCGAGGCGGTGGAGAAAGTCAAGAAACTGCGCCGCAGAAACGGTAAACTGACCCCGCAGATCGTCCAGAGACCTCTCATCTTTAGCGCTAGAGGTACGCATGCCAACTACGCCTCTGTGGGGCAACATGCCCACGACGTGCCCTTCTTTTTCATGCCCTTGAGCGACTTCACGGATAGGGGCCCCATGTGGGACCCCTCATTGAATTTCTACGCATACACTTTTGACGGTAAAGAGGTCATACCCACCGGTGAAAGGGAAAGAGCGTTGGGGGTGAGCTGGCTTCACTACGAGGGCCGCTGGGGGGATAAACAGTTGCCCTGGGGCGACCCGAGACAAAAACGATGTCCCGTCCAGTGGAAATACATCACGGGTCCCCGGGGGCCTCTGTTCAAGAATTTGCAACGGATGTCGCTGTGTCCCGGATTCGCATGGTGGAATTTCTGGAAGGGATGCCCCGCCAGACGGCTGATTAAGAAGGGAGAGGGCCTAGACGCAGAAAGGAACGACCTACTGGGTGACAACTGCGGGATTCTTCTTTACAAAGTTAAGCCAAGATGGCTGCGCTCGTTGTTGCGTATCTTGACGTGGAGGGGCTTTTTGTGTTTTGTCATGGACTACTTTACTGGCTAGAGGGGATCCCCAAAACGCATCTTGGGCAAAAAAAAAAAAAAAAAAAAAAAAAAAACTTTGAAACATAGTGGTCAATATGGCATAAGAGGAGTCGCCAGGCTCATGGGGACTGTTGAGATAAAATTTGTTTTGTTTTGTTTTTTTTGTTGTTGTTGTTGTTTATTATACATTCTGAACACTTTTTTTTTTCTTTCCACAGCCGCTCAGAAAAAGCGAGAATCTTCGAGAAGCGGAGTCTCATGGAATAATTTAGAGCATTAAAGAAAAGAAGAAAAAAAAAGTGTTGAGTATATAAGATAGTCTATTATGACATTTACTACTGTACTTCCCTTTCTCCCAAATCGATATACACACACCAATGTTCTCCGCTGTGAAATCTCCCTATACTTTTGACCCTATGACTAGCGTTTTTTGCGAGCCAATGTTCTTGGCGCCAGAGTCCAAGAAACGTAGATGCCATAAGGGACCTATGAATCACTCACACATGGGCGTGCAGTACGATACCCCCTCCTTGGAATATAAAGTGGACGCGTGTAAGCGTGGATACGTCCTTTCGCTGTCCAAGAAGTTGAATAAGAACGCACTACGCAATGAGATCAACCGCGAACTGGCTCATCTGAAAGAACAATTGTACAAGCCCTCCTATCATTTTTGTCAGCTGCTGGGCGGTCTGGTGGAGGAACAACCCGATGAGGAGTTGCTATTGCGCCAGGCAATGGCACAGTTGAACACGGAATCCGTCTGCCGTAAATTGGCGCGCAACGCATTCAGGGATTACAAGATCGAGTTGAACCACAGAGGTGACGAATTGGCAATTATGAGCCGTTCAGATGGTGTGGCTAAGGAATTCGATTTGGGCGTACACATCGACGATTTGGAAATCGTTGGGTGTCAGCTGGATGAGTCGTGCAGGAATGCGGTCTGTAAGATACTTTTGGTGGAACAAGAGGAGGTGCCCGCTAAGATTACTGTGAGGAAAGAAGAGTCTGAGTTGCAACAACCTCGAGATGAAGAGCTGGCTCAAGAAAGCGAATCTGAAGTGGAAGAAGAGGAAGAGAGGCCTGAGATGGAAGTCGAAGGAGAGCAGCCCAAACTAACCTTTACACAGATGGGGGTGAACTTTCGCGATCAACAGCCAGCCAAAAACCCCGACTGGCGCAGACGAAACTCTCCAATAATGGAAGAAGTCGAGGATGCAGAGGCTAGCCGCTTCAGACAGCTGGTTCGTCGCGCCCCCACGGGTAACGCTATTTTAGAGGATTTCTAGATGTATAATAATATATTTATCACAATACGAAATGAAGTTGAATTACGACAAAACAGATGGTTAAGCGCGTTATATCTCTTGTGCAATCCTTTTGACTTAATTGGATTGCTGGGACATTCTAACTTTAGTGCACATAATTTTTTTTTTTTTTTTACTTTAACGTTTAGCTCCGCATTTTATTAAGAAGCAGCTACACTGAAACAACAACAAAAGCGTATAGAAAACATAGAAACCACTCGGCAAAACAAGGAAAAAAAAAGCATGTGAACGCGCTTTCCAAGACATTCGACGCTTCCCTTCAGGTAGATGAGAGTCTAATGTTGTGAATTACACAGTATACTAATTATAGGAATGACTCTAATTGCTACGGTTCAAGGTGTTTCGAAAGTAAAATGAATCCTTCTTTTATTTTTCTTCCGCACGAGATTTGAAATAAAAAATAAGTAGGCTCGTTTTCTTGGACCCCCACCCTCTTGCAGCTTTGTATATTTGTGGTACACTTTTCATCCCATTTATTTGTTGGTGGTCGAGTCAGGTAATGAAAATAACGATTCGGAGATCTCCGGGATGGTGGCGCCAATGCGTCGAGGTCAGAATTCTGCACCCCCATCATCGGAAAAAATTTCCAAGTTGCCAAGAACTGTGTCTGGAGATCAACAGCACCACTTGCTACTTGTCGAACCAGTTCTTGGTTCCTCCTCGAGGGCCATGCTGGTTTGTTGTGAATGCCGTCTTGGGGCCTTCAAAAAATGGAACCCATTTCGCAGATCCTTTGACTTTCAAGGGTGGTACCGGTACTGATTTATTAATAAGCCCTCTGCGATTTTGTTTCTTCTTATGCAATTATTTGCCAGACGTTAATAGTCTATAAATTTCCTAGCGATATTACTATGTCATTGTCAGCAATTATTCGGGGTTAAACTTATAGTCCACGATTGAATGAACTGATTTCTCGCATTTAAAGCAAACAGTGTTTTCCATACATCACCTCCCATTCCCTTTGGCAGATTTATTTCTTTGTGTGTATTAGATCCGTCAACCTACGGCATCCCGTTCCGCTATTGTACCGGTGCACAATGAATTGTCCCCCTCCCCCACTCCGAGATTTTTTGGGATCTCTATTTCTTAAAGTGAATTTGTTCTCGTAAGTGGGTTGCAATTTGGACCAGTTCTCATCGACTAATTATTTGTTTCGACCTGATCAGAAGAAACCTTACTTGGAAGAAAATACAAAATCTATCTGAATTTGCAAAATTCGGGTATTTCTCCCTCTATTTCTTGACTGCATGGCCGTACCTCCAATATCTGGAGGGGTCGCCTTTCAACGCTTCACCAATGGCCCAGAGGATCACCGGTGCAAGGTTCTACCACAGCTAGCGTGTGCGGGCGGCGCAAATTTTGTATGTCATGATTTGCTCCATCTGGGAACCGAAGTTGTAGTCATATCTGGGCATGTGGCGTAGTTGGTAGCGCGCCCCCTTAGCATGGGGGAGGTCTTCGGTTCGACTCCGGACTTGTCCATGTTTAACTCTCTTTTTGCCACATATATTCCCTCAGGTGTGGCGTTGACCAACTTTCCCTGCCCTCGGAAGCAAATAAATTAACTGGCTTCTTTTTCCTTCACTGGAATATTTCATGTGCCTAATCGACGCTCAGCACTGAAAAAATCCCATTCACGCACCCGTTTTGTCAGCAGCGTAGGGAATCGTACTCCCTCTCCCATATAAAAGACGAGCCACCGCGGCAAGTATCGTCTCCCATTTGGGTCCGCTCCAGTGATGCCAGCAGACGCCGTCGAGTCCCAGCTGCACGGGTCGCTGGAGACCTCGATGGACTCCTTCGAGAAATTGTTGTACCACCACGAATTGCAGATACAGCACCTGGTGGAATTCTACCACGAGCCGGGTGTGCACCGAGCACAGTTGCAACAGACACTGGCAGGCCTCTCGGAGAGCCTTTGCACCGGGCACAAGGTAGTCGTCGTCGGGTGCGGCAAGTCGCACTGCATCGCGGCCAAAGTGGTCGCCACCATGAGATCCATGGCCATGCCCGCCTTTTTACTCCACCCGACAGAGGCCATGCATGGTGACATGGGCATAATACAGCCCGGTGACTGTCTTCTAATCTGCTCGAGCGGCGGCGAGACCGAGGAAATTATTCAATTTCTACGCTATGCCAGCGGACCCTTCTCCCCTGAGCCCGTCAGAGAGTCTTTCAAAATTGGCGCTTGCGGCTCGGCAGACAGCACCATATCGCTCATGTGCGACTCCTTGGTACTTTTACCACAGCGCTACACAGAGACCGAGATCCAAAACGGCCTGAAGGCTCCCACGCTCTCCACCACTACGATGCTTGTCGTCCTCGACTGTCTGTGCATTTCCCTGAGCGAGCTGTACTACAAGGATCTGAGCCGGAGAACCCAGGTTTTCGAGGCGGCGCACCCTGGCGGCGGAATTGGCCGCAGCAGCCGCTCCAGTGGGCGAAGCATTGCGCCAAGGGCCCCCAAGGAGCCCGCATCTCGTGTGGGGAATCTGCAGAGACCCCTGGATGAACTGCAGTTCCTGCAGACCCTGGTCATGAACGACTGGGTGCAGTGGGGTTCGGCGCTCGTGCCTTCAAGGTACTTGCAGAAGCTTTACGCAGAATGGAAGGTGGGCCAGTTTCTAGAAACCCTCGAGCAATTTCTAGAGCGGCTGAACACCTAACTGAGGCTTCAAAAGAGTTTCGCGTCGAGACACGCGACGCGAAAAAAATGCCAAGGAGGCGCAGAGCCATCGCGCATCTCTCCAAACGGGGCGATCTAACGTGTTCTGAAACTCCGTATCTGTACAAAGCACTACGTGCTACGTCTTCCCCGAGCGGGACGCGTTACTGAGAAACTGCCGTAGCCCAGTAAACCTCCGTAGTAGTAACATTGCAGAGAAACTGCCCTATTATATCAGTTCGCGTCCCCAGAGAAATTCCCGACAGAGAAATTCCCGTAGGAGAAAGGGAATGACAGTTCTTTTTTGAGAATAAAACAACCTGTAGATGCAAAAATTGACAAAAAAAAGTTGGCCTAAAGTAATTTACAGTAACTGCGATGATTGACCTTCCCCCTCAGGGAAACTGTCGAGGTGTTGGCGGGAAATCGTATCGTGTATAAAGAGCTTTTTCGTACCGTGTATAAAAAGCTCTCTCAAATCGGGACCTCAACTGCCCCATTTTTCGTCTTTCTAAGTAATACGCTGTTTACCTTACCTTGGCTCTTGCTATAAGCACACATACGCGTTTAGGTTGCGTTAGCGCTTATTAGGTGAAAGTTGTGACGATTGCTGCTTTTTTTTTTTTTTGTCCCTCTCTCTCTCCTGGCTCTATTTCTTATTGATTGAAGTCATATAACCGCAGGTTTTAAGAAGGGATTTTTACTTTCGCTACATCTATTCCCACCCAAGGCCTACCAAGCTAGCAGAAATGAATGGTGTGAGAAACCTCACTAACAACAGTCAACAGAATTTGATTGGTGGCGCCGGTGGCGGCGATTCGGAGTCCTCGTTCGTGGGCAACCAATTGAGGGAGCAAAACAGGACAGAGAATCCATTTTTGGGCAGCGATGAGGAGCAGGACGAAGATGAGGTCAGATACAACTATAACAACAACAGCGAGACGTCACTGATCAAGGATGCGACCCCATTCGATAAGGGCCCGCAAGATCTCTCCGATTACAAGGGTTACTACTCGAAGAACCCAGCGGGGCAGGTCAGGGAGAGCACCAACAGCCTATCTATACCAAAGAGGCTCCCTATGTCAGATTCGGTGGCCTCTGGACTGTCCACCAACGATATACTGTCACCGCCAGAGTACGATAGGTACCCGCTACTCGGATCACGTGTAGCGTCCATGGCGCAATTGCATCAGGCTGCCGAAGGGAGGCCATCTGGTAGCGTTGGTGCCTCGTACTCTCCACCGGGCAATGGCTCCTCGTCGTCGCTTTCATCGAATCCATTCCTTGTGGAACACGATTTCTCGCCGTTTGGCGGATATCCTGCTTCGTCATTCCCGCTGCTCATGGAGGAGAAGGAAGATGACGACTACTTGCACAATCCTGATCCTGAAGAGGAAGCTCGCTTGGACCGCACAAAATTTGTCCAGGATTTCAAACACATGTCCTGGAAATCGTTTGGTGGGCTGGTCGGGATCCTGGTACTGTTACTGGGAGGCGGCTGTGTCTTCGTAGTCATACCTGCATTGACCTTTACCAATGCCACTGACCATAGTTCGTACCACGAAGTGGTCACGTTTTTGACAGATTACCGGTACCCTCAGTTGTCAGCCATCAGGACCAACCTGGTGGATAACGACACTCCGCACGAGTACAGGACGAAAGAGGCCAAGGACGGATCTCTCTGGAAGCTGGTCTTTTCAGATGAATTCAACGCTGAGGGAAGAACTTTTTACGATGGTGAGGACCAGTTCTGGACCGCTGCGAATTTGAACTACGACGCTACAAAAGATCTGGAATGGTACGACCCAGACGCTGCCATTACGAGCGAGGGAACCTTGAAACTGCGCATGGACGCCTACGAAAACCACAACTTGTTCTATAGGTCTGCCATGTTGCAATCCTGGAACAAGATGTGCTTTACGCAGGGAAGAATCGAAGCCTCTGCCAATTTGCCCAACTACGGTCGTGTCACTGGGTTATGGCCCGGTATGTGGACCATGGGTAACTTGGGGAGGCCAGGGTATTTAGCCTCCACGGAAGGCGTTTGGCCCTACTCCTACCAGGAGTGCAATGCCGGGATCACTCCCAACCAGTCCTCCCCAGACGGTATTTCCTACCTTCCGGGCCAACGTCTCAGCGTCTGTACGTGCGATGGGGAAGATCACCCCAACCAAGGCACTGGCAGAGGCGCACCTGAAATCGATATGATCGAAGGTGAAACCGACACTACTCTGGGTACCGGTATCGCATCGCAATCTCTGCAGGTGGCACCATTTGACATTTGGTACATCCCCGACTACGAGTTTGTGGAGATTTACAATTTCACCACAACTTCGATGAACACTTACTGCGGTGGACCTTACCAGCAAGCCGTCTCTGCCATCACAACCCTTAACCCAAACTGGTACCAGTTCGGCGCTGCAGCTGGCGAGTATCAAACTTACGGTTACGAATTGTTAAACGACGACGAAGACGGCTACATTCAATGGTTCGTCGGTGACAAAGCCACAATGACCCTGTACGCCAAGGCTCTCCATCCCAACGGGAACATTGGTTGGAGAAGGCTGTCTAAGGAGCCCATGTCTATTATTTTAAACCTGGGTATCTCCAACAACTGGGCCTACATCGATTGGGAGATGATTCTTTTCCCCGTGACCATGTCCATCGACTACGTCAGAGTGTACCAACCAAACGATTCCGTCTCTATTACATGTGATCCAACGGACTACCCCACTAAGGCCTACATCGATGCTCATCAAAACGCCTACTACAACGCCAACTTGAGCTCCTGGGAGGATGCCGGTTATACTTTCCCCAAGAATGTCTTGACAGGAAATTGCAAAAGTTCCAAGTATAGCAGTTCGAGAAACAGCACGTGAATGCATTCCTGGCAAATCTACGCGTCATGTGTTCGTACCAAAGGATAATATAATACGTGGCGGGCCCGGCACCACTTTTATTTTTTTATTTTTATTTCCTGTTGTCATTGCTCTTTTCGCTTCAGCCGACAAACGCATGCGGCGATAACACTCTGCATGATGGAAGAGGCAATTCAGTCGGGAAATGGCCCTGGCGATGGGCAGAGGCACCGTGAATAATGGATAAAGGCTGTGTTGGGCCCAGATGTTTTGAAATCTCCCATTCTTGTTTTCCCTTCCCGGTTTATCTCTCCGCAAGAGTTACTACAGGGAAGGGCAGCAAGATATATAAAGAGAGGGATAAAGGCTCGAGTCTTCGAGAAAAGAGTTTTATTCGTTTTGTAACTATTAGTTGAAGAGAAGATGTTTTTGAAGATAAGCGGACGTGATGAGAAACCTAACCAATAATGGAGTAAGTCGGCAAGATCTGCTAGTGGACATATCATCAGGTTCGTCTGTGGAAAATGATCTCAGTGAAGAGGATAGGGTCATGAATCCGTTTTCAGATGGCAGTGGACCCGATGAAGGTGTTGAAGGAGCAACAGACAGTATGCCAAAAAGAGGATTGAGCGCTGCATCACTGGCACCTGATAATTTCTCCAAATCTGATTACAAGGGTTATTACTCGAATAGGGGCAGCGACGTGAAGGTTCCGCAGGAGCAGCCGCAGATGAACAACGTTTCCAAATATCCGGTCAATCCTGCGAGTAATTTTTCTGCTAGTGACATTTTAAAGCCCCCAGAATACGATAGATACCCACAGGTAAGTTCCAGGGTGACCTCCGTGGTCCCGGGACAACAACAACAACAGCAGCAACAACGCCAGCAGAATTCGCCTAATGGGTCTCATTCGTCACTCTCTTCAAATCCGTTTTTGAGCGAACCAGACTTCTCACCGTTTGGTGGATATCCTGCTTCGTCATTCCCACTGCTGATGGAGGAAAAGGAGGACGATGATTACTTGCATAATCCGGACCCTGAGGAAGAAGCCCGTTTGGACCGTAGACGATTTGTGGAAGACTTTAAACACATGTCGAAAAGATCGTTTGGCGGATGGGTAGGTTTGCTCGTGCTCCTGATGGGAGGTGCGGCGGTGTTTATCGTGATTCCAGCTGTCACGTTTACCGGTGTTACCAATCACGATACGTACCATAACGTGGTGACCCTTTTAACGAATTACGAATACCCCCAATTGTCGGCCATTAGAACGAACTTGGTGGATGACGACACTCCAGATGAGTACAAGACGAAAGAGGCCAAGGACGGCTCTCTCTGGAAGCTGGTCTTTTCAGACGAATTCAACGCTGAGGGGAGAACTTTTTACGATGGTGAGGACCAGTTCTGGACTGCTGTGAATTTGAACTACGGCGCTACAAAAGATCTGGAATGGTACGACCCAGATTCTGTCATTACGAGCGAGGGAACCTTGAAACTGCGCATGGACGCCTACGAAAACCACAACTTGTTCTATAGATCTGCCATGTTGCAATCTTGGAACAAGATGTGCTTTACGCAGGGCAGAGTGGAGGCGTCAGTCAACTTGCCCAATTACGCTAGAGTGAGTGGACTGTGGCCTGGTATGTGGACCATGGGTAACTTGGGGAGAGCTGGGTATCTAGCATCCACGGATGGTGTTTGGCCCTACTCCTACGAGGCGTGCGATGCCGGTATCACTCCCAATCAATCCTCGACAGATGGTATTTCCTACCTTCCGGGCCAACGTCTCAGCATCTGTACGTGTGATGGGGAAGAGCACCCCAACCAAGGTACTGGCAGAGGTGCACCTGAAATCGATATGATTGAAGCTGAAGCAGACACAACTTTGATGACAGGGATAGCGTCACAGTCCCTACAGGTGGCCCCCTTTGACATTTGGTACATCCCCGACTACGAGTTTGTGGAGATTTACAATTTCACCACAACTTCGATGAACACTTACTGCGGTGGACCTTACCAGCAAGCCGTCTCTGCCATCACAACCCTAAACCCAGAATGGTACGAATTTGGCAGCGCTAGCGGTGGATACCAATCATATGGGTTCGAACTATTGAATGACGACGATGATGGCTACATCCGTTGGTTCGTTGGCGAAACTGCCACGATGACTCTATACGCCAAGGCGCTCCACCCCAACGGGAACATTGGTTGGAGGAGGTTGTCTAAGGAGCCCATGTCTATTATTTTAAATCTGGGTATTTCCAACAACTGGGCCTACATAGACTGGCAGATGATTTTTTTTCCCGTGACCATGTCCATCGACTACGTCAGAGTGTACCAACCAAACGATTCCGTCTCTATTACGTGTGATCCAACGGACTACCCTACTCAGGCCTACATTGGCGCTCATGAAAACGCCTACTACGACATCAATGCCACGTCTTGGGAGGACGCTGGTTATACTATCCCGAAGAATATCCTGACGGGGAATTGCAAAAGTTCCAAGTACAAAAACAGCAGCAGTTCGTAGAACTCATGGGCAGGTCCTAACGCTATGTAAAGATATTTCAATTAGTACAATCTAGAACAGCTCTTGCAGGTTAAATTCACCCCTTGAGTCCTTAGTAAAAACGCCTTTCTCGGTGACTATACCATCGATAAACTCGTGGGGTGTAATATCGAACGCAGGGTTCCATACTTTTGCTGTGGGTGGTGCTATGCCCACTCTGCCAGATTGAGGTTTCTGTGCATCGTCCAAGATAGGTTTCTCTGTTATAGGGTCGACCACGGTACCCGTTACCAGCCTCAACTCGTTGGGATTACGCTCTTCCACTACAATATCTGCGCCAGTAGCGCTGGCACTGTCAATAGTCGTCTTGGGGGCCACTACAAAGAATCTGATGCCAAATTGCTTGCAAATTATTGCCAGTTGGAAAGTACCAATCTTGTTGGCCGTGTCACCGTTGCGCACGATCCTGTCGGCACCGACGAAGGCTGCTTTGATGGGGAGACGACTGGTCTTGATCTTGTAGGCAATCATACTGTCGGTAATCAAAGTTGTCGGGATATTGTCCTGAACTAGTTCGTAGGCGGTTAAGCGAGAACCTTGGTTGTAAGGCCTAGTCTCTAGTGGGAAAACATGAACCAATCTCGTTCGGTCTATGCCGGTCTTTTGTCTCTTGGATACCTTTCCCTCTTCAACGCCTTGGGACTTGGCCCATAGCGAACGAATCACCCCAAGCGCAGTGCCGTATCCTGCGGTAGCCAGGGAACCGGTGTTGCAGATGGTCAAAACACCAAATTTACCGTGAAACGCGTCTTTTGACAAACAATCAAGTAGATAGTTAGCACCGTTGTTACCCATCGTGATATTGTTGGCCAAATCGTCGTCAATAAGCTTACACACATATTGAAATAATGACAAGTCGAATTCGGAAAGACCCTTAGAAGTCTCCAGCAATTGGCGAATCACGACAAGAGAGTTAGCCAAGTTCACCGCGGTGGGTCTACTACTCAGCAGAAATTCAACTCTCTCGAACAGCCTGGATTTGACATTGGACCAATCCGACAAATCGTAAAACCATTGCGTATTCTTTTGAGAATCCAACTGCAGAAACTGAACCTCTGCTAAAACTGACAAAGATCCGACAATGGCAATGGCGGGTGCCCCCCTCACCTGCATGTTCTTGATAACACTGTATCCATCGTCAATACCATGCACCGGAACGTATTTGGTAGTGTACGGAAGCAGCAATTGGTCCAAAACTTTGACTGAAACTCTGTTGGATACACTTCTATCGAACTTAATAGCTTCGAGGGACATCGAGATGGATATAATTTACCTCTCTTCTACTACTTGAAATTTCTCGTAATTTTATTTTTTTTGAAATTTTTGCCAGTAGTATATTACGTAGACGACTAGCAATGTGTTCAGAGATGAGCTCGAGAAAAGCACCTAATAAAATTGGAATGAAAAAACGGATAGATTAATTATTATGTGCCAGTAAAACACAATCAAACTTGTTCTTCCAGCGGTATTGGGAAAAGGACATTTGATCTTATATAATAATGAAAGAAGAAAAAAATAATGATACCCGCGAGATTCGAACTCGCGCCTCCGGAGAGACCAGGACCTCGACCTGGCGCCTTAACCACTCGGCCAGAGTACCTTAACTGCTTGTTGAAAGATTATGCAAATAACAGCTTAATATGTGAGGGAAAGTGAGACTAATTGTAATGAAATACGGTTCAGTTACTTGTGAATGTATCACGTGTGGTTCCTTGGATCGATAGTTCTCAGTTACATTTATATGTATTAGCTTGGTCTCTTTTCTGATGGATACATCATCGAGAGATGCTTGGGTCAAGCTCCCTTTATATGATGTTATAGTCTCGAATATGACCTCAATATGCATCCGACTGGTACTGGTCACATGTTCGTCATATTCAATTCACGGCACTAATTGTAATGAACCACGGTTCAACTACTTGCCAGCATATCATGTGCCTTGCCTTGAACCGATAATAATGGATTATAATGTAACGGTTTAATTTTTTTTCTTGATCTGATGTAGCTGAGACTATTGGCTATACCGGTACTTCCTTGATATAATGCTACATTTTGACACTTCAAGCGCTGATCTTGGCATTTGAAGTTATCTTGTGTGTCATCTTGTAACTAGTCACGTCATGACATTAAACCGCAAATTGGTAATCCACTTGGTCCAGAGCCTTAAAGAATGTGGGGATACTTTTCTACAGGAAGAGTCTCGTCCTTTAATAGAAGGCACCTTTGGAGTATCAAGTACTGATGTTTTTTTTTTTAAAAATATTTTTGTGTTTGGGCCGGCGCACATGACCTGTATGCGACAGTGTGTCGTCGACGCAAAATACGGTCTTTAAAAGAGCTATATATGCCTTATTACTAGTTGTTAAAATCTTTTTCTTGTCGAAAAAGACCCAAATCCTCAATCTCTTTTAACCACCATGGTGGCATCTAATTTCAGAATATCTCATTCTTCGTACATAACCCTCGACAAATGTCTCCAAAATGAAGTTACAAACATTAACACCAATCATGAAAAGCTCAAGGAAGTAATGGCACCTGCTGAAAAGTTTCGGCAGCGTGCAAAAGCCATTACTGCAACTGAGAAAAGAAAGAATGAAGTGGATAGAGACCTATCTAGCGATAGGTTTTGGGGAATAATGAAGAAATTGTACACTTCGTGTAGTATCCCTTTTGAAGAGATAAACAAGAAAGATTCTCTGAAAACTCTGGAACGTTTAGACGCAGCCCTTGAGAAAACAATGAAAGAGAATGAAACGAGAACCTTTAGAGATGAAGAAGCGGAAGAAAGACAAAGAAAACTTTTATCCGTAATAAAATCGTTAAAACATTCCAAAAAAGAAACCATTAGGTTGAGAGCAGAAAATGCGGCACTGCGGCAAAGAAAGGTCAAAATGCTACTTTCCTACAGGACCAGCAAAGCTAACAGAAAACTTCACTCGATGCAATTTAAAGAAGATTTAGAGCAAACAAATAGCAGAGTTGATTCTTTGTTAAATGACAATAAAACATTGATGGAAGAAATCGTAAACCTTCATGGGCAACAATTAAGAGGGACTAAAACCTTGGAAGGCTTCAATGAAAAGCCACGAACAAATAAAAGTATTGTACGAACTGAACTTTATGACCGGTCATTTAGCAAAGTGAGATATAGGGGAGGAACTCGTATGTCTCGTGCCATTGAAAACGCAAATTAATTTGGCACATCTCCTGTCCCAGTATTCAAAATGTTTCTCGAGAAATAAATGAAATAGCAAGAACTTCGAGCCAAAAACCATTGGTGCTTAACATACGACATGATTTATACCGCCTTTAATTATCGCGTTGCACGGTGGAGTAAGGTTCACTGTTACGGTACGGTACGTCTTTTGCAAGGGAAAAGTACCAGCAGCATTTCATCTTGTAAGGACGTCGCCAAAAAGCCCCAGATAACTGAAGCCGTGCTTCTTTCCTTAAAGAGTTGCCACAATGATTTGCCACTTCTGGTTCACTGCGCTTGTGCTTCTGTTACAACAAGTATCTGTAGTTTGTGCCGAACAGCTTTCCTATCTTTCAGTCAAATCTTCAGATAACAAGGAATTAGATGAGTCTTCACTTTCGGAAATGGTTTCTAACCTTAGTGTGAAAGGTCCACTCGTCATATTCGATTTTGCTGACTCTCAAATTTTTGAAGAAGTGGTCTCTTCTGGTGAGCAATATTCCTTTTTATCCTCCTTTTTATCAAGCGATATGGCTCCCATTGTATCTGAAGACGTGCCCTACAATCTTGAGAATGATCCCAAGGTTGCAGTGTTTGAGTTGGGTGAAATACCTTCTAGTGTGTCCACCATTCTTTACGGCTACGCAGGCACGGAAAAATCTATCTTCATGTTCAAATTGACTAATCCCGAGTATGATGCAGCTGCACTAGATGAATTTCTCGAGTCTGTTTTTGTGTATTTGGAGCGGACTTTGTCGAAGGTGGAAAATGTGATTGTGAATGTTCATAAACTTGATGCTCATGAGCCCCATAGACACAGCAAAAAAGAACATCAGAACGAGGGGGACGAAAACGACACAGATGATGACATCTTAAGTGAAACTTGGACCGAAGGCTTGCTAATGTGTCTTTTGGTTTCGGTACTTTTGCTGGGTGTTTTGATCGTGGCCATCGGATGGACAAGCAGTATTGAAATAAGTTACGGCGCCCTAGAAAGACCTTCAAATCCAATCAAGAAGAATAACTGAATAAAGTGCATTTAATTACCCACTGGAATATATATTTATACATATATATCTACATTTGTACGCGATTGCCGTAACCAATGGATAGCAAGCCTTAAGCACTTGCTGAAAAAAAAAACTGTCTATTTTTCTTTCCTTTCTTTCTCCATATTGATATCAGTGGTGGTATCTTCCATAAACGCCATAACGACATAACCTATGAGCACAACATTGGCCATCGCAGCTGCTAGGCCTCCGCTGATTAGCGTATTTTCGGTATATTGCTGGGCAGTGAAGAAGGTCAGCAGAGGTAAAGCAACCATGATTACTGTAAAAAACATGAGCTTCACTACTACCGAGCGGGGGACGTCTACAGGCATTGCTTCCTATGGTTGACTGCTTTTCTTTTCTTGTCAAGTTGTACCTTTAACTGTAACATTTATGGTTATCGTCATATTGAAAATTTCAAGACCGATCGATCTCGATGGCTCAAAGAAATTTAAGATTTTAAGAATCAGACTAAGATGGTACAGCAGCTCAGTCTATTTGATAGCATCGATGATGACTCTTATGATCTCTTTATTGCCACCATAACTACATTGTCTGGCAATCCTCCTGTGCTCTTTGCCAGGATTTCGACAATCTGGAAACCTAACGATTCCTTCGATATTGACAGGATCAACTCTAAAAATCAATTGGTGGAAACTACGAGAATCAAGCTGACCAAGAATATACCCTTAAGTATGTTGCGTGGCCAAGGCACGTTGTCGTATGGTTTACCCATGGATTTAGCACAAGGCAAACTCCCGGTCGATTCATCCTTTGTCCGATCGCTACTTCATGAAAGCGACCCCAATGGAGCCGAATCAAAACAGCAGAGCTCATCGTGGACTCTAAACATTTCTGATATACCAGCTGCGGGAAGCAGAAAAGTTTCCATGCAGTCAATATCAGAATCCGTCATATTGGCTACTGGCGGTAAGGATTGCTCAATTTCTAAATTCATGAATGAGTTGGGCTATGTATCAGAATATCAATATACCACTGTGGGTGTGAAATTTCATTTAAAACACGAATTGATAGTGGAATTGCAAAAGATATGGGATGTTACGACTGGTGCTAACGATCAAATGACTCAAGGTGGATTTTTAATAAAGGCTTATGTCAACGTAAACAAGGCCACTGACATCGAACGTATAAGCCAGGCGGAGACCACACTGCTGGCCTTGCAAAGGGAACTTCAGGGTTACATCGACCTCATCATGCCTGATAGAAAGTCAATGGATTCCAGAATGAATTATATATAAAAGTATCACAATAACCTTGTATTCTTTGCTTGATAAAATAATGTACATAGCGAATACAAACTGTCAGTCAACAGGGAAATAATTTACTACTTCTCCACCTTTTTAGCCCTCTTTTTAGCTTTAACAATTTCTTTCTTCTTCTGCTTCAGGTTCTCAATTTTATCGTCTCTTTTGGCGTTAGAGTACTGCATCTTCTTATAAAGTTTACGCTGTTTGTTGCTCATCATGATCATTTTCAAATTCTTTTCTTCTTCTTCCTCCGTGGGGGCCTTTCTCTTCTTGTTCTTGGCCTTGCCGGATGCACCATCTTTTTCTTTGGCTTCTGTGTAAGTAACGCCCTGAGCTTCGAGTTCTAATTCCTTTTGAGTTTGTAAATCCTCATTGTCATCTTCAGATTCTTCAGCGACTATTATTTCACTGTCTTCGCCCTTCTCCTCTTCGTCCTCAGCTTCAATTTCACTTTCCTCTTCGCCCTCTGCCTGCTCAGAGGCGGCGTCTGGATCGTACCCACTTGCATCACCCCATGGACTCAAATGAGGTGGCAGTGATTCACCAGGGAGATAGGAGTTCGTGGACACTAGGGAACATTTGTTAATGCAGTCAAAGACCCACTGTGGCTGAACATATGTTCTGTCGGGCACCCTGCTCTTGATAACAGGTCTATCGACCAAATGGTGGGTGACTTTAGACAAATCCAAGTCATCTGTACTTTCAATTTGATCCAAGCCAGCTTCACTGACGATGGAACCACCACAGGATAAAACCAAAAATTCAACAATGTCAATGGGCACTTCCCTGCCCACGTAGAATACAAAGCCCGAAAACAAGGTTGACAGAGGAGAATCAAATAAGCTTGGCTGTTCTAACTCATCTCCTTTATTCTTGCTATTATCTTCAAATTTGTCCAATTCGACATTGTCAAGTTTCTCAATTTCTTCTTCTTGCTGGTCCCTCTGAACCTCTGCGGAATCCGTCTCGAGAGCAGATCTTAGCATGTCAGAATCCAAAGTCTTAACTTCTGAAGTAGAGGGAGGTGGTTGTCCAGAGGCCAAAGAATCACCAGATTGGGACTCTAAGATGTAAGAGGCGAGACCGCTTATTATCTTGTCCTTCTTGGCATCAATCTTAGGAGGGTAAACAAGATCACTTTCAGTGTAAAGCTTGTATAGTACAAAATGCAGCAGGGTTGAATAAAACTCCAAAAACGTCAGCATAATTCTGAAATCAATATCGCTTGGAATATTTTCAGGGAATTTAAAAGGAACTACCCATCTCACTTCTTCACCTCTTACATCGGCCTGATAATAGACACCCTTAATTGACACAAAAACCTTGCGTAGCAAACGTTCCTTAGCAACATAGGCCAGCCATTGATTCGAAATGGCCTGCGCATCTTTGGTAATCCTGGCAGAAACCCTATCTGTAGCTGGCAAATTAGCAAAGAGGAAAATCATGTTTAAGGCATCGTCAATGTCTCTCAGGGCATCAGGAAAACTTGGATAACGCTCTCTAATAATGTGATCCAACTTATATGTAGATCTGTTTTCTTCAAGCTTCTTTGCTGCAGAGACCTGACCCCTACCCAATGCCTTTGTCAATTTCTTGGCAAAGGTTTTATGCTCTCTGAACTTAGCAAGAACAGGCTCATGCATCAAATACTGGATATCTTTGTAGTAGTAGAAGGTAGTGGGAGCAGTGGAGCCCTTATTGGCCTTCTTCTTGTTTCTGGGTTCCCTGGGGTATATACCTTTGAAGATACATAACCTTCTAAAATCTGCCAATGAAACCTGCAATTTTTTGACCGCCTGGGTCCTGGTCATAAAGTTACGGGCATTACCTCTGGTATTCTTCTTCTTGATTCTCATCCTGATTGCTCTTGAGACAAAAGGGTTATCAGTGCTTTAATTTGACCAGAATTCCCACTACACTGAAAAGTCATACTAGTTGAAATTTTTCCAAGCTCATCTCATCTCATCGCGCATTTGAAAAATTTTCGATAAAAAACAAGAAATATCCAATAATTTTCAACGATGGAAGGGTTCCATTTTATCAAACAAACTATTTCATTGAATAAATTTGAGATCTTTTGAAAGTTTCACTATGTCGTTGGCCAGGACATTTTCCCAACTACGAACTTGTACTAGACTTTATTCTTCGAAGCCTTTACTTGGTCCTAAGTTCAATTCATTGGATGAAATTAAGAATTACGTTTTCAAAGATACTGTGTCAGCCAACGACTATCTAACCCAATCGGAGGCCCAAGAGCATCAAGAAATACCGATTTCTTCGAAGGAAACTGTTTTGAAACTTCTGAAGCTTTCTGGTTTGCCCAGCAAAGGAGCGGATATTGAAAGAATTCAACAAACCCTGTGTAAACAGATCTCATTCATCAATATTTTGCATAATGCACAATTAGATGAACATTTGGATGAAAACCACGCTCGCCTCATTCCGCGGGATAATAGTCCATTAGGTTACGAGGCCCTTATGTTAAAAGTGGAAAACAACAGGAGGAAACCAGATGCTGCGGACGAAAATGGAACTTGGAAAAGCACTAGCGGGGCTAGCTTTCAGAAGGACGGGTTTTTTGTCATCAAGGGGGAAACCTTGGAAAATAGAGATTAAATAGGTGGAAATCATATTTACATAAAATCATGATAATTATAATAATAATAATAATAAAACTGACGTTAGTTTAAAACCATCTAGCTAATTTTCGCCTTTGAACTTCTCTCTGCTTTTTTGCTTCCTGGGAGATGTACCAACCATATATTACGCCAATAGCAGAGCCACCTAAGTGAGCAGCGTAGTCAAACGACCCCCATCTAAAAACACAACCTGCAGTGTTCAAAGCCACACTGGCCAAAAATGCAAGCCAAGCACCACCAGGGATTGGAAACACAAACAGTAGGATCTCAGCGTTGGGTAATAAGTATGAAAAACAACCCATCACGCCAAACAGGGCACCGCTGGCGCCCAAACTCGGCCCCATAAGCATCAATTTGGCTAAATAAGGATACCACAGAGAAAACAACGAACCCCCAATAGCACAATTCATGTACAAGGAAAAGAAGTTGGATGCTCCTATCATGTATGACAACGAAGTACCAAAAGACCACAATGCCAACATGTTCATACCCAAATGCCAAAATTCTTGATGCGAAAAGGCACTACCAAGAAGAGACCATTTGCTGTATATAAAGGTTTTTTCAAGCAACATGTATTTTTGCAAAAACCTCCAATAACGGGGAATCTGCCATAGACCAAAGACAGCTACATTGATGCTCAGCAAGGCATAGACCAATTGTTTGGGATTCTGCCTGAAGTATGTGAAAGGTGGAACGTATGCAAACAAGTAAGGACTCAAAAAGTAAATACCAGCCATGAGTGTTACTCCAAACAAGGTCACTTTGCCCAAGGAATTGGGATTTCTATCACCTTGCTGATATTGTTGGAATCGATTTAAACGCACATATCTATTGGTAGACCCACCCTCAAAATAACCACTCCAGCGAGATCTTAAAAGCCCCATTTGAGTAAAGAATCTCTTGCTAGCGACATTCCCTGGAGGTGCCTGTGGCAGACTTAACATGGTAGAGGGCATTAATATTGAAGCCATTAAGGGCTTTCGGAAACTCAAGTGGACATTCTTGTTAAAGAAAAGTTGTCTGCGGCAGGTATTTAATACATTGCTCGAAGCTCGACCAATTCCTATCATCACTGAAGCCAGAACGATAGTTTTAGGGCTTTTACAAGAGAAAAAGTGCTCTTTTGTTAGATTATTCATTTGAAGAATAGTGACAATAGTGAAAACCAGTCACATGACAAGATAACAAACTATAAGTTAGTTAACTATAACGTATCGCGTGGGTTATGATTCGAACTCTATGAGGTCTTGCTGACCTTCTATGTTTGCTGGTACATCAGGAGAAATGGTCCTGAGGGGTCTACTTTGTTTTACGCTGTCGTTTTCGCTTCCCATTTCAATCCATGAATTGCTTAAAAGCTCTTCATGCTCACCAGGGTGTTCTGTGGTGAAATCATCTAAATCATCGGTCTTGTCCACAGCATGTCCCGTACCAGTACTGCTGGTAGCAGTTTGGTTGCTGCCGCTTTCTGCTGAAGCTAGACTAGTTCTCGTCGCGACAGAGTCCACGCGGCGTCGCACAGATTCAGCTACTTTCCTTCCATCAGCAATGATACCATCAAACATAGTCCTCAAGGCCTTGTTCTTAGTGTTGGATGCATCTACAGCTTCGCTAGTGTGAATGGATTCCCTAAGAGTTTGTGAAAAAAAAAGTTCGTAAGTTTCATCAGCCAAAATGATCATTCTGAATGTGGCCAAATCGATGACTTTAGGATGAGTAGGGTCCAGGGCAGCATTAGCCTTCAAGTGGTCGAATTCCTTCTTCCTGGCTTCTTCATCATCGCCATCCTCAGTAAGGTCAAGCAGATCAATTTCCTTTTCCAATTGTACTGGCTGAGCATACTCAAACGATCTTTGCAAAAAATTGCTGGCGGCTTCCAAATACCGCTCTGTTTGATCAGATTTAAATTTGTCCTCGTCGATTGTAACACCAGAGGGCAATTCCACCTGGTCGACAGCCAAGCTGTCCCCATGTTCTCTCACAATTTCTTCGGCAATACTTTCTTCAATGGCTTTCTTGGTGAGTGCGTCAACATATATGCCTGTTTTCCAAGGATCAGTTAAAAGCAGTAAACCTTCCGAAATTTGTAACACTTCTTCTCGTTGTAATTGACCGTTTTCGTCCTGATCGTATAATGCAAAGAAATAGTCGATCGAACCTAAAAGATCTTTTGTCACCAATTTGTCCAGGCCATAAACAACATCGTTCAGCGTCAATTCACCACTGTCACTAGAGTCCCATTTGTTAAACAATCTTTGCAGGAATTCCACTTTCTGCTCAGCATAAGATGGGTTGTCATCACTTTCGCTTGATCTACACCAATCACAGAACCTAGCCAGGAACCGAATGAAAACCTGCAGGTCCATATTGGAAGATCCGGTACCCATGCTTATTTTGTGAGTAGCAATGCTTTGATAAAACAAGTCATAAATGTTTGATAATTGATATTCTGATAGATTAAACGTCTTGGGCATGTGGCGTAGTTGCGTCTTTTTAACAAAGGTTTCAATATTCTGCAAGATTCCATTCTGATACTTATTTCTATGCTGTGTGACCATGGAGTCGGTTATAATGCTAAACTCTTTGAAAGCGGTGACTAAGAGTTCTTGAAATTTGGTTATTTGCCTGTATTTGGCGTCAGCAGAATCCGGATGAGCGCTTTTGTCTAAAGTTTGGAAGTAGTTCTTTAAAATAGCGATGAACATACCATCATCTTCTGCTTCTAAAAGATCTTCACCATTTACTCTTAAAATTGCCAGGGCCACTTGGAAAAGTGCCTTCGAACCATTCATGAAGGAAATATCCATGATTCTTACTGCATATTCTAAAGGCATGGAGGTAAAAAACAATGATAAAAACCAGGGCAATGATACGACAGATAATTGGATATCATATTTTTCAATGTGTTCCCACAAAAGAGGCATTTTTTCTTGGACGAAGGCTTCAAAGACCTTCTGATCTAGTAATGTCCCATACATTGTTTTCGAATAGTAACCTGGCACGTAGTAATCACATAATCTTGATAGGCACCAAAATGCCTGTTCCTCCGTCATGAATATCAGTAGCCCTGCAACGACAATATTCATTGCTTGACAATAACCCACATCTGGATTCTTCCATGAATAGGCTGTTAAAACTTTTCTTAGTCTTTGAATACCTTCATCCGACTGATATGCAGAGTACTCGGGTAAGGATCTCCTTAGATCTTTCTCGATTTCCTCCACAGCTTGCGAGTTTTTCCCTTCATTCTTTTCCAACAGTTCCTGGTATTCTTTAGGATTAGCTTGCCGCAAGTAGATCGATCCACTACACAACTCCCATATCTCACCCCTTATCCTGTTAGGTACACCGACTCTAACCAGTTTTTCGAAAGTGTAATTTTTCACAATAGCCAAGTTGGCACCGTTCTCCCTAAAATAGTTGAACCACAATCTTAATTTAGCCTTCTCCCTAGCAACTGTGGGATTTCCTGGATATTTGAATTTTTGACCAAGTCCTCCCCCGGGAGCCTTGATATCCTTCATTTGTAATACATTCTTGCGTAACAAAAATTCTGAGTAACAAGAATCCAAAAGAATGGGCAGCATTTTAGCATGACCAATGTTACCCTTGAGGCACTTCTTCAAATGCTCACAGAATTGTTCGGACCTGTAACGTACCCCAATAAATTGGATAAAAACTTGGGTCCCTGAATACAAAGTTATTACCAGAGACAGCGCGTAAGAGCTGAAAGGTGCCCTTTCCACACGTTTAATGGTCGAAATATTCAGTATCATAACACATGATGAATTGTCAAACGCGTCTCTAAAAACAAGGTAATGGGGAGTTAAAAAAAGTCTTCCAGAATAGACATAGGCCGTGGCACGTTCCTCTGTCTTCTTCATATCTTTGGATTTACTATAAGCGCTGACGAAAGATAGATCTGCATTGGTGTCATCCACTATATTCTCCTCTGCTGGTAACTTATATTCCAGCTTGAACTTTTCATCTCTTGTCAAAGAGGGCGCAAAATTCTCGGCTAGCTTGTCCCAAAATGACGTCTTCTGACGAAGATTACCTAACAATGACATTCAGGAAAACGGACCTGGTCTTACAGGCGGATCTGAAACGTCAACTACTAGTATTGTCTGTTTTGAGGGAACTTATCTTCGAGGTATATGTACTCACATGGAAAACGTTTTCCGCTTGCTTGAGAACCCCCGCCCGAAAGTATCGTCAAGAAAATACATTTAGTTTTGACAAAGAAATGGCAAGCAGTCAATACTAACAGCTCTTGGAAAAAATGTACGAACAAGGAGGTGCAAGTGGTAGGTAGACCATATTTGTGAGGATAGTGTAGCTTTGGCACTTTTGCTGAGAAATGAGTGGACAAAAAGTAAAGGATTGACATGTGTCACAAAACTCAGGTTAAAAGGATTGCTGCCAGTTGCTGTATATTTTTAAAAAAACTTAATAGACTCAAGCTTTCAACGAATATAGAGTGGTAACGCTCCAACAGTAGTTGCAAAGCTTTATGGTCTTTTAATATCTCAAATTAAAAGACAAAGTTTACGCTATTAAGACCATTTTTCTAAAAATTATAATCTTTTTTTTATTAATTATTAATATTAATTCATCCATCGAAATACATGCTAGTAGTCAAAGTCAACTAAACGTATAGGAATTATAGTACGCTAACGTGACCACTTTAATTACGTTCAACTGAGCAGGCGTATTGCATCAGTCTTCACTAGGGTTAAAAGGACTCAAGCCTATCTCTTCATCAACGGTTTGGTCCATTGATTCGTCATCCGAACCAATTAAAGCGGAACTATTTGAGGCTGAAGTGATGCTATAGTGCCTTGAAGGCCCGGAATTTTTACTGTCCCAATGCAACAGTTGCGCAATATCCATAGATGCCTTGCGCTTATTCTCCTTTTTATGTGGGATAAACTTGTTACCTATAATGTTCCCCAAATGTCCTAATACAACCTTCGTAATGTCTTTCCTCAAAGCTGCCAAAAACTCTTCCCTGGACCAAAGTTTATGCCTGTATTGTAAATGTGGCACTCTTACAGTCAAGTCGTCCACGTCAGTCAAAAGGTGATGCGCCCCTTTATAGCAAACAGACATGACCAACTTGTCGACGTGTACACATCCCACATTGAAATAAGTGGAAGATCTTTTAACCATCTCACTGATGTTTTCATCGGGTTGACTAAACAGATGGGTCGCAATTTTCTTAGTAGCCTTTTTTCTCATACTGGAGACATCAGAACCACTTTTCACACTTGCTATGTCCCCGTCTCCACTACTGTTACTTGAAGTTCCCGATAATAAACTGACGGGAGACTGACTCCGGCGAGCGCCATGCGAGTTTATAACTGAGGCCATGGCCGGCTGTCTTACGATGGTACCTGACACCCTTGGGGATGGAACGGCAACCTGGCGATCATTCTTCGGGAACAAGTAGTTCAAAATTTTATCAGCGGTAATGTGATCTATCTTGAAACGAAAAGGTTGCAAAGCAACCTCCATTTTTCGCAAATCACCAATACCTCCCACAGGAGGACCCAGCTCCCAAGTAATTTGCACCATTGGAACATTCTGGGATTGGGAGTTGGTATCAAATGGAGCTAAAATTTCCACATAAACAGGATTTTCCTGTTGGTTGAAGCACTTAACTGATGATAAAGCGACTATATTAGAGTTAGTGCCATCAAGGGCCTCATTTCGGACATATGTTGATGGTCCCAAAGCAATTGTAATAAACGGTTTCTTCTTATCATCAAACATTTCCCAAATAATATCGTCTGAGGCTACACGCCATTCATGCCTCCTTTTCCCTGTTTTATGACCTCTGACCAAGTTATCATAATTCTTTTTTATTGCCGTCATAATAATGAAGAGCTCCAGCATCGTTGTCTGAGTTTCGAGAGTTAATACAGGGGATGCCTTTCTAAAAGTAGTGACACTGTGGAGTTTCAAAAACTCACGAGTGTAGTACTGTTCCTTCACTCTTCTTTGGAGATTCGTAACCATTGAAGTGTCTAACTTTTCCAAGTTATATTTGACTTCTTCAGCTAACATAATATTTGCTAATTTGGCCACCTTATCGTCCAAAGTTGCTCCGAAATCTAACAAATCCTCTACAATATTGTAAACGGCACAGTACTGCTGGGAAGTTGAAGTTATTATTAAACCCGGAAAGCCCAACCTAGAAATTGGGTTACCGGAAAATCCAGTATTCTCTTTGTCTGAAAAAAACAGAGGATTGGGGATAGTATGCATGAAGTACATTGATCTTCTCCTCACAAAGACATGATCTTCAAGGAGTGAGCCATCGAAACAAAGTTCCATTGGGATCCACGGGGGCCACAATTTGGCTTTATCCTGTACGCCGTATCCATTCTTATGAAATCCTTCACCTCCATTGGCCAGTATATCATTCTTAAGCAGAGTGAAAACTTGTATATCTTTCGAAACAATACAGAACCTTGTTTCAACTAACGTGTTAAGGTCCAGTGGAACTCTTTCGCCTGCTTCATCCAGTGCTTGGAGAATATTAACGATACCAAACTCGATATCTCTGGCTGTTATTAAGGCAGCAACATTTGGTTCCGATTCGGACATGACCTGCAATTGAGGTGAGATCAATTGGATCAAATAGCTATCCATGAAATCAAACATTCCACTGGGAACTTCTCTTACTAGCTCATCGAAACGTTCCATAAATTCCGCATTCGATACTTCTGGTCGCGAAATTGGTGTGTCCTGCTGGCTTGTCGGAACCTTGACGCTTGTAATGGCAGTGTTCAACAGTTCGTTGAGAAGTGTTACGGATTTATAGGTCAAAAAAAACTGCATCGATCTTCTTTCGAAAGCACTCGTGAAGTAGTCTATTAGATGTTGGCGAACGTTCTTATTAACTTTGAATTGAACGTTATGCATAAAAAATCTGTTGTCATAGCTTGAAGTAAGATTGACTGTAGATTGACACCTCATGGTTTTGAATGTCTCAATTGTGTCCATTCTTAGTAAAGCAGAATCCTGTGAAGGGTTGCGCTCAGAATTTTTTCGGCTGCTACTCAATATGGAAGCCTCTCCCTCCTCGTCACCATGAAAGGATTGTGGAACCTCTGCAGAAATTTTTAAATCATTAAGAATGGTTTCGATGATAAACAATCTATGCTTAGCTTCGTGCAATTTTTGGGTAAGGCTTGCATACTCTGTATGATAGGTTTGCGATTTTTTATTCAGTTTTTCCATCTTTTCGAGTTCAGCCGTTAGTCTTTGTATATCTTCCTCAATCTCCTCACCTCTAGCGTGGGCCAAGTGTTCTTGTGTGCGTTCTGAATGATCTTTGCCCATCAGACAATGGTGGGACTCTTCATCTCCAAATGAATACTTGACTATGTATCCAGTATCATTGATTTTCCTAAAATATGATATTCTTGGGGAAAACATCAATGGGGCCGCTTCTAGCTTTAAAGGAGGCGAAGACTTCAAAGAAACCTGGTCCAAGTCAATGTAATCTTCATAATCGTACCATTCAGAATCCTCTATCTCGTTTCTTCCAGCTGAGGATTGTTCTTCACTGGAAGGCATGCTCTTAACATGTTTGCCTAACCTAGAAGCCGCCATTTTTTCCACATCAGACTGATCAAAAACGGTTGATAAAATTCTAATATCAGCCTCCGAACACTCAATTTGCCCTGTAGAAATCTTAAAGCTCCAAATAGCTTTAGATTTCTTCAACTTCTCATTGGTTAAGAGGAGTTTGATTCTTCTCTGATGCAGATCTATCTCCAGGGAGCTAACCCTACACTTGAGTCCAGTGAAGTTAACACTTCCATTTCCTCCGAAATCAGAATAATGTCTGTAAACATGCGTGAAGACCAGTGGCTCTAAACATAGCTGGTACTTGACCGTGAATAAAGATCTTCCGAATTTTGCTTTATTAGGTTCTAAATTTGAGAAAAGCGGACCTTGCCTGATGGGACCTGATGTGTAAGTATGGAACAAACTCCACCATTTCAAAAAGTGTGCAACACCATGAGGCGCGAGGTATATGCTATTGGAAGAGTTTTTTTTTGAAGAATAGACACCAAGGGACATATGAATGAAAGCGCTTCTAAATCCACGAAATGCATCATATTCCTCCTGATTTGAGACATATTCAGGATGTCTCGATACTATGTCAAAGTGAGGCCTGGTGGGTGCTGAACGGGGAAATTCTCCAGGGTCCCTCATGTTGCCATCTTCAAATACAAGGCCTAACGTCCAAACAACTTCTCCGGCCAAACTCATGAAGACTTTATCAAACTTATTCTGCTCCGTAAAATCTCTGATTGCAAGTTGAAACCTTTTTGATTCTATCTTCAAGAATTCCGTAGGATCTGAGGTGCCATGAATGCGTAAAGTTGTTCCCCCAGACCAGAAAAAAGTTAGACCGGCACCATCATCTGCTATCTTATAAGGATTCTCGGAACCCTTAATATTCAACTGAATCCCACTAATATCAGAAAACTCATAGATCCATTTGCCATGGAAAAGATATCTACATTTGTCCCAAAAACCCAGCTTAGGTGAAGGATCCTCTTTAGGCCTTGTCAATACATCAAACCATAACATGAGCGACTCATAGCCCGGTTGTAATGATTTGCCCCAAGTAAGAGTAGCAGGGATGGTTGAGTGTACGCTTGTATTGATATTGAAGTAAGTTTTAACTGAATTCAATGTCCTGATGATATGTGTTCCATATATGGAATTCAACCCACGATAAACATTAGTGTCAGCTGATGGTACAAGGGGCACATAAACTGATCTTAAGGAGAATTGATCAGGCATTTTCTCCCCAATAACAACATCACCTTTTGTGTGAGTATTCGGAAAAGATATCGCTGGCAGCGGGTAGTCTCGCGCCCTCAGCTCCCAAAGATCTGTCTTAATGTCTAGATGCGCAATTATCAAAAGTGTATAAGCCGTATTTTTCGGCACTTTCTTGCCATACTTGTAGACAAAATCGGGGAACTGCCCCAGCGGAAACGAAGGAGGGCCTATATTGAAATCTAGATTGTCCACGACAAGTTCGGCGACTGTAGTACCTTCATTGACGGTAAACATATAATATGTTCTACCCAATTCTTGATGTCTCACGACTCTCGAGGGCATTCCAAGAAAAGTCACTTTGGCCTCCCTATACCTTGCAATCCAAGAGCTAGAAAAGTTTTCAAACAGTCTTTCTCTAGCGGCCTTTATCCACTCACTTTCGTGGGGCCTACCATCAGGAGATACATTGGCATTGTCGGGCACCAAACCAACGGGTTGAACAAAGTTATCCTTGAGAATTTCAAACTCTCTCAACTTCTCTAGCCTTTCCCTTTGTTCTAGGACACCAATTTTTAAAATTAGTCCTAGATCTTGTTCGAATGGATCTTCTTTAACTTTGACGCCAAATCTCTTTGAGAACAAACGTATTCTTGGGATCTCGCTTGGGATTGCTTGAGAAGGGTATAGCCTGTGAAACTCATCCAAATTTGAAAAGGCCAACCTTATTTGCTTAATGGCTTTGGCGAAACTAATTGAATTATCCACCAAGGTGTAAAATTTGTAATGATACTCCGTGTAAAATTGAATTAAGGAGGTGGAAATGTTAAGAGATCTCTTGCCTTCCAACGCACCAAAAGTCAATTCAAAATCTCTAATGTCCAAAAGCGGGACGTGAACATCAAGGTTCTTGACGTAAACTGATTGTACGAAAGCTGCGATGGAACCAACTTTAATTGAATGATCTTCAGCGGCGAAAGATACCTCACGGAGGGAAAATAGAAGACCAGTTTCCTGCGGCAGAGTAATGTCAACAATAATTTTTCCGAATTTAACATCAAAATCTTTGGGCTTCTTGGGCAAACCGGCTTGCCGATGCGTCTGCGCATTACGACTTTCACCATTCTTAAAGGAAAGAAAATAGCTGGAGAACACTTTGTGGATGAAGAAAGCAAGCCATAAGACATTAGGATCTAGTTTCAAACGCAGGCAGGGCAAATGAACAAGGCCTTTGTCATTACAATCGAAACCAATTGTCAAATTGTTAAAACCGAAAACAGTATCCGTCACCTCTCGCTTAGACCCATGTTCCATAATTCGAATTATTGACACCTTCAACATTTGAAAATCTTTTTGTTCGGCCTTCACGTCCAGAAGAGCCTCATCTATCAATAAAATCATACCTCGTCCAAGATCTGTAAGGTTGACACCATCTGTCTCCACAGGATCCAAATATCGAGGTAAAAAGCTAGCGAGCAAAAGGGAAAACGAAAAATCCTTCATTCTCATCCTAATCGACCAAATAAACAGAAAAGGGAAGCGCTTCATTTTCTTACCTGGATTAACCTTCTCCAATGCCGAAACTTGGACTTCTTGCCTCACAGAAGATAATTTGACCAGCGCCGCAGTAATTTTGCTCAGCACGTCTAGACTATCCAACGTGAAACTAAAATGTCTCAACGTACCGCGAACCCTAAACTCGAAGTCTGAAATGTCGTCCATAAATATATCGCTTCTGTCAAACCCACAAATGGGGATTGACATTGCAGGTTCGTTTTCATCACTGGGCAGTTCTAAAAATGTCAATTTAGCGCCAATAATTTTCAAGTAGTTGTAAAGTTGTTGAGTGAACGGGTCCCTTTCAGAATACTGCAGCTCCGGTCTAGAGGATATGTTATTAAAAGTGGAATCTGAAATTAATCCCCTCTTGTCATTTTGGCGGTACAATAGAGAGTGAACATTATAGAGCTTGAAAATGAGATTTTCCTTATCTGAAAGCTGCAACGTTGCACTGAGATTGGAAACAGTAAGCTCACTGAGAACATTCGGGAAAACACTAAGTTTCTTTTTCAATCTCCGCACCATTCTCTCTCGCCGCACTTGGATAGTGTCCTCTTCGTTATCAGCTGCATCATCATTTTCGCCCCCTTCCTCACTTTCTTGCGTTCTCGCCTTTCTGTTCTTGTATTTATTGAGCAGAGACAACCCCACCATTGCATGAGCCACGGTTAATACAACTGTAGGATTAATGACGTTCACATTGTTCAAAATTTTAGCCTCTGAGAGTGGAGAACCCACCAACAACCTTGAAACACAATCAGTAGTCAAGATAGAGCTGAAAAGTGGGATCCTCAAACTGGAGATCTCTTTAAATTGTACCACTATGGCATTCGCCGTTACAGAAAACTGGTGGTCAGTTAGAACAGGCGACTTGGAGGGAAGAAACTCCAAATTCGTACCATAACTGTAAAAATGAACAGATTCCAACATTACTTGGGCATTGGAAATCGTCACCCGCACAAGGTCTTTGTAGGTAAGGAGAATATTTTCCATCTTAAAATCCAACACTCGCAGAGCCTTGAGTGGCGCCTTGAACCTGTTGACCTTCTCCTTTAATATATCTTCGAATCTAGCAGTCGAATTTTGAGCCGCGTTTGAATCACTGCTACCTGAGTTATTGCCACTTGGCTCGCTATCGTATGTCTCGTCGTCAGTTGGCTCAGCACCACCTGTTTTGTTACCTGTTGGCTTCTCGTCGCTCAACTTTTCGCCGTTGGGTTCCAAATTCCTCTCCAAATGTTCCCGCAGGTTGATGTTGACACCCGCTGATCTTAGATAAGAGAGCCAGTTCCTTAGGACCACACGAACTCTCCCTGTCTCGACATCGGCTTCTTCGCGTACCTTTGCCTTGAATTGGTATCCAATGTGATGGACACTATCGTCTGTTTCCAAACATTTTGCTGCGTGTATGAAAACTTCCGCAGCAAGCCGTTTATTTGAAAATTCCGTAAGCGCCGAAGACACTAGGTCAACCTTGAAATCAACCCCTGAAGGCGTAACAATCACCACGTTCCTGACATAAAAACGCAGGGGAAGAAACCATCTCACGATCGCCAATACCCTCTTGCTTACCAACAATTGGATTTTTTCATTATCTAGATATGTGTCCTCACTTGCAGCCGCACCGCCGTCCGTCGATGACTGTCTAGTATCGCCCTTCGCTATTTCACTCTTGAGCCATACAATATCCACATCCTGAAACGTTACGATAAATCTCCTTCCCCAGCTGACATGGATTTTGTCGATTTTCAATACAAAGAGCGTAGTTGTCAGTCTAAAGCTCTTAATCGACTTCCACCATAACCTAAAAGAGACGTCTTTGATGATGGACGTCGAGTGGCAGAAGATTCGAGTTAACGCGAGACTCATAAGAGTCTGCACACAATAGGTACATAGGAAAACCACCACAAAAAACTTAACAAGGTCCCAGATAGTCTCAGACCACATATTTGTCATATAATATTATTATTCCAACAACTGCAACTACGATCTGCCGATCGGTTTAACTTTCTCTGAAATTCAAGCTCAAAAATCTCCAAACTCATACAGACCCTGAAGAAAGTCCGGTAATATTTCTTTACTATCAAGCCACCAAATCTTAACTTGGTCGAAACTTTGTTTATATTTCCAACTTTTTTTGGTCGATCTTCGGTTTTCTTATTCCCTCTCCCTATGTGAGTAACCAGGAAACAGCTGTGAGCAAATCAGAACCTTACTGGTACCTGTAGCTACCGCAGCAATAGTTGTAGTCTATAAACTTCAAACATGCCAATTGAAAGGCCATCTTGCTCACTTCCCTCATCTTTTGTAATTCATAATTTTCCACTAGGGCAACTTTAGGGTAAATTACCGCAGAGTGTAGGTCACGAGCGAGCGATGAGCTCGGAGTTTGATGATGAAAATATCTACATGTGGTCAAAGATGGAACGTCCTACTGTTCTATACCTTGTTCGAGAGCTTGCCTGGTTACCTGAAGCATCGTGCTTGTCATTCGTTCGTAGTCAGCATGTGGGTTACAGCATTGGTAAACTATAGTCAGCGTCTTGAGGTAATGAGATTTGAAGAGCTTATCGTAGCTGCCGAGATCGATTCCGTGCAACCAGCCATGCACAAGAGGATAGAAAAAGGTTTGAGCGTGATTTCTAAAGCGGTTAACGGTTCCCGTGTGGCTGGTCCCTTTGTCTAGCCTCTTGGACCTCCAAATTATTTGGGATATAGCCGGTTCGGCTTTCGCGTTTTCCTCAATAACGCCTTGTTGCTGTTTGTCCCAAGGAAGCCTCTTAGAGGGGAAGCTGTATTGCGGTTTGACGATCGCAGGGCCATTTTCTTCCCCACGAAGTTCTCTGGCTGCAAGACCCAAGCTAGAAAGAAGTGACATCCGTTGCTGTAGGGAAAGCTCTGAAGTGAAAAGGATTCGCTGCAGATGTTGAACCATTTCTGGTGTCACTACTAGCAAGCTGACGAGAGCGTTGATCCTCCACTGCTCAAAGTGCAGCTCATCGAGCGCATTATTAAGCGTCGTCAAGGAGGGCAGCAGAGCAGGAGAGTAGTAACCCACTTCGAGAGGAAAATCCTTTTTCTGTCGTAGAAGCCTGACTGTGAGTTGTAGCAAGGGCACCACCAACTGCTTCTCGTCGTGACTTTCGTATTTTTTCACAAGGTCCTTGATGAATACGATGGATTGTGTGTCTTCTGAAAGGGTTAAACCGACTAGCTGTTGCGTTGGTGCAGCCGAGAGGGGTTCCCGCTGCGGTTCCGAGCCTTGCAACTTTTTATAGTCTAGTATATGCGGTCCTGAGAGGTCTAGCTCTGGTACTACGATGACAAAATCGCTTTCATATATGAGTTCTCCGTTGGATACTAGCTTGGCAATGTACATGGTACACTCTCTCACGACGGCTTCCTCGTGGGCCAATCTTTTGGTCACAGCATCTAGGAAGCTGGGGTTTCTCGAGATGGCTTTCCTCTCCGCGGAGTCCATCTTGTGCCTAAGCATAATCACAAGCAACTGGCACACGTTTTCATCCTCGTGCGTGACCTCTGCAAACCTTGTTAGTAGGAGCAGAGTTAGGTCAAAGTTTTGGGACCTGGGTAGTAGCCTCAAAATGAGTTCCTGTAAAACTAGCGACTTCAAACGAAGAATAGCATCCAAATTGATCGCCTGATGCAATGGTAGCTTTTCCAAGACAGCCAGGATATCCTTATAATTACTCAAATTTGTGTGCATCTGCAAATATGGGAGAAGAAAATTGAGCAGTCTCTGTTGGACCAGCAAAGATGCGGTCCTTAGCAACCTTTGAAAACATTCGAAATGGCTCTCACCGGTGAACACTAGCTCGCCAAAAACCACATCAGTGGACAAGGCAGGATGCATAACAAGCATAGACGTGAGCAAATCACCGCAGTTGGAATCTCCCAATAGGAGATGATCAAAAACGCCAGTCCACTGAATTCTCAACAGGTTCAGGTACTCTACTATGTCAATTTCCGGAACAAGAACATTGAATAGTTTGCTTCCAAAAATTGTAGACTTTATGTGGTTGCGATCCAATTTGCTCTTGATATTTGAAATGTAGTTTTCGAGACAACTCTCATTTTGCAATACTTCAATAATGATCTTTTTGTATATACGAGCTTCACTTTGATTTCTTGGCATCGCTGCTACAAAGCTAATCATGTGGCATAGGAATGGGAATGACTTGGCAATTAATTGCTTCAATTGAAGCCCACTATTTGGACTCAACGACGGGAATATGGGAATAACCTTTTTCACTAGTGTCATTATAGTAACCACGTCTAGCGGTAGGTTAGAAATCGAAATTTCTTCCAAAACACGAGAAACTGTCTGTCCGTCACATTCATCTTGTAACGCGCTCAAATCAACCATCTTATGACAGCCAACTTTTGAGATATGATGCCCATCTCATGAAGCTCGTCAAAGTTATTGGACATAACGAATACAATTTTCATATCCGGCTGACCTTGACGCACGGACGAAACAAACATCAACAAAAATCTCAATAATATTAAAGGCCTGGAGATCTTATCCAAAGTCGATATCATCTGATTGCACCGAAGCATTCCCCAAAGCTTCTCGACGATTGAACAGTCAAATCTTGAGGTCTTTGATTTGTCTGGTTGCTTCTTCGTCTTTTGTGGACTTTGAGAGGATGTCTAAACAGGAAGAACCACTCAATGAAATGAGTTTAAACACACCAGCAGGTAAACTCAATACATCGATGTCCCAGACAAAACAGAGACCTACCAAAGGAAATAAAGTACGAGTGGAAGGTGCGAAGGCTTTGTCGGAACGTCTTTCTGAACTATTAAAGGATAAAAAGTCTGTTATAAGGCACAAAGCGGTAATAAACCGTTGCCTGTCTGATCTTTATAGAGACCTTAGGAGTACACACATGGTGTGCTCTTTAAAGACCTTGAGCAAGCAGCATCTCGTGTTTATCGTGAATTTATTCAATTGTGATGATGCCACAGGAGCAAGTTTAGAAACATTACATCTTTATAATGAGACCAACCCATTTCCCGTGGTGGATTTGCATGGCATACTCTTAGCAGATTACACGTTCTGCAATAATGGATATTTGTCTACCCTCAAGATTTTGGCTATGCAGGCCATATTAAAGTTGAAATCTTACAACGATTACGAGAAGACGCTATTGCAACTTTTTTCCCATGACGAGCGGTATTTACTCAAGGATACCAATTTGAAAATTCATACTTTGATAAAAATTATCCTCCATTTTTACTCTGTTTTTTCTTCTTCAAAAGTGCTTTTTGGGCTCAAGTTTTTACAATATATGAAACGATACAATTTGAAGGTAGAAAGCTATATTAAAAATATGGGAGATGGTGAAGCTTTATTTGAGCGGCAATTAGTCCACCATGCGCCAGTTCAGAGCTCAATCAATTACCGAATGTTCCTCGATTCTTTCTACCTGCAATATTCAAAATTTAAACAGACTCCAGAAAAAATAATGCTTACAGATATCCTCCCGAAATCTAGGACTTTCAATTTCAAGGATGAGAATGATCTCTTAAGCGCCACAAACGAAAGAACTTGTGATACGCTTTGGGCAAAAATTTTTGAGACAACAAGTGAAGATTTAATTGTCATAGCGTCTAGAGCATTACAGGACGCGGACCCTCTAAATGTACTAAAATCTCTACTCCCAATCTATGAAGTCCTGAGACACGAGAAATGGAGAGCAATTAGGGCTAAAATGTCTTTGCTCGATAAAAGTTTGGTCTTTATTAACTCTCATCTGATACAATTTAACACATGCAAGCATGAAGTGTTCAACTCCTTGGAATTTTTTTATGACTATTGCATCGATAACCAGGAATTTACTAGGCTGACCAATGTTATAAATACGGTGTTCAATTGTTCCGTGGTACTTGAAGATTTCGAATTCCTCAAATTGGCAGCGCGTTTGGAAGTATCTAGGTATTATATTTCCAAGGACTCCAGGTTGGTACGACTAATGCTTAAAAGGTTCGAAAAATTCGTGTCAAGCTGTTCCAGCTTTAAGCAAAAATTGGACATTTTCGCCTGCGTTTTCAACGTATTTTTCACCATGAATGAACTCACTTTTTCTTCGTTGCAACAATTTTGCCAAACTATTTTCGGATCTATCCTCGGCAAACTGAAATTACAAGCTTATGTGCATTTCAATCAATGTTCTGAGGTCATGTTGGCTTTCTTATATGCCAATGCGCCTTCTTTGAACGTACCAATAAGGTCCTGGCATCCTATCACGAGAATGCTGTATTCATGCTTATCAGGAATCTTTGATCTTAATTCCACAGAAATAAATCCAGATTCAAATAAGTGGCACATGCTTTACAAGTACGAAGTTTTGATAAAGACGGCATACTGCTTTAATTTGGAAATGAGCAAACATTCAAACTTGAATTTGGCGTCAATCACAAAAAGTTATTCCGATAAATGGATTAATAGAGCACCACAATGTAATGAACCAGTTTCCTCTTTTGAAACAGAGATGATTAAAATGTTATTGCAATACTTGAAATTTAACAATTTCGATAAACTAGTCATTGATCTAATAAAAGTTTTGAAAAGCAGAGGAAATTTGTACGATTGCATAACCCCGGAGGCCGATTTTTATCTTTGCAGTGCGCTTATGGAGTTAAAAATGATAGGAGTAACGGAGATGGTGAAAGATAATATACTGGATATCACAGCAGATTTAAAGACTCTCAAATTGGAACCTCTGCTGCATATTCTTCGCAGTAGGATAAGAATATTTGTATGGGAAAAGGACTGTATAAGTTTCGACAATCTATTCGTTCATCAATTACCTATCATAAGAAAGGAACTTTTTGACGTTGATAATAATACAAAAATGCCCGTTTCCAAATACCTGAAAGTTTTGCTTTTTAACATTGAGTTATTGCAAGGTGCTTCAAAACTTCATATTTCCAAAAATCGTATAGTAAATGGTGTTATTGAAGCGAAGAAGGCACTTAAGCTTTCCGTATGCCTTTTGAACAAAATAGACAAAATTTCACAAAGTTCGAGATTAACATTGATATCCTTGTTAGCACTCACTTATATGGATTTGATCAAGACTTATATCCACGTCGGTATCGCCAAGGATTGCGAATATTACGTGAAAGAAATTTCTAAAGTGATTTGTGAATTGAGGGAGCCAACCGCGGTGTTCAGTTGCCTCAACTTTTTGTACGAGTACTATCAATTCACGGATCAATCTGACTTAGCCAGCACTGTTTTGAGAAAATGTAATAGGACTTTCGACTTTATCGACGGGGAATCGAATATCTGGGGGTTAACGCTGTTCCTTTATGACAATGGCGAATACGAAAAACTTAGCGAATCTCTGAAAATATTCTTCAACGGAGATTTGTCGAAAACTTTCCTGTTAAAGTATTGGAGATTGAAAATGGGGTGCGCAATCGATGATGTCGAATGCCCACCTGAATACAAACCTCAAAACGAGATCAATAAGTTGAATCTTAACTATCAACGACTCATGAGCCAACTGGAATCTGACCCATTTTTCAGAAGTATGTTTGATTCAATAATTGCAGCCCCTTCATGTCAACATCCTGTAATTGACACCAAGCACGCTTTAGTAACGCCCCATAAATTCCGTTTAACTGCCAACGTGAATGCTTCACCACGATCATCTAGCATGACTCCAAGAGGTAAACATATTAAACAAAAATTTGAGAGAGCGGCAGCGATCAATAACCTAGAAAACCTTAAAAAATCAATCGAGGGCATGAAGTTGGAATTTTTAAAAAACCATGAATTATCGCAGGTGGCTTTGGTTTTTTCACTCACTTTATTTTTACTCTCTAGTATCTGCCCAACAAAAATTAGTGATGCTAATTTGATGAAAAAAGTGGTTCTATCTGATTTATCAAGATACATGCCACTATATTATGATAAAAATTTGAATACCATTAGCAGCGAAATTTACGCAAATTTTGATTTGTTGCCGATGGAAGCCGTTGAATCTGTATCAATCGAGAGAGAAAAACTGCTGGGCATCCAAGAAAGCTTCTATAAATGCCCTTCGGCTTTTAATGTGATATCCATCGATGTCTGCCCCGCAAACGAGAGTCTCTTGCTTTCCAAGATTGAATCAAAATCTGGAAGAAAGCTTCATTTGCGCATACCACTGAATAGAGCACATAGCAGGGATCTAGACTCCCACAAACTTAGCTTTGAGGAGGCAAGAGTTGAATTGTCATCAATAATCAAGGAAAGTAATGCAACGACATCTGTTGAAGTTACCAATGCGATTAAAACCAAAGGAGAGAGAAGAGTTTGGTGGGAAACACGTTATGAACTTGACAGGCGTTTAGAACTGCTACTCACAAATATAGAGCACTACTGGTTCAGCGGGTTAAAAGGTATATTTAATCCAGTCACAATAAAACCTGACTTATTAAAGGAGTTCGGGTTAAAACTTAATGAAATATTGCATCAAAATTTACCAAGCAGAAAGCAGTACGCAAATCCCTCCATGTTTATACAACTTGATAATTGGATTGTCGAACTGATACTTAAATTGAATCCACAGGATGAAAATTTCGCTTCCATGATGGAGGATTTGTTATATTTCATTCTTGACATTTTTTTGTTTCAGGGAGAGGAAAATGCATATGATGAAATAGATTTTGGTGGTTTACATTTCCAATTAGAGGAGCAAATAAGAACATTTCGAGCACAACTCTGCGACAGCGACAAGGTGGTCCACACTTTTCTGGTCGTTGGAGGTGCATGTCATATGTTCCCCTGGGAGTGTCTGCCATTCATGAAATCAATATCTGTAAGCAGAGTTCCTTCTTACGGCAGCCTGGATGATCTTTTGAAAAAATATGCTTATAATTTGTTTCCTGAGGTATCTTTGAGTAGCAGGATATCGATGATATTAAACCCTCATGGAGATTTAACTAGAACAGAGTCAAGATTTTTGTGCAAATTTTCCAAAATTGCTCAGGACAAAGTGGAATCCAAGTTGCTGGCCAATTGTAAACCGGATGAACAGACTTTCTTAAGTATGTTGAATCTTTCCAATGTTTTTGTCTACTTAGGTCATGGCGGAGGTGAACAATACGCTCGCCTTAAAGAAATAAAGAAATGCGACCATATTGCCCCTAGTTTTTTATTGGGGTGTTCATCAGCATCAATGAAATATTTTCAGAATTTGGAATCTTCCGGAACAGTGTATGCCTACCTCTTAGGTGGTTGCCCGCTCGTTTTGGGTAATCTATGGGATGTTACTGACAAAGATATCGACAACTTCAGCGAAATTTTGTTCAACAAAATTAAGTTTTTTGATGATTGCCATATCGTGGAGAAGAAAGTTTCATCATCTGAAAAAGCTGAAGACAATGCAAGCTTCGCATTGTGTGTTTCTTCTTCCAGAGATGTCTGCCATCTCAAATATTTGAATGGCGCAGCACCTGTGATATATGGCTTACCCATGAAGTTTGTGTAACATTTGATGAATGATATAGTAACAATGCCAATGCTTAGAATGATAATAATAGAATAATAGACGGGTTTGAATAAGGTTGAATAATTAACTTCTATTAAGAGTAAAACACTATCATTTTATAAAGAAGTTTAATAAGCCTTTCATTTTTTGAAAATTGAAGAACCATACCCAATCCATGTTCCCCCAATTTCCCGTTCACCAAAGATTCCAAAGAATTATCCCCAAACTTAAGATTAAACATTATGACCTTTATCTGATTGCCTTCGCTCAAGTTTACCCGCCGAATTTCTATATTATTGCCAGTATTTTGCTCGAAACACACTAATACATCCCAATTTTTTAATTGCATCTCTTGTACGGAGTTCCCGAGTATCTCTTCTCGGATTGCGCGCTTAATATCTGCTTCATACCCCGATATAAATGTTTCCCTATTTATATCAACATCTTGCATTTGAAAATATCGCATACTAGATGTCAGGGCTGGTGTGGGTACCCATTGGGACGCACTTTTGATCCGTCGATCCAGCAGTTCTTTGGAATTCGCTACGTATGAATTTGCGTTTAGTTTTGAATGATCCACCACTGGAACCAACTCCAACATTTTTTTACAATTGTCTTCATCCTGTTTTTTCTTCAATTTTAATTGAATCAAAAAATCTTTTGGCATCTTAATTTTCCCATTTCTTTCAGATCTCATTGGTGACGCTAAGAAACTCGCAAAGACATTATTTTTTAAGTCAAAATCCTTAATTCCCTGGGCAATCATAATTTGTTCATTTTCGAAATAGAGCTTTCTTCTTTTACCGGACCATCTTTCGAATTTTGTAACCAATGGAGACGCTAACTTAGGAACTTGTAAAATTTTAGTGTCCAAAGGGCCAACCGCCCTTTTCACAAGCAGCTTCTTGTAGAGTTCATTGGAAATTGCCATTGCCAACTCATCCACAACCTACACAATGTGATTTCTAGACTCTTTCTCCCTAAAGTTGATCTATTATCAGACTGTTTGCCGTTGGATATCAGTCGCGCGAAAAGCTTCAAACAAGTCAAAACAAAATTACAATCTTATACAGACTTGAACCAAGGGTCGAGGAACTTGAACCAAGGGTCGAGGAACTCGAACCTCCAGACTACCATGACTCGCAATTTCTTCAGGATGCAATCTACCATAGTCAAACATCTAATCACACAAGGCAAATACAAGGAGTGCATGGGCAGGATAGCCAACCAAGCGATGATTTTATCGTCTGCAAGCCATGATAAACTACCCCACATGTTGTTTCGAGGATTGACTCTTTCCTCAGTGACTTCATTAGCACTGAAGCCCTTCCCTATGATTCAATTCAATTTACAACTGCCATCTTTTACATCTGAATCTCTGCATGAAAATCAATATTTTGCTGTTCACCTGCTCAAACCGAATTCAACATCTATAGGACTGGCCAAAATCTTCAGCAAAGGAGCTATCAAGAATGAACTAGATTCTAGCTTTTCTCCAACAAAACCGTTTCAAGAATTAGTGGAACACGAACATTACGAAACTTACAAATTGGAAAGAACTAAGCTAGTCATACCCATCTTGCGAAATTCCGAGAGAGTACTAATATGTCAAAAGAAGGACGTATTCCGCGTTGGAGATCATGAAATATGGGTCGGACAAGTGGACGACATCCTGACTAATAATGATAAGGTTACTGGTGGACTGCTGTACTGTAGTAGAAATTTTCATATTCTTGGCGATAAAATCGAGTAGGAACCGAAGGAAACAAGCAAACTATAATTCAATTGCATATAGGGGTCCACGAATATACGAGAACCAACGCGTGCATACGGGTCTCCTTTAAAATAAGCTATTCATTCAAAACATATATATAGGTATATCTTCTAATAACTACGAATAAATCGATCTATGCAACTTAATGGTTTGAGAGTCACCATCATCGTCATCCTCTCTAATACCGCCACTCATGAACTGATCTGTGGTATGATTATCATTAGAATTTGCATTCTTCTTAGAAAACATCAAGCTATTCAAAGAACTGAAGGAAACATTCTTCTTGTGTTTTCTTATTGCATGGGTTCTGGAGGATGTAGTATTCAAACTGGTTTGACTGCCATTGTTTCTCGAGTAAAGCTGCGATGCAACGCCAGCTCCCTGGTTTACGTCACCCTTCATTGTGGGAATATCTCCAGCACTGGCATTCTTTCTCAATTCGGGAGGTCTCAATTGGAAGTCTGAGGACACCCCGGGCTGTGTGAGATTACTGGCGCTCACAGGATGTTCGATCTCTTCATCGTTCAATCTAACTTTAGGAAGAGGAGAAGAATTATTAGCAGGGCGTTGAACAGCATTTGGCTGAAGAGCAGCGCCACTATATTGCCTCGGCACCGCATTATAGCTCGGGGCACGAGGGACGGGTTGCTGAGGAGTACCGCTTGGGGCATCCACAAAGGAGGGCGTAGAGCTTTGGGAGTTATCTACCTGGGTGCTCACTGGTATGGCAAAGTATCCACCGCCGCTTCCCGCTGAATGAGCACTCCTCACAGGAGTTCCACTAGCAGCACTTGGAGGAGTTGCCCCAGAACCCGGTGTTTGCTGAGAATAGACTCTTTGATTTGGCGAAGGTCCCACGGTAGAGGCATCTAAGATAGCTGTACTGGGAGAGATACCGTTACTAGTAATAGTCATACCTGTCATGGGGTATGAAGGTTGCTGGTTCATTGTATTCATGGATTGCGAACTTCCGGAATGAATGGAATCCCGTGGAGATACTAGTGGTGGCGTACTACTCATGTGAGGGGGCAGATTTCTTCTTTCACCTACTGTGATCAAATTACCGTTGTCATCAACTGCTGGTGTGTTACACTTCGATCTATAGACAGACAGGTCAGTCATTGTAGCAGGATTGTTCAATTGAATATGCTGTGGCCTGCTGGATCTCATGGAGGATAAATCGTTCCGAAGAGAAGAGTTATCCAAAGTAGTTGCCATGCTTTGGGTGCTGTTAGTATGCTTTAACAGGTTACGGTTATTGCGGTAATTGGCTTTTACCATGCGATCTTCAATGAATTTGGATCTATCCTTTGCATTGTGGAAACTCGTTAAGTTCTTTAAATCGTGAGCCCATTTTCTGAACTGTTTGGTATCTTCTTCAGAGGTGCTGGAAGAGGTTGGTCTAAAAGACCAGCTGATAGTTTTATTAGGATCCTGCTGGGTCGCCGTGTATAAGGTCATTATTTCATCATTCACCACTGGTTTTGGCGGAGGTGGCGCCGAAGAGATTTTACCCTTACCGCCCTTCAATAATTTTCCAATGGTATGTTTTGTATGTTTTGTCAATTGAGCAGGGGCTTCGTTTAAATGGGATGCGTGAACACTGCTCGTAGAGGGAGCAGGGTTCTGTTTGCGGGTTTCCAACGCAGTAAAAGTGGGCTTCCCTATCAGAACAAATTTTTCGTCTGATGCCTCTGTTAAAACACAATCATTCAGTGGGATGCTCATTAGGGGCACCAAGGAGGCCTTGGCAGCCTGTGTGGCTGACAAGGATGTACTTTGCGTCTCTTTAGATTCCTGTGCGGCCGCTGTAGAGTTGAAAAAATTACTTGATTTGAATTCGTGCAAGTAATTAGAAGTCAAAACGAAGTACCCTTTGTTGTAATTTTTCAAATATTTGGATTTCTTGGACATATAACCTGCTCTAATGCATTTGGCCATCGGAGATTTCATCTGAGGGTAAATGACATCGGAAAGCTTTCTCGACGGAGGGTAAGGGTCAGTGGATTTCCAATTGAGTAGACATGCTGGGTGGTGACCTACGAATTTGTCCCACTCAAAGGCAGGAGGTTTAGACAACATGCCCTGTTGTAACTCGCGACACAAGTTCTTTATCAAAAGCTTCGCCTCTGCATCCATCATTGCCGAGTACTTTTGCAAGAATTGTTGTATCTTGCCATACACGATTTTCTCCAACTCCATTCCCGAAGTTTGTAAATTGAGGTACGCCTCTTGCAGATAGTTCTCCTCCAGCAGTTGTCTTTTCAACTGCAAATCCAATTGCAATTTCAAGAGGTAAGGATCATGCTTTGGCTTCAATTGGGTTCCCTTCTTGTTCAACTTGATGTGGTCACCCTCTGTGGTGCTCGTCGTCATGTATTTGACGGAGGCAATGTACCTATTGAGCAGTTGGCCGGTGATAGCGACATGTTCGTTGATATTCGTTTTAAAATCACCCGATAACTCTTTGATCTCTTTGATTTTGATTTGCAGATCCTTCCGCAGATCTTCTATGCGGGGGAGCATGTTCTGTGTGATCTCCTTGGAGGTCTTTAACTGCTGAGCCGCCAATGACAAATGATACTTTTTAAGCACCACCTGGATGTCCTGCACAGATCCAGAGCCAAAAGTGAGGAAACCAGAGGGAGCCGCGGTACTGCTTGCCGTTCTTACAGCTTGGAAATCATCTTCGATCCCGTGATCGTCGCTGAAATCCCGCTGTGATTTTTTAAGATTCTCCTGTTGCTGCTGCTGCTGCTGCTGCTGCTGCTGCTGCTGCAACTGTTGCAACATTTCCTGCTGCTGTTGCATCTGCTGTTGTTCCCTCCGTTGCGCCAAGGTCAAGGGCTGTTGCCGCTTAATAGCCCCCTTGCGATCGAACGGATCCACGACTTTGTTAGAACCTTCCTCTAGATCAGTCAGGAAGGGGAATTTCACACTCCCCTTCAATTGGAAGTTTATCCTGGCAAACTGTTCCTGGGCATAGGCCACTTCCCTCAAGTAGTTACCGATCCCCTTGAGAATCTTCCTCCACTTCTTAAACCGATCCACGAGGATATCGGTTGGATACTCTCTTACGTATCTGCCATCATGCGCGTCGTCGGTGGACGCACCGCTGGCTCCGGTTAAGGTGTCCACGGGCATACCTCTGGGCACGGGCACATCGACGTAGTAGGGAGACTTTGGATCATCTTTGGGCAAGATGTGGTCAGGGTGGTTAGCTGGAGGTGAGCTTACTGAACTCTGTATCGATTCCGCCCCGTTACCGAGATCCATCATGTATTGGGACGACCTCTCGGAGTTTGTACCATCCTCTCCCGGAGTCCCAGCTACTGAAGTCCCACCGCCTCTAGGAGGTAGGCTGAAGTAATCAGACATCCTTGTTGTTCTTGCGCCTTTATCTCGATCACTGTGTGTGTAAGAAAGGATCAAAATTGTTCGTCCTTTTTATAGCCGAATTTTAATCCCCTCGTGTCGACCTCTCGAACCCGCAACTACGTGGTCGCTCAAGATCGACGCACCTATATAGAAAGCAAACGGAAGATTAAGTAGTAGCTATTGGCTTCCCCTCACGGTTCTTATTGCAACGGCGACCATGGTGGAGAACCACACGACGTTCAACACGTCGAGTATAAAGTTTCCCGCAACGATGACGATGGAATCGAGGGGCAGAAATCTTGGATCGTGGCGCACAGCCCAGAAATCGTAGGCCAAGTTGGCGATCTGATACCACCCCCATAAAATGCGGGCCAAGAGGAAGACCAGCATGAGCATCACGTTGTTGGCCAATTGGAACCTGTTGGCCCACACGCTTGTGCGCGTCGAGTACTTGATGCCGAACCACCGTATGTTGAGGAACGGGTTGGACAGTTCGAACATGAGGAATACGCCGCCGTAGTACTGGATGTACGGTTTCATGCCAATGCAGAAGACGACGGTGGAGACCACGGCGTGTACCACGAACGGGAACGTAGAATACACACTCGAGATGTAGATGTCCCACAGGAAGTAACCCACGGCAAACGTCACTGTGGCCGAAGTCTGCTCATTCGTAGCAAAGATACGGGACCAAGAATCTGCGAATCGGACCCGGGTGCGTTCCGACAGAAGAAACTCGATCGACAGACGCAGCACAATGATACTCTGCACAAACGAGACAAAATGCACCGAGCTCTGATCGACCAGCTTGACAACGTCGTGAGGCTTCCGCCACCTCGCAAGCGGGGGGAAAATCAAGTATTTGCCCACTACGAAGCACACCTGGTAAAACAATGCCACGTAGAGCGCAGTGTGGACGTTACTCGCAAATTCTTCTGTGAGGAAGAACCCATGCTGCTTGCACCAGGGGAGCACATAGGCGGTGAGCACAGCAGGCGGTGGCAGGGCGAGCAGGAACTCGATCGTAGAATCTAAAATGTTCATTGCAATTGTACTGTACGATTTGTTTTCTTGGTTGTCAAAAAATCTCGGTCACTTGAAGCGGTTTTTCGTTCTCGCCTTTACGAACGAGGGCAAACAAAACTCAATAACGCAACTGTCCACTGCGTCGTCGGGCCCCCGTTCCACGTAGTCAAAGATTTCCCGCTCAAAAGCCGCGAGTTCGAGAGTGCTCGAGCTTCCACAGCCGGTCCGCCCCTCCCCTCCTTGTTACCCACGTACGCGCCGAGGGCGGGATCTTGGTCTGCATGTTGGCATCGACCGGGACCAGCCTGACAACCCTCGAACGGTAAACCCCTCCAACAACCTGCCGCAGCCACACTCCGGCTCTCTATCTAGTGGGGATGCCCATTAACTATATATCTATATTTTTTTGGAGTGCTGCGGAGAAGTGAAAGGGAAGAAACATCGTGAGATTCCTTGATCTGCTCCCCCTTTATATGCAACCGCCGACCCACACCCGCCGACCCCTTTTCACACCCCACCTGGGAAGGCCGCGCAGAATGCGCCGTACTCTAGTAGCCGCCGTTTATCCCCGCACTCGGATCGACAATACGTGTGTGCCTTACAGAGAGAAACTGCAGCGGCTGCCTTAGAAGCGGCGCTCGCGAGTGGAACGGCGTGGAACGCCATGGAACGCCATGGAACGCAATGGAACGCAATGGAAGGTGATGGAAGGAAAGAAAATAATAAGAGGATATACGGTTAGTCGGAAGAAAAGTATATGAAGGTACGGGGCAGCACACGCTATGCACTTTTGCTCGCCAGCTTAGCGTCTATGCAGGCAAGGATCCACGCTGCACGCTTCAACTGGATTACATTGGCCACCTGCTTGAAAACATAGCCCGGTAGACAAAGGATCACGATGTAAAAGCCCAGGCTCTCAAAGCGAGCAAAACTGTACAAGTACAAGCCGAGGTAAAACAGCTCGTTAAAAGCACATATGGTAAATAAAACGTCTCTTCTTGTGTAGTACCAATGCAGCAGTCGTGAGGACTCACGTCCCACTAGCTTGTGCGAACTGCTGCCGCCACTTAGACTGGCATACATATGCATGTAGTGTGAAGATAAGTCCAACGCGATGAGCAGTTGGAAAAGGGCACACCAGCGCGGGTACGCGACGCTCAAATAGCAGATGAGGCAGCTGGTGGTGGATCTGTCGGTGACCATGTCGAGTACGGCGCCCAAACTGCTTACCTGGTTGTACTTGCGGGCCATGGTGCCGTCAAGGGCATCCAGGAGGCATGATACGCCGTAGATGAAAGTGGTATAGACCGGGTGGTTACTCATGGTCACCAGCGAGATGACCATGGTGACTACGCGGAGGTATCCGATCTGGTTGGGGATATACCACAGGACATGCTGGGGGGTGATCAGGGTGCGTGGTGTGTGTTCTTTGGACGCCATTGGGAGGGGGGAGAACTCAGTTGTTGGGAATTTCGAGTTAGTTGTGACCCTGTTGTTGTTTTAGCGGACGGCGAAGCGAACTGCGGCGAGCCGAACGAGAGCTGCGAACAAGGGTGGGCAACCAGCGGGCCTCGACGAGCGGTTACCGATGTGGCTGGACAAGTCAGATGGACATGTGTAGTATTTTACGATTTATAAGGCAGATTTGATCTTAAAATTTTAAGTGTAAGCAGGGAGGCCCGGAAATGCGGTGCCATGGGCTCCAGGTCGGGTTGGCATCACCGAGTAGTGTGCAGATGGGCAGCCAGGCAGAAAGAACAACAAGTAAAAAACAACATAAAGACGATGCCGTAGTGTGGACTGTTTTATTTTATTGCGGTGCCATTGTTACTGGTTTGAAATGAGAGGTTTTATTATCCTTGTGTTCCAACGTTTTCATCTGAACTCGAGAAATTTGGCCGATATTTTTCGCCGAATGCTTATGCGGGAGCATCGGATTAGCACAGAGGCCTAAGCTCCTGGTTGGCCAAGACGTCCCATCAGGCGGGCGCGATAGAAATGTCCAACCATATGCATTAGTAGCTTCACTTAGCGCTGCCCCGACACACGGGCATTGTTCCTGGCAGAAAATCGGACTTTGCAACAGTGGGCTTAACACATCTTTAGAGTGGTCCAATATCATGTAGTATCGACTTGTCCAAGTTTGACATTGACTGTCCGTTTGTCAGTTGAAGCCTCTTGAAGAATTCCAGAGACAGTCCCTTACGGCTGGGGAAGACGTCTCAGCACGTGTACATACCGTGATGGAGTCGTTCAATTTGTTTCGATAAGCTTTCCTATCTTCCCAGTTGCAGAACCTCGGTCAAAAAATAGTAGAAAGATCTAAGAATTGATTTACTAGCCAATAATCTATCCTTATAGGTTGCCGATCGGCCAAATGAATATTTGCAAAATTAAAATATTTATAGGTGAATTATTATCCAACAAGCGCGAATATTCATTGTTAATACCTGTGCTAACATTATGCATAACTGTAGATTTAAAAATTTAATAATATTTTACACGTCTTTGACAAGCATCTGCTATTAACTCTTAAATATCAATCGTACAAACAAATGTGAAACTTTGTTGGGTTATATTTTTTTTTTCCAAGTCTTCATGCATGGAACTTTTCTGCCGCCGTAGAGGAAAGTTCTTAGCGAAAAACGGCAGAGGCGCTCGGGGTGGATACATTCCTTCGAGACGCCGCTGTTCACGGGACCGCCCGGATATCTGCTCTTCCTTTCTCCTCCTTATCTCATTGAACTCGCCATCCTCTTGTGAACAGAAAGGAGAGGCATTACATTCAAAAACGCGAGCAATTGCCTCGGTAACGTGGAGGAACTCACTGTGATATACCTCGTTTTTCCATTAAAATAATAATGGCTATTATTATCATTATTATTGTTATTATATTTTTTTCACGACAATCATCGGTGTGTTTTTGCAAAGATCTATTTGTAAGTATACGCGACGTTTACCGATGCAGTGCCGATACTCTCCAACATTATGACCACCTAGTTCGGGAGAACTCTTTGTATCTCTTTGTTTCTTCTTCTGGCATGAGTTTACGGGAGAAAGAAAGTTTGCTAGAAGGCTAGAGGGAAATGAATGCTACCGTTTGCAGCAACTTACCTATTGGGACTGGAAAGCATCCTGTTTACCCAAAATATTTGTCATTGGCGTTTGCAGTCATATTTTCTGCTATCTTGTCCTTATGCCATGGACCCGCCTACCGTTTTTTTTTTACCAGAATCATACACCCTCCCCAATTCAGTAGCAGAGGCTCCTGAAGTTAGCGCTAGGTGCGACGAACCTTATGCAGACAAGTACAAAATTTCTGTGTCAGAGGCTACCACGTCATGAAATATATTTACCGCAGCCGTGGTTTTTCCATCTTCATCCCAAAAAGAGCAACATCAAGTATCCATACATCATCCCGTTTGAACCATTACGGACATAAAAATTATCGATAATAACCCACCAATAAATATTTGAATAGTTAAATGCTGGCGAGTAAAGTTTCTTTAATGAGCCAAAAATCGCATGCAAGTCTCATATATCCAGAAAGTCGCTGCAGTCGTTGGCACGCTTTTCATAAGTGCTAGCGGAATCCCTCTGTAAAGTGACAAAATTCCTTCATGGCGTAAAATTTGAAATGCGACTTTGACAAATCCAGATCCGCGATATCCTTCGTAAACGTTAGTCTTCTGCGTAAATGGAGATACGTCAGTAGAATCGCTAATGACAATTCGGCGGCGAGTCGTATCCAGGGGAAAAGTGGCGAGCTTCGCAAGGGTTGCACCCACAGAACTGGCACTGTTATCAAGAACATGGTGCCAATGTGTAGAGCCATATCGATCCCTCGTGCTATCACTATAAACCCTAATATTTTCATAGGAACCAAACATGATTGCAGTACTCATTGATATGATGAGCATGGAAGAAAAGCATCCCTTGTAAAAACCCCTATAACCTCTGCTGCTCCAAATCTCGTACACAGTTCCGCAGAAGCTCGAGAGTCTCACTTGCCTATCAGCGGCGAATCTAGTCCTCAATACGTCAAATGGATAGGAAACTACTCCGCTGGTCATTCCAGCTAATGCACCCACTATCCAGCTTTGAAATTGATCGCTCCAGTCGATGTTATTCAATGTGTTATTGTAAAAGGAATATGAACTAAACTGCACAGCACCGTATACCACATACATCGCTGATCCTGGCACATTGCCTTTCCAAAACCCTTTCAAACCTTCTTGCCGAAACACATCTTCTAATAACCTCAAAAAACCAACTCTTTGAGACTTGCTCTCTATGGGCATCACTTGCAATCGTATTTTAACTGTATCCATTGGCGCTGTAATCGTTCTTGCAACTAACCCAGACACTGAACCTGCTACAAGGCTCAAGGTCACCTCAGTATTTTCACCCTTACGGAGGTAATCCTTGTCCACCATATCCAGTTGAGCATAATCCGTCTGAATCTTTCAGCGCCATGATAACTAGATCTAAGTGCAGCGGTGGGTTGCTGCAACCTTATTTTTTTAACACTTCTTTGCTCCTTGAAAAAAATGAAAAATTTCAAAAGCTCATCACATACTATTATCATAAATAGAAAGTGCATACGACCATGGCTATCACTGCTTCTATTGGTGTTTTACACCATGTGGATGGATCCTCGCAATTTGAATCCAAAAACACCAGCGTGGTTTGCTCAGTGACGGGCCCCATTGAACCCAAGGCGAGACAAGAATTGCCCACTCAACTGGCATTAGAAATTATCGTTCGACCCGCCAAAGGAGTTCCTAACACCAGAGAAAAGCTTATAGAGGACAGACTGCGTGCAGTTTTAACTCCCCTCATTGTGAGGTATCTGTATCCGAGGAAACTCTGCCAAATAACATGCCAGATTCTAGAGGCCGGCGAACCTGAGTCAGAATTTACCCAGAGAGAGTTAAGTGCTTGTATAAATGCTGCTGTGCTGGCATTAATTGATGCTGGGGTTGGACTGCTTGGTATGGCGTGCAGCGTCCCGCTGGCGGTGATGAAAGGCGAGTTACTCGTTGATCCAACGGCCTCCCAATTGCAACTATCAGAGTCTGTACACACTCTAGCGCTGGAAATCACAGATAAGGGCAAAACCGTTCGAAACATTTTGCTTTTGGATAGTACAGGTGATTTCACTGAAATTGAATTGTTTAATGGGTTACAAAAGGGAGAAGAAAGATGTTTAGAATTGGTCAAAGAATTAAGGGAAGTAGTAGCTAACCGTATAAACTCTGAAACAATACGAACGAAGACTTAGTGTTCCACTTACATATGTTTTTCTATATTTCTTTACAGATTACAATTTCAAATTTTTCAAGTTATTTATGGTGACTTCAAAGCCTTCCATTTCAGCGTTGGCGTTGTCCAGACGGACTTTATTAGCTTCTTTGACCTCTGCGTTGGCTTTGGTCTCATAATCCTTGCTGCTGATACTGCCCTCGATCGACTGCTTAGTTTTGGTAACTTTCTCCAATTTCTTTTGCACCTTGTTGATTTCAGCGTCAATGTCGATGTGACCTTTCACTAACAAGTGCACCGTCACTTCAGGGTTCACAGAGGCCAAGACACAACCCTCGGGAATATCTGAAGCTTTCCTTACGACGGTGATCTCATCAATAGCCTTGATCAGGGAAACCATTGAATCTCTCTGAGAGACAGCGGTCTCAAAGGACTCTTCGTGGTTGGACTCGACAAAGACTTTACCGTTCTTCAGAATGCTGTATTCAGCAAGTAAGGAACGTGCCTCCTTGGTAATATCCAAAACCAAATCGTAGTATTTTGCTGCCTTGGGATTGTCATATTCGGGAGTGTAAGTTGGGTAGGTAGCCTTTACCAAGGTTGGAACTATGTCATCAGCACGCCTTGGCAGTCGCTGCCACATTTCCTCGGAGATGAAAGGCATGAATGGATGAATCAATCTCAAAGCATTGTCCAAAAGAATGTACAAGGTATCTTTAGCTGATTTCTGTTCCGTCTCGGTACCCTCTTGAATCAAATATTTGGAGTTTTCGATATAAACATCACAAATCAAGTACCATAATTCGTAGATCTGACTAGTAGCAGGTAAGAACTCACGGCTATCCATGGCCTCGTTAACAGCCTTGGCAGTGGTAGACAAGTTGTGCAAAATCCATTTTTCGACCAACGATTCGTTACCCGACAAGGCCTCCTTGGCTGGCGGTTGGTAGTCTTCACCCAACCTCATTAAGGCAAACTTGGTAGCTTGGTAGATCTTATTACAGAACTTCCTGTAACCTTCCACACGCAAAATGTCCAAATTAATGTCACGGCCGCCGGTGGTGTAAGCGCAGAGGGCAAATCTCATGGCATCGGTACCACACTGGGGAATACCATTAGGGTAAGACTCTTTTTGACCAGCCTTAGCTTTTTCGACTTCTCCAGAAGCCAAATTACCGGTCAAAAGTTTGGCATGCAAATCCTCTAGTTTGATGCCTGCGATGACATCTAGTGGGTCGACAACGTTACCCAGAGATTTGGACATCTTACGACCTTGCGCATCACGCACCAAGGAGTGGCAAAATACTTCTTTAAATGGGACCGATCCAGTCAATTTAACACCCAACAGAATCATTCTACTGACCCAGAAGAAAAGAATATCCCAGCCTGTCTCCAACAGGGAAAAAGGGTAGAAAGTACTCATATCTTTAGTCTTTTCAGGCCAGCCTAAAGTAGAGAAAGGCCATAATCCAGAAGAGAACCAGGTGTCCAAAACATCTTCATCCTGGTGCAAAGTGAACTTGGAGTTGGGGAATTTCACGGCAGCCTTCTCTTGAGCCTCTTGCAAAGTTCTGCCGGCAACCCAATACTTGTCGTCGTTCTTGGAATTCTCTTGACCTTCAATTTCGATAAAATAAACTGGACAACGGTGACCCCACCACAGCTGCCTGGAGATGCACCAATCTTGGATGTTTTCTAACCAATGAAAGTATTCAGCCTCTGAAGATTTTGGAGTAATAGTAACCTGGCCCTCCCTAACCACTTTAATGGCCTCTTTTGCCATGTCAGACTGGGCAACCCACCATTGAGGTTTCAATAAAGGTTCAATGACATCACCGGATCTTGAACAAGTTGGGATTGTCATTTCGTTGTCCTCTTGACCCACAAATAAACCTTTCTCTTTCAACTGCTCAAGGACTTTCTTTCTCGCGTCAAACCTCTTCATACCTTGCCATTCCTTACCACAATTTTCGTTCAAGAATCCATCATCAGTGAAAATGTTCACGAAGTCCAAGTTATGACGCTTACCGGTATTGTAATCGTTTTGATCATGAGCTGGGGTGATCTTGACGGCACCGGTACCAAATTCCATGTCAACAGCTTCACTATCGCAGATGATGGGGATCTTCCTGTCCAGGAATGGGTGTTGAGCAAACTTACCATGTAAATGCTCGTAACGTGGATCTTCAGGATGCACAGCAATGGCGGTATCACCAAAGAGAGTCTCCGGTCTCGTCGTGGCAATTATTAACTTCTCCTCACTGTCCACCACGGGGTAAGCAAGTGATGTCAAGACACCAAATTCAATTTTCTCGTCATAGTTGGGTACGTTGAGTAAAGTCCTAGCTTTGACTTCCTTATTTTCCACTTCTAAATTGGAAATGGCTGTGTTCAACTTAACAGACCAATTGACCAATCTGTTGGCACGATAAATAGTCCCTTCATCATGCAGCCTCACAAAAGCCTCTACAACGGCTTTGGTCAATTTTGGATCCAATGTGAAGGCCTCTCTGCTCCAGTCGTAGGAGGCACCCAATTTCTTGATCTGATTCTTAATTCTCTGATGGTACTCAGTTTTCCAATCCCAGACCTTACCTACAAACGTCTCTCTACCGTAATCGTGTCTGGTCTTTTTCTCTTTGTTCCATATTTGCTTCTCCACTACAGACTGAGTGGCAATACCGGCATGGTCAAACCCTGGAAGAAACAAAACGGTTTTTCCCTTCATTCTGTTGAATCTAATTAACGAGTCCTGGATTGAAATGGTCAAAGCGTGTCCAATGTGCAGGGCACCAGTCACATTTGGTGGTGGCGCTGGAATACAGAAGATACCTTCAGGTTTCACCTTACCATCAGCGGTGAACTCAGGCTCGAAGAATCCTGATTTATCCCACCAGTCATACCAAGAGGACTCTACGTTAGCGGGATTGTAGGCTTTCAAAGATGGATCATCTAGAGATAGCAAAATTTTCTTCTCGCCGGGAACAGTTTTGTCCACAAAAACAGGCAATGGCTCAGATTCCTTCTTCTTACTTTTCTTATCCTTCTTATTGTCACCACCAGTCTTCTTGGCCTGCTGTTTGGCCTGTTTGGCTGCGAATTTCAATAGCTTCTCAGCTTTCTTCTTCTCCTTCTCAATCTCTTTGGGGGTCTTGTCAGAACCATCCGCCTTCTTTGAATTGATGATCACTTCGCCGGTCTTGGGATCAACAGGTGGCAAATTCTGGAGATCGCTCATGGTAAATTGTCTTACTTGTTGCGTTACTATACCTTGGCTCTTATTCAAAAAAGTCTTAGAAATCGATAGAGATATACCAGCTTCTCGCGTAGAATACAGTCTATATATTGCTGGTGAAATTAGAGATACCAGGCGCAAGCAATTTTGCATCTAGCGTGAAACAAGGACTGATCGTTCATGAAGGAAACTTCACCAAGAGCTTCAAGCCTAGGCAGATTTTCCAACCCGACTGAAAAAATTTTCACCGCGAGCGGTGAGTCTTATGGTACAAAGAGAAGAAAAACTCAAGGACGGTGGCACTGAGCTTGCTCTCTGTCATTTTAGTGCTTGTTGTAATTCCAAGAGATCTCTTGGCCTTGTCTATCATCAATAGAAATATTATGTGTTCTAGCTATTCGGTGAAATTTTTCTGTTTTTCGTAATAGTGAAAAATTTCAACCTCACCTTATCTCATCTCATCTCATCTCATCTCATCTCATCTCATCTCATCCCAAGAGATTGAAACATACAAAAGACACATATCCAGGCACATAACGTATTGCTAATGTCGCGTATTATTGTAAAGAATCTACCCAGCTACCTAACTGATGAGAAGCTGGGGGAGCGGTTTATTCCGAGATTGGTACAAAAGTATTCAAGTACTAGTGTTAGAGATTTGATCACAGATATTAAAATTCTCAGAGACAGGCAGGGACAGAGCCGAAGATTTGCATTTATTGGATATCGGAATGAAGATGATGCTGTAGATGCAGTGAAATATTTCGATGGGACGTTCATGGACACTTCTAAGATTGAAGTGTCCATGGCCAAGAGTTTCGCAGATCCTACCGTACCACAGCCCTTTAAGGTTAAGAAAAGAGAGGCTCTCAAGAGACTGAGAGAGCGTGAAGAGCAATTACAAAAATCTGAAAAGAAGCCAAAGAGAGAGACGGTGGGAAAGAAGTCTGAGATAGATACTGAGATTGACAATAATAGGAAATTACAAGAGTTTATTGAAACAATGAAACCCAGTTCACAAGTCACGTCGTGGGAAAAGTTGGGTAAATCATTGGAAGCTCCACTGGAACAAACAAACTCGCAGGATCCTCAAGGAAATTCGTTATTGGCACATGCTTTGGCGCTTAAGACCGAAGAGGACAGTGATGATGAGTATATGGATTTGAATCATCCACACGAGGCACAAGAGGAGCAACATCAAGAAAAAGAGCCTATGATGGGTTTGGATGCATTCGAAGAACCGCATCAGGATGAAGAGCCGCAGGACCAGGAGCTGCAAGACCAATTGGCCAGGGATGAAGGAGTTTCTGATCTTGATTGGTTTAAGCAAAGGCGTGTGAGGATTAGAGAGGGTGAGAATGAACCTATAGTGCAGGTTAGAAAGATGAAAGAGAGCCAGCAAGGCGGAAAGCAGGATGGACAGGACCAGGACCAGGGCCAGGAACAGGAACAGGACCGGGAACAGGAACAGGAACAAGAACAAGAACAGGAACATAATCAGCAGCAGGGCCAGGAACAGCAGATCCCTTCAGAGGAGGAGCTAGCCTTGGATAAGATTGGTAAGACTGGACGTTTGTTCCTTCGGAACATCCTTTACACTTCTAAAGAGGACGACTTTAAACAAATGTTTAGCAGTTTTGGCGAGTTAGAAGAAGTTCATATTGCTTTGGATACTAGAAGTGGTCAATCTAAAGGGTTTGCCTATATACAGTTCAAGAATCCCAAGGACGCAATTGAAGCATATATTGAAATGGATAAACAAATCTTTCAAGGTAGACTATTGCATGTTTTACCCGCAGATGCTCCGAAGACTCATCATCTTGATGAATTCGACTTGAAGAATCTGCCGTTAAAGAAACAGAGAGAACTGAAGAAGAAAGTATCGGCGTCAAGGCAGACGTTCGCGTGGAATTCATTGTATATGAACCAAGATGCTGTTTTAAGCAGTGTCGCCTCTAAGCTTGGTATGCTAAAATCGCAGTTGATTGATCCAGAGAATTCAAGCTCTGCAGTGAAGCAGGCCCTTGCAGAAGCACATGTAATTGGTGATGTAAGGAAATATTTCGAGTCTAAAGGCTTGGATTTGACAAAATTCGAAAAATTCAAGTCTTCTGCTCAAAGAGACGACCGTGTGATCTTGGTCAAAAACTTTCCTTTCGGCACCACTGTTGAAGAACTCGGGGAATTGTTTTTACCATTTGGCAAACTGGAAAGGTTTTTAATGCCCCCAGCTGGTACTATTGCTATAGTGCAATACAGGGATGTCACTGCGTCAAGAGCAGCATTCACCAAACTCGCTTACAAAAGGTTCAAGGATAGTGTTATTTATCTCGAGAGGGGGCCCAAGGATTGCTTCAAGAGAATGGCACAACAGGATGAATCAATAGACCGCCCTGATAACGAGGGAGTGGTCAAAGAGGCTAAAGTTTCCGCAGACGATATCATGAAAACTGACGAGGGACCGGCTGATTCTGAAAACTTGGATGATGATCTTGATGGGCCAACAGTATCTGTATTTGTTAAAAATTTGAATTTCGCAACGACCACCCAAGAATTGACTCAAAAGTTCAAGCAATTTGATGGATTTGTGGTGGCTCAAGTAAAGAATAAATCCGATCCTCGAAATAATGGCAAGATCTTATCCATGGGGTTTGGTTTTGTCGAATTCAAGTCTAAGAAGCAGGCCCTAGCTGCGATTTCGGCCTTGGATGGCACTGTCTTGGATGGACACAGATTGCAACTGAAGCTTTCGCACAGGCAAGGTGGTACTTCTAACTCTTCAAAGAAAGAGCAATCCCGGAAGAAGAGCGGCAAAATTATTGTCAAGAACTTGCCCTTTGAAGCCGCTAGGAAAGATGTATTTGAATTGTTCAGTTCTTTTGGTCAATTGAAATCAGTAAGAGTTCCAAAAAAATTCGACAAGTCTGCAAGAGGTTTTGCCTTTGTGGAATTCTTGTTACCCAAGGAAGCTGAGAGCGCAATGGATCAACTGCAAGGTGTACACTTGCTTGGTCGCAGACTGGTTATGCAATACGCTCAAGAGGATGCTCAAGACGCTGAAGAAGAGATAGCAAGGATGACAGACAGAGTTAAGAAACAACAGGCTGCAAGAGCATATGGTGCGATGAGAAACAGCGGTGGCAGGAAGAAAGTAGAAATGGACGAAGAAGATGAAGGACTGGACAGTGTTTAAGGAATGGTTAATAAATAATAATACTTTATATTTGTAACCTTTTTTTATAAATTAATCAGCTACCTTGGTAATGTCGTAATCCTTATAAGCTTTCTGAAATTTCTCCACTTCCATTTCTTCTTGTTCTTTTGTCTGGATACAGGCTGGGGCCCTCCAGTTGGTCCTATTAGGGAGATGCAACAAAAACGCAAGCGTTCTCCTACCAAATTGTAGATCTATTCTGTCATTTGAATCAAACTGACCCAGGTATATTTGCGGTTGAGACTCTGAAGTCTCATATACGGTGAACATCATATAATTGCTTTTGGGATTCGCCATTATAGCCTTCAACCTCTCGTCTGCGAATGAATTGAAAAAATCAAAGTCCAGTTTTCTATTATGAGAGAATTTTTCGTTGTTAATGTGAATTTGTCTATCTAAAGCATTTGAGAACTTCATTATCAAATAACTTGGAATAGGAATCAATTGTTTGTGGAAATGGACCATATTATCAGAGTGTATCTCGAATACCACAGAGGACATGCCAAATTTTGAATAGTTCATCTTCACGATGCTGGCCTGATATTTGAATAACTCTTTTTGTAATTGGCTCTCTAAAAAATCCTCTTTACCTTTATTCGGTTTAGGAATGTGCTCAATAGGAATTAGAAGGCAGTGGCCTGAAAAGCCCAAACTTCCTTTGGGGACACTAAGCGGACCCTTTGCCGTTGTCACATACGATTTACTTGCAATGGACACGATTAAATGATCTTCAATATCGGGATTGGTAAAGCAAAAGTGACAAGTCACAGGTAGGACGTTTTTCATTCCTCTCGTATTTCTTTTAGCGGTTTTGCTTGTAACTTCATCGCTATCGTCTCGTTCGTGTTTTTCTCCTTTACTGTTTTCAACATAAGGGTTTTCAATAAGATTCTTGGGCAATTCTTCATCACTGCCGAGGTGCATGTTGAATGCATAAGCCCATTTCCTCTTGGGACCATAAGACGCCACGTTGATGAATCTTGTAACTCTATGATCTTTAGGCCAAGAGAATGGTTATAACTCAAAAAATGAATCAGAATCTCCATAAGAAAAATGATATCTGGGCCGGCATTTCTTGACAACTTCATCAATCAAACTATTTCCGATCATCTTTGAGTGCACTTTCGCAATATTTGAACTCCATTCGCGGGTTAATAAAAGGTCCAAAGGGTCACAAAATTTATCAACACAGTTAGATTGAGTCAGCAGCTTGGTAGGCAAATTAATATAGCCCACGCTCAGTCCATTGCTCAGTTTGTATATACCTGTGTTCTTTAATATTGACAAATTCTCAAGCTCTACATTGTCAGAATCATCAGCAGAAAACGCAAATAGGGGGGGAAGATCGGTGAAGCTAGGGATATCGACAAGTTTTTGTCCTATGTCACCTAAAAGGAAGGCGCCATCGAAAGGACCTGATTTAGTATTCAGTTTTCTAATCTTGTCAATTATAGTGGTAACGTCGTCCTTATCGGCTTGAATAACAAGCCTGATTTCAAATCCAGGTTAGTGGTTCATCTATAGCAGAACAATATGGCTCTTATACGTACAGTTTTGCCTTCTCCATCTCTCAACTTGGATATTCTACGGCTTTGTTGGGCATCTGTAAATTCGATGGGCCCGGTGTGCCAAATTTTCATTCAATGGTTTAAAATGAAAATTAAAAAAATAATAAAATAAAACAAAATAATATAAATATAATATAAAAGATGCAATATGCGATTAAAGGTAGTGTTACCACGCCTAACGAAGAATAATAGAAACTAAAAAAAAAAAAAAAACACAACAACAGAAAACAGAAGAAGAATTCAGTAGAACGTGGCGAATGGATCACAATGCTCAGATCCATTAAACAGGACACCGCTAGAGCCATGATTACCGTTTCGGTGCCTGAAGGTGAATCCAACCAATTTCGAGTCCACAGACGCGTCATCTACCATAGCTGACAACTTGTTTTGCCTTCTGAAGACATCTGCGTATTTGGCCATGTCCGCCTCATTAGAAAAATCGTCAAAATACCCTGCATCGGTTTCACTGTCCAACTGAGGTGTAAACGGTGGGGACATGTTTCTGAGTGTTTCAAAATTTATCTCTGCAAAGTATGACATCCTCTTGACGTGCTCAAAGGACCGCAGTCTATTAATTGGGTCTGCTACTAGTCTGGTAATGATTTCCCAAGTTCTATCTGAAAATGCTGCCTTGCCGTTCTCCAGGCGAGGTCGTCTCAAGGTTTGCTTCCAATGCCTTAAATTTTCGTAAGTCTCGTTTGTAGAGGATCCACTGAAGGGTGTGTAGCCAACCAGGGCTTCAAAAAGCATACAACCTAGGGACCAATAATCGACAGTAAAATCGTATTTCTTACCTTCCAAAACTTCCAAAGCCATGTAGTCAGGGGACCCCACCATGGAACTCGCATAATTTACCTCTGTCTGTCTCAGCCTATGGTACATGTTTCTTCTGTCTTCGATGGATTTTTCCGTAAACGCTGGGAATTCTAAATTCTTGACTTCTTCCAATCTCAATTTCATGCTTTCAATTCTTTCATTAGAAACGGTCCCGGCAGCCAATCCGAAATCTGTCAATTTTATGTGACCCTTTGCATCTATCAAGAAATTTTCTGGTTTCAGATCCCTGTGCGTGTATCCCAATTCGTGTAATGCATTCACAGCACAAAACATTTCACTGATGTAAAACCTCGCGTGTGCACTCTTCAAATACCTGGTGTTAATCAAAAGTGTTCGGAAATCACCACCGGGGACAAATTCCATCGCTAAAAACAGACTTTCCGTATCTTGGAAGGCGTACAACAGTTTGACCAACCACTCAGATCTTGTCGTCGTTAATATATCTCTCTCGGTTAAAACGTGATTGGTCTCATTCAGTTTAAACAACAATCTTTTGTTGAGAATCTTTAAAGCGCATACTTCCTTCGTATCCTTCTTTCTCGCCAAATACACCTGGCCATACCCTCCTTGTCCCACCTGCGTAATCATCTCGAAATCCTTGTGTTTGGGCTTCAACCTACGTTTCCTCAAAATTTCATGCTCCTTTTGCACATATCCAGACCACTCTTTGTTCAAGGTATCATTACCGGTGTTTTTTATAGTCTTTTGCTGCGACAGATACTCCAAGACTTTCCTCGTACGTTGTCTCCTGCTAATCACATAATCAAACATGTCGCAGTAATAGTCCAAAAAATACATTTGGCAAACGCTGACCAACCTCTGCGTCTGATGGGAAGAAGCTTTTTCATGGAATCCTCGAGGCAACTTTTTGGGGGAGCTCGTCGGGTCAATTGAGTCTCTTGTGGGCTCATCGATGTCCATAGTGGAGCTGTCCTCTGCCAAAAATACGGTAGATTTTGTGGGGGAAGGCGTACCGCTGTACCCATTTTCCTTATTCCTCAGTGGTGTCGTGGGCAGCATTGTTCCTCTCAAAGTGTTTCTCAAACCCTGGCCTCCTTGGTCAAAGCTAAAAGTGCTGATATCATCCGTAAGGGCATCCACCTCACCTCCAGGCCTTAAACTCATTTTCAATTGACCTTATTTCCCAACTCCTTGTGGTATGTTGCTGGTAAGAGTGCTTCGAATTGTGGTATTTGACCTTTAAATTTTGCTTAAGTGTTTTGTACGTTTATTTATTCCAGCTCCGGATCTGGAAACATGGCTATTTAGCCTGCGGTGCAAGGAACTAGTATAAGCGAAAGAAAGAGAAATTGAAATACTATAGCAGAAAAAGAGACGAGATAGAAAGCTTGTTTTATTTTTAAAATATTTGGTGTCGAGGATCTGGTAAATTATACAGCTTACGCTTCAAGTTTACGAAGGTTGCGTGCGGAATTACTTAATTAGGAATCAGAGCCTGAGAGGATTGGTGGAGTGAAAATCAAATGGACTCGACCAGTTCAACACACTGGTGGACTTCCTTTTTTTTTAATGCTTATTCCTAGAAGCTATGCGATGGTAAAAATGTTACTTCTGGCTTAGTCCAGTGTTATTCCAGCCATTCGACTTGTGAGAGAAGCAAAATATCACGACATTCGTTTTCGATACGTTCTTTTTTTTTAGTTAGCGGAGATATAGCACACTTCATTGGAGTTGGCGTGGCTACCGTATCATAGTTGCGCTTGCACAATTGGAAAAGTACTTTTAAGTTTTTTTGGTTTCGAGCAACAAAAAATAGCGTATTTTCTGGCAACTGGGCAATTTATGGGTACAGGCTTTAAAGGAGAGTCTTGGACAATTCAGTATTCTCTCAACATGAACCATCCAAGTTTTTGGACAAAACCGTGAATGGAGATTTTGCACTCGATCTCATTACTGAATATTTTGTTTGCAGCAGATAAAGCACTTAAATCGCTTCACGTTTTCCTGCTAGTCTAGCAGTGCCGTGTACCGAGATCGTAAAAGTGACAACATAAGAAGTTAAAGTCACACGATGAGTTTTCGCCTCACCATGTTGTATTAGGTCCGCACTTGAAGTAACAACCAACATCCAGGGACCAGATTGTTTCATGCCGTGATCTCGGCCGGGTCAAAGTTTCTGCCGATGAGACAATCAGTGCGAAAGATGACAGTAGGATCCACGGCGGCCTAGTTCTTCACGACACCATCGAACAATCTCTCGGTATCAGCGAGGACAAGGATGAAAATTTCAAATACACTGCTTTCTGTATCCAATCCGCTATGGGAATTACTTACCATCCAAAAGGTGCTCAAACCAGTTTTCCCTTGCACTCGATCGCTTCCATTCGTCCTCTGATCCTGCTGGTGCAATATTACTCTCACCTAGTGACATAATATAAGTATTCGCTTGTTCGTTGGCCTCATTTATCTTCCGCTTCATGGATTTGGTCATCTTGGCACCATTGTTGGCTGCCATGGGCACTCCGCGCAGTGAACTGGCCATACCCAACCCAATTTCTTCCCCTGTATCATCCGTGATGGATTCCTCGGCTTTTCCAAACTCCACACGGTTCTGCAGTTGCCGCATATGCGACAATTGAAACTGCTGCTTATATTTCCGGAACTTGCGACCTGCTCTTTTCTTCTTGGGTGTGTCCTCCGGTATAGGTAAAGGTTTCATTTTTGAAATACCTGGCGGCTCTTGGATCTTTTCTATTCTCTGCAAAAGCTGCTCTCTCCAATCAATACCTAGGGAATCATCCTTAGCACCACCAGCATCTACTCTAGAGGCCAATGCTACCTTTGCACAAACCATTCGTACCATCTGCTTGCGAGACTCCACAGGTCGCTCTTGTACCAATTCAGAATGGTAGATGTAGCCCTCTTGTCTCACACCGCCTATGTTGGTATGAAATTCATGGGACAAATGTCTGCTCTTCCCGATGGAGGCCAAATTGCAACTGGGAATTTGGCTAAGCTCCGTTATTCCGCTAGCGTAAGATAGCAACAATGACGTTACCTCTGGGCCCACAAGTGCGCATACATTAGGAGCAATGAGTTTTACCTTGGATAAAATGAATGCATTCATTTTGGCTTGTATTCTGGCAACAGACATTAAAAGATCTCTCACTTGCATTAGCTTATGCTTGTCCACAAATTTATCCTTATGAAGTGACACCTTCATTGACATACTCAAAACCAAGAACTGTTCGTTGGTTAGCTCGGCATCCCGGTCCAATTGCCCTTGCCCAGTCTCGATAATATAGATCACTGCAGCATATTGCAGTGGCGACGGCACCAGGGTCTCCAATTCATTAAACCTATTTCTGTAAAGCAATTTCATGTAATTACCAAGTACCGAAATATCTGTCTGGGCTATGAGGGACAAGGAGTTCAGCGTAGAAAGCAAGGTTGCTATATTATCATCGGCAGACGAAAGCATACCGGAGACTTTTGCTTCGATCAGTGGCAAATGTGACAGCGTCTGAGGATCCAAATCCCCGTAATTCGACAAGGACACCGGTTGATACTCTTCGATATACTGCTTCAACGCCTGCAAAACATCGCCTTCATGCTTGGTAAGCGCGTCCTCATTCGAATCGCCTAGATCAGCATCCAAGTCAGCTAAGAAATCCTCCCCAGATTCTGACATGACTGAAAAACTCACCGTGGAACTACTAAATACAATTCAAAGGCTTTTTAACAGCTCCAGGATACACCGATTTCAGTAATCAAAGCTCATCGCACAGCTGTCCTGTCATCCGTATTAAAGCACGACGCTTATTTTTGAAAAATTTTAGATCCATGCGATGAGATGAGATGGACATACTACTCCACAACATACGCCTGAAAATAAACGTCCCGTAGGTTCTGCTTCCAATGTCTAATATTGTTGGTATTGAGTACAATCGTGTTACCAATACCACATCTACCGATTTCCCGGGTTTTTCTAAGGATAACGACAATGTGTGGGACATAGAGTATTTCAAGAATACTTTTGACGTTAGGATAAGTAATTTGACGGAAAGAGAAGCCAACTTCGATCTCGTCCATGTGGACACCTCCATAACTAATGCCTTTCGTCGTATTATGATCTCAGAGGTACCCTCTGTGGCAGCAGAATATGTTTATTTTCTCAATAACACTTCAGTTATTCAAGACGAAGTTTTGGCCCATAGAATTGGTTTAATCCCTTTGAAAGTAGATCCCGATATGTTGACGTGGGTTGACCATACCTTGCCCGAGGAAGAGAAGTTTACAGATGAAAATACCATTGTAGTGACTTTAAATGTGAAATGCACGAGAAATCCAGATGCCCCCAAGGACTGCACTGACTCTAAGGTCTTATACAGGAACTCACACATATATGCCCGTGATTTGAAATTTGAGCCACAAGGCAGCCAAGTGGAAACATTCGCGAAATGCCCGGTGATTCCCGCCGACCCTGACATTCTTTTGGCAAAGCTGAGGCCAGGCCAGGAGATTTCCCTGAGAGCACACTGTATTCTGGGAGTTGGTAGTGACCATGCCAAATTCTCACCAGTGGCCACTGCTTCCTACCGATTGATGCCCCAAATCGATATTCAAGAACCTATCAAGGGCGAAGCAGCTCAAAGGTTTCAAAAATGTTTTTCCTCAGGTGTCATTGGGATCGACGAAAACAGCGGCGAAGCTTTTGTGCAAGATGCTAGGAGGGATACGGTGTCTAGAGAGGTGTTAAGGCATGATGAGTTCGCTGGTAAGGTCAAACTGGGTAGAGTAAGGGACCATTTTGTGTTCAATGTAGAGTCCACCGGTGCCATGACCCCGGAGGAAATCTTCTTCAAGTCTGTGAGAGTCTTGAAGAATAAAGCCGAATATTTGAAGAACTGCCCCATATCTCAGTAAGACCTTTATTTAGCGCCCACATACATGTAAATTAAGTTGTACGTCTTAGTATAATAAAGCATAAAAACAAATGCAACTCTTTCAGACCATGCCAGATGCTAACTCTTCAGGGGTATCGGTAGTGGCTATCGGTCCCAACATAGTATCAATGGCAAAGTTGGGATCTATCTGGGTGACAAACACTTTGCCATCGTAGCCATCGCTATGGGGGCACCTTGGCTCTTCTTCATAGCACAGATCTGCGAAGTTGACGCATGTCAGCACAAACAACTCAAATTGGCAAACTAGGATAGCGAATTCAAACATCAGGATACCTATATTTCCTTGAAGATTGCTCTGCGGTACAGATTCTCCAATCAGCTGCAAAAAAAAACTACCCTTTCTTTCACCTTGAATGTATCCATTACCGTTATTGAACGGGGACGGAGTATTAACCAACCCATCTTCATGCAAGTAGCTAGATTCTAACGAACTCAAAAAATCAACTGGAAATAATATCGACTTTAAAATGTATATTACGTTAACCGTCAAAGATCCATGGAAAAGAACAGTCCTTATCTTACGCTTAACCTCATTTATTTCGTCCTTAGCAGGGTCCAGTGCATTGGGAACGTTCGCTTCCTGCTCATGCTCGATGAATGCGCCGGGCATTTGCACAGGGTTTGCAGGCACTACTTGAGATAACCTGGAGAAATATGTATTTCCTGCAGTTTCGCTATGCAGTGACAGTCGCCTCATTTGGGCGTCATCAGGAAAAGGTGCGGCCAAAAGCGACTGTATGACGGCTCTCAGTGCAAGTGTCCAAATAGTACAACCATATTTCACGTAATATAACACAATAATAAGATACCCGAGAAAGCATAGTTGAACCACCAATTTTTTTTGGAAATTCTTCCTTCGTAGTTGGTACACTTTATGATTGGGTGTCACTTCGTTCACATTGCCATCCATGGTCTGTCACGATATTGGTTAAAAATTGTGCGTTTTATTCGAAACCCATAAGCTGTAACGTATGGTGTTGAGGAAACTAATTTTGCCTCGCGGAACCTTTTCCCCATCATCAGCGATGGATTCTAAAACAATTGGGATGTTCCTGATTCTTATAGTGCATTTCCGTCGCAAACGATAATACTAATAAAAAGCACTTGATAGAGCACAACTTTACCAACTATATCTACAAAATGATTCTACTATTCGGTGTCGAATTTTACCAGCATCTCATTACTAAACGCTGCAATTTCGTGGAAAATCGAGTCCTTGTTAAGCTCGACGGACTGCTCGTCAATAGGTTTGACATTACAATCCATGTTAACTTTAAACTTGTGAGGTTTCTTGAAAAGCGGTTTTATCAAACCGGTTATGACATTACGATCTCCTTTTTCACCTCCATTGACTGCCATATACCTGTGGCTGAAGAATATGACGCTATTCTTGTATTTCAAGTTCAGATACTTGACCAGTTGGTAGGTGGGATCCATCTTTCTACTCAATTGCGACATATCAGAGGGGAAGCTATTTTGTAACTTATCGTTGGCCAGATTTTTAAATTCGGTGGACCCTAAGATGCCCGACGATGTCTTGAGTGGTATCGCGGTTTTCAAGTGGACGACGAAATCATAATCTTTCAAAGCGGGTGTGAACAAAAGATCTATAGTCTGTTTGTTGAATCCATGCGCCTGCAAAAGATTGACTGCCACTTTCGATAATGCCGTGAGTCTCGTTGCGATAGGCAGCGGAATTCCGCGAGAGTAAAGAATACCACTAGGGTCGACTTTGGAAGCCACAAAAAATTGGACATGCATGCCATTTGGATCCGATTTCCTCAAGCTGTGGAAATTTGCCTGGATTGCCTTAGACTGGGTCAATGTCATCTTATTCGACAATTTGGAATCTTCTTCAGCAAAAGATTCAGAATATTCTTCTGGTTGGATTAAATCTAAAATCAAGGGATCTTCCCTCCAATTCCACTCACTTAAAAACTTGAGGATCTTTAAAAACCCATTTTCTACTGAGCCAGGCACCGAGTAAGGGGCATATTCGACGAATGGTTTAAGTGCTAGAAACTCTACCAGCTCTTCGCTCAAATGGTCCAACAGTAAATGGGAATCAAGCCATTTTTTAAATAGCCTGACGACGGGGGAATAGAACTGAACAGAGTGAGCTAGATTCTCAATGGTTCTCGTGTGTCTCGCAGAGGCCACGTATTTAGATGTGAATTTCATATAAGTCCTTTCCAGTTCCGACACCACATCTCTTTTGGCGTTGGAAATAGCTCTCAAATACAAGATTTCGTCCCGTTCGGTCAAAATGCTAAATTTGAAACCGTAACCTTCCGGCGTCAAGACATTCAACAGGACGACGTCTAAGTTGTAAGGAATGGACTCATCTCGGGAAAAAAAGGTCTTGTAATTATCGCCCTGAGAGGATTGCAACTGCTCCTGTATCTTAAGTAAAAAAGCCGTCTTAGCTTTCTCCAAGGAAGTTATCTCATCAGGCCAATTGGGAGATGTCTCGAACTCCAAAACTATGTCTTGGAAGTAATCAGGGCTTGAATATGCAAAAGGCACCGGTTGGCACAATGAAGTGTATCTAAATGCCTGGCCCACTGGCAGAATTGACTTCACTGAAAGAGGCAGTTTCATCTCGAATATTACCCTGTACAGTTCATCGAAGGATTTCTTTAAATTGTAGAAACTGTTCAAATTCAACACAGAAGTCCTCGAACTTGCCGGTAAATTGGGTAATGGCAACAGTTCTTGAAGATATTTGGTCCTGTCATTTAATATTCGGCAAGCTTCTGAAAAATGCTTTTTCAGCGCAAACTGAATTATGTTAGAAATGATCGGCTCTGAAGAAGAAGTAGACCAAACACAGCAGTGCGTAATGGATCCGTCCTTGAAACGACGTAGCGAGGATTTCGATCCCCAAAAATTCTTGAAATATACCGCTTCAGGTGTAGGTTCTTCCAAATGTTTGGGGCCCTTTGTAACTAATTTTTCAGCTTCTGGTGGGTTCACCAAAAGTTTTATTCTAATGTGATCAAAATTCAAGTGGCTGCCAGCTCCTGATGTCACTTTTCGCTTACTGATTGGGAAGACGCTTCTTTGGCCAACCAGTTCCACTTCTATAAATTTAATTCTATCGCCCAGCGCAAATTTTATTACGTTTGTGACTTTGTTGGCCAAAAAGCTTTCAAAAGTAATAAATTTTATCCTTTCCATAGGTCCAAACGAAGAATTGGCCAACTCTTCGGGTCTAGTCTTGCTACCATTGGCCAAATGCACATCATAACAAAGATCGTACCTAATATTGTCCATCTTGTTGATATTAGTCAAAAACACATTACTAAACTGATCTCGAACCACGTCATTGAGCATAGCCAGTGTCTGTTGAGCATACATTTTTAGAATTTCGTAACAAGAAACAGACATCTTGCTCAAAATGTTGACTTTTGTTGTCTTGTCGTAAAGGGTAGGTATTTGGAAACCTTCCTCTACGTACTTTGACGTTGAATGATTATCAGAATGAAATTGTAAATGGCCCCTGTCGCATAGATCCATTGACGCCAAATATTTTATAACACCTTTGAACAGCTGGTAAGATGAAAATCCATGCAAAAGTATCTTGTTACCACTACTACCACCACCATTCAGCAAGGCAGCCATCAATACAGTGAATTCAAACGTGCCGAATCCTCCTAGTGATCCCGAATGCGCTACTTTGGAGGAAAACCCACGCTGTTGAAGCCAAAGTCTACCCAATACTGATGCTTCGATAAAAGATTCCGTTTGTTTCTTTGTCTTGTACAAATATTTCAAATAAGCTTCATAGGTAGTAGAAGACAAGACAGAAAAATTGTACAACGGCGTTGCGGGCAAGGCTTGGGGTGTTTCACTGGAGGCCACTCTGATACAGTTCTTGTTCGGTAGCAATTTCTTAGCATCGAAAACTCTATAGGGAAACCCTATGATCAAATTGATGGAAAACTTGGTCTTGTAAAAATTGTATTCTGAAACATTTGATTCCTGTGGCCTACACGAGAGCTTCAAAATTGGTAAAAGTCTATCGTTATTGAAATACGAATATTGCAAGTGGAGAAAATCGTCCATCTGATTCTTGTCAAACAGTATGTTCAAATGGTGTGTGAGATAAGCTAAATAAACGCTCCTCTTGTGCAAACATCTAAAGTTCAAAAAATCTTTCTTCTCAAAGAGTTCCTCAGGCATAGTTAAAAGAACATCAATAGAAGATCCCTGTGGCTGATATATTCCCGCCTTTAACGCAAAGGACCCGACCAAAGATATAGCGGGCGTATTGTAATTGACCTTATAATTTGTCGTAGAGGCGTCTGGCTTGGGATCCACAAACGGGATACTCACCACCTTACCTTTGAAAAAAGCCTCCGCCTCTGCCATGGTCTTCTCCTCCCATTTAGGTACCTCATGGATCACGTCATGTAACATATGCAAAAACTTTTCGACCTTCAAAATGTGGGAATCCTTCAGTTTCACCTGCTGCAATAGCTCATCGATCTGCAACTTGAAGATATTTGACTTGAATAGTTCCGCTGTTTCTCTGACTATATGGATGTCCTGGGCAACCGTATTATGGTTACTTCCTTTGGACATCGCTCTGTTATCCTTTCCATTTGATTCTTCTTCTTCCTCCTCTTCGCTATCCCCCTTTTCAAGCTTTTGATTTTTCACCTTGACCTCCTCACTAGATTTACCATTTTCCACTGAAAGTGCTCTCTTGTTATCTCTAGGCTCGTCTGTTCTCAAACCACCAACTTCTGAAACTCTTCTTTTCACGCCAGACATCTCTAATAACCAAGATGCGCCAACTACCAAAGTTCTTTGCAACCGGCAATTTGTTGCAAAACCGTGAAGATGTTAATTTATCACCAGTTTCTCAGTTAATGCAAGATCGCTGTCTTTCATTGTTCTTAAGTTAAGCTCTTCTTTGCAATTTTTCACCTTCCGGCGGGACCGGGCGTACGATTGTTGTTCCTGCCCAGCGCCGGTGGTCTCTCCGGTTTGAAAAGAAAAAACTCTCTGCCCAGCTTAGAGGCAGTCTGCCTACGGATGACAAAATTTTCCTTCTAGCACGCGAAAAATTAAGCCGACGAATTTAAGTTAGGCAGGGAAGTCTTTTCTTCCTAGGCGGAGCAGCCTAGGCGAGACGAAAGGGTACGGCAAAAATTGCAAAAAATTCTGCCCCCTGCCAGAATTGAACTAGCGACCTCTGCATTACAAGTGCAGCGCTCTACCACTAAGCTAAGGAGGCATTTGATATTGTAGTGGTGGTACATATACAGTCCTATAGCCCAGTAACACAGACAAATGTTTAACCGCGACTAAAGCTATTTCTTTTCAAGTCTTTCGTGAGCAATTCCATTAAACTACATACCAACTACAAATAATTATTGAAATGGGTATTGCAAAACTTCGTGAAAAAAAAAAAAAAAAAAAAAAGGTGGAAAAAAAAAAACAACGAAAAAACCGTCTGTTGTAAAATATCAATTAAAATCCATGCATCATTTTGTGCATGCTTCCGTTTTCACCTTCGAGACGACTGATGTCCTGCTCCAATCCCTTGATAGTCATCTCAAATTCATTGGAGTCTCTAGCTCTGAGTTCTTGCCTTTTTTGCCTCTCCGATTCCCTCTTGGCAAGAAACTGCTTTTTGAATGCTTCAAATTCTTCGACACTTTGATCTACCTCCTTCTGCAGGCGCTCGTGCCTCATAGATAGCTTGTCCCTTTTATAGGACAATTGGGCAAATTCTTGTTGCAATTTTTGATGTCTTGATTTCAAATTCTTCAACTCCGACTCTAGGGACTCTTTCAACTTCCCATGATCCATCTGTTTTTTCAAATGCAAATCCTTTTGCTTCAAATACCCCGCTTCCACTTGAAACTCTCTCTCGGCAAGTTGTTTGAGTTCGTTCTCAAGCTTGTCCAACGTGCCTTCGTTGTATTGCAAAGCAATCTTTAAGCTATCGACTTTGGCAGTACTCTTCCCGTCATTGGAAACATTTTGGGAAATCTTCAACTTAAGATGATCAATGTCTTGCCTTAAGGTATTCAATTTTTTGCTGATCTCCTTCTTGGTCTTCTTCAGCTTGATACGACTTTCCGCCAAATTAGTGTTAGTGGTCAACACGGAATGCTTCAAAGTCAGGAGCGGGGACAAAAACTTCCTGTGGTAGTACGAAGGGAAACTGAAATCTATGTTTTCAAATTTGTCAGATTGTTCCTTGTTTCCGGCAGTTCTAACCATCAAATCGGATATCAAATAGTCTTCCAAACGATTTAGTCTATTGATGAACTGAATATCGTAAGAGCATGCGGGAACCAGCCCCCCCACGACCACCAACTCTTCACCATCACAATCCAAGATGAGTGCACATGAGACTTCCGACCAAATGACACCGTTTACCAAAACAATGAGTTCACCTTCGTGCAAATTCTCAATGTGGAAGGTGATAGAGTTCGTGGATATCTCGATTATGCAGACTTTGTAATCACTTGTATCGTTCTCAAAAATGTTGTCCTTACTCGAAACCAGATGCAACTGAGCATAATCGTCAAACGCGGTCTGTGCGATGAGGGCCATTGATTCACGCGCTTGCAGTTTGTTGAAAACACTTTGTGTAGTTGCGTCGTTGTTCAGACTGCTATCGGAATTAGTAGGAGTGATACTGTCGCAGCTTTCACTATCGCCCTGTAAAGATGAACCAGAAGCTCCAGGATTCAAATTCACCTCTTTAGCATCTGTCAAATGTTTTTTCTCAAAATTGATCGTCTTTAAAGTGACCACCATGGACCATAATGGAGCGATCAAATGCTGGTTCTTTCTTTTGAAGAGATGATAAATAAAATTTTCCAAATTACTGGTGATGTTGACATCTGTTTTCAGATTTCGTGTCTCTGCGGCGTGATTCAAGTCCACTTTCATTTCGTAAAATTGATTGGTATAGCTATCTTCTCGTGAAGTATCGGAGTCTCTCATGGTGACATTCGTAGAAACAGTCTGTGAGTTACTTTCCGCGGCTGAGATCACAGAAGGTTCATAGACTTTGAACTGCTTTACAATGCCCGTAAAATGGGGAAATAAACTTTTCGAAATAGATTTCCTGCCCAAAGAAGTAGAAGATGCATTCGCCTCAGCAGTTGAACCATTAAAATTCGCTGCACCTTGTTCATTAAGAGAAACCCCTGAAGCGTACACATTATTCTTTTCTGACAAAATCACACCACCTGGTTGCAACCCAGTGCCGGTTACACTACCGCTATTACCATTAACGCTACCAGCGCCAACTTGTTGAGGCGGCTTTAAAGACCCAGACGAGCTCACCCTCTGATTACTATTATTGCGGGGAGGTTCCACCTTTATTGGCGTAGTTATTTTCTTAGAATGTCTCAAGTCGTACTCGTGGTAATTGGGATTTAAGATTGATTGGGAGAATTGGAAAACGACAATGTGAAATGATATATAGTACAATAGATGATGCACATATTTGTCCAACCATTCGAGCACAATCGATTCTCCTCGGACTTTCAAATGCCCTTCAGATCTCCATATAGGAATGGTAAGATAATGAAACTTTCCACTGTTCCCCATTGCTTCAGTGAGTTGTGATAGGGGCCCCAACTTCTGGCAAATATTCAAAGTTATCGCGTAAAGGACGGAACATGAGGTTGCATAGCTCAGGCAATCGCTCGGATCGTTTATCAATGAAGATGCCAAGATAGAAAGTGCCAAATTCTCAATAGGACTCAAAAAATAGCTCTCGGCGTAAAGCTTCAAAATGGTAGCGGCAAGTACCTCACATGACAATAGAGATATCGGCGTGTGCAACCCACCAGCGCCATATTTCTTGGTTTCTCTCTCTCTGTGTGAAATTTCATTCATTCCCGGCGATGGCTTTTTGGACAGAAATAAAGTGATAAAACAATTGGCCAAGAAATTTCTAAACCTTGTGGCAATAACAAATGATGTAAGTAAGCATAGCGATGCAAAATGATTGAAACTTAAAAACACAATAAAAAGGGCCAATGTATCCTTAAACCTATGTTTCCTGACGAACGCGATTGGTTGATCTTCATCTTTCATTGAATAATGCTCCATCGGATCAGAGACGTGATACCAAACCACTTCACAGGTATTGTAAGGTACCAAGGCTTATGCAGGCAAAAAGGAAGGTAAAATAAATATACCACTGGTAACCACAATCTTGGTAAGTGTCGTTCGTTGAAGCTACTCTTTGAAAAAGTTCATCAAGTTAAAGTATTTGTTCACGTCAATTTTTCAAAAAAGTTCTCCTCAGCATTCCCCAACGAAATTCTGTTCTTCACGTGAACAGACGAAATTTAACAATATAATAATTAGATGAAATACTGAGTACATAGCATGTTATTGCTAGTCGTGGGCACCCGTTGCTCAATTGGCTGACGATTGGTTCCTCTTGTCTGTTTGCAAGAGCGATTCGGAAGCGACCGCCGCGAGAGCGCCCAGAGGATCCATGGCAAAATTGATTTTGGAGGCCGGCGCCGATGCGCTCGACACCAAAGTGGGCTGTTGTTGCTGAATGGAGAGCGGTTGAGACTCGGGAGATTGTGCTGGCGTCCGCACCAACTGTTGTTGTGATAACACAGGCTCCGAGGGCTTACACGCAGTCACCCGGTTATTTTCTGGGTTTAGTAAAAGAGCCAGCGAGCTCGACCTGCGATTGCTTGGAGGAATCGTATTAGAGCTCTTAAGTTCCTGCGCGACCAAATTGCTGATTTGGGGGCGCACAGCGCTTGTCAGCTCGGTATGGTCTTTTGTAGCTGGTAGTGCATGCGTACTCGAGTCGTCAACAGCACGATGCCACGCTGAATGAGGTCGGTTTATATCGATTTGGTGGTCGTCGTTGAGGATATCCTTCAAATGGGAACCGTTCTGGACTGGTTTTTCCTTTTTCACCTCTGAAGACGCTGGCAGCTGGATAGAGGGGAGCCGAGGAGCCGGCAATTCTTTGACTAGGGATGAAACTTCGGGGAAAACTGGTTCCTTGCCGTAGTTTGAAGTGAATGGCTGCGTGGTTGCCTCTGCGACATGAGCTACCAAAGATATTGGCTGCTGGTCACTGGCAGTGCTTACCGTAGTTTCACGGTTGTTGTCATTGCCGCTATTATTGCTACCGTTTCCGCTGTCGTTATTTCTATTGGTGAAAAAGCCTAGAGCAGGCCACAATTGCGAAGGTACGCCGGTGGACATGGTCAAGGGGGATTGTTCCGATTGTAGTAAGATTTGAGATTGTTGCACAGAACCTGAACTAGTGGCGTTCCTCTTGAAATCCGCCTCTTCGACCAGAGGCTTCCAGCCAAACTGTGCAGCATTTCTTTGATAGTAGTTCCTTACCATGGTGGTAGACTTGGTGCCCAATTTTTCAGAAATTAGGGACCATTGAGAACCGTACTGTCTCAAAAGATCTGGAAACAAGGTGGCTTCTTTAACACTCCAATAGCTTGATTTGTGTTCACCGGAATGTTTCTGCCTCTTTCTCTGTTGCCCATCGTCGTTCGAAATTTCGTAATTCTCCGTAAAGGTATCCCTATGGTCAGACGATGACGTAAACGCCTTGACTATAGAAGAATTGCCATTCTCTAAAGGAGAGGACGCTGGCCCGGCTGCATCATGTGAGGGCGTGGCTGGCATCGGTTTAGCCGCCATCGCACCTACGGCCTTACCCGTCAGAGGTGGATTCGACATCCCATCGTACATCCAGTTATTTTCACCACCAGTTACAATTTCAAGTTTTTGGTCGGTAGCCTCCTCCTCTTTATTTTCTTTAGAGATAAGCTGCTGTTGTTGTGTCTCAGTGTAATCTGACTCATCGACGCCACCATCCATCTGTTTTGATCGATTTTGCATTAACCTAATCTCCACTTGTTCCATGTGCCTTGCACTCCTTGCTTCTTTATCCTCTTCCACTAATTCCGCCGATGATTCCTTGCGTTTTTCGTCATGATCAACATGTCCTGGCAATGTCACGGAAGTTTCATTATCGGTGTCACTAGCTCTTTCCCTCTTTCTATTACGTTTGGTACTGTTGGATTTCTGTCTCTTTTTATTTTTGTCATTGAGCAATTTCTTGTAATCAGAGGATATTTTGGTCCTATAGTAATGCAGCACGCACTCCTCAGGAGATCGTAAGCCACCCATGTGATTAGATATCTTGAGGAATTTCTTTGGATACGAGAGATAACCTTCCACAAATGATTTATGTTCTTTCTCGGTAAAGGTATCTACGCCATCATGTAAAATGCGCCTTGCCCACTCGTCTTTGTTGGTCACCAAATTGTTTACATCTTTGAATTTAAGCGCATTCCTCTGCAAGGGATCGAGGATCATCGGTGGAATATCTGCCGCGCACTGAAGGTGTTTATAAACCGGATCGATCTGTAAAAGGACGTTCTCCATTTCCGCATCGTCTACAAAATCTGCCCTGTTACGTCTGCGTGAAGCACCTGATAGTTTAGCTTGTCTTTCTTGAAACTCTTTCTCTTGCCTCTCCCTCTCTTTCAATTCTAGTTCTTCCTTCTCCCTTCTAAGGATCTCCTCCTTGTGCAACTCGTGGCTCATGGCGTCCATCTTCGCACATTCCCGCTGCCACTGTGGTTCCACTTCACATAATGCCCTTTTAAGCCGTAGCTTCTGCAAGTATTCGTGCCTCTTCAATTTTGAAATACAATTGCAAAGCTGGGATTTCAATGCCTGATTGTGCATTACAATGTTTTGTCTCACAAACGGGTAACTTCGTAACGATCTAACGGGAGTTCTTAAGAGGTGACCTTGGTGTGCAATGATCTGTTCCCTGGGTTGGTTCTTCAGTTCCCACAGTCTAGTCTGTGCCTGAGTCATGGGAAACACGTATTCTTCTACCGGTCTCGTGTATTTTGGTCTTTTAGCTATCCCATCGGTGGAACGGAGGTATTCTAAATCTGTTCGCAATGCCTGTGGGTCGTAAACATACTCATAATCCGCCTGCGATGAAAACTTTTCCCTGAAAGTTGGTTCGTTGCCTATCTGTGACGCAGACCAAAAATGAGCAGTAGGTGATTGTTTTGGTTTTTTCTCCAGGGGTTCCACTTTATCGTCTTCCTCGGCGTATTCCTCGTGTTCGGGCTTCTTAGTCGGCTGCGGTACGGAATTGATCAAACTGGCTCCTAGAGAATGCGGATTGTTATTTGTAGCCGCCGGTTTATCTTGTTCCAAAGTATACTCCCTCTCTGTACTAGCAGAACCTTCCGTCCCCTCCGTGGTTGTAGATCTGCCATTCTCACTACGAGGTCTCGTTGGCGATAGCGTCCCTGTCGTTGTGGCAGCCGGTTGTGGCAGAGGAGAGGGCCGGGGTAAATATTGAGGTTGAACTTGAAACTTGGGCTCCGATTTGGGCTCCGATTTGGGCTCCGGTTTGAGTTCCCTTTTCGGCTCCGGTTTGGATTCTGGCGTGGGCTCTCGTTTGGGCTCTGATGCACGATCCACCTGGGATTCTTCTACCTGGGATTCTTCCACCTGGGATTCTTCCACCTGGGATTCTTCCACCTGGGATTCTTCCACCTGGGATTCTTCCACCTGGGAATCTTTCGCCTGCGGTTCTTTCACCTGCGGTTCTTCCCCCCCCACCTGGGATTCTTCCGCTTGTGATTCCACCTGCGGTTGGCCCTGCGTCTCCGTCTGCGCCTGATGGCGAGGTGGCACCGGCGTTTGCTGTGGTGATGGTGTGTGTTGTGCCACTGCCGCTTCCGCCATACTCTTTGCCGGGACCGGCAGAGGAGGCCTCTTCCTAGTATTGTAAAAAGGCGGCGGCCAAAACTGGGCACCCCCGTAGGTGTCGTAATCCAATGTGCCACTACCACCACCGCCCATCCTCCACTTGTTATTTCGTGAGTAGTACCCACTGGCGCTGTTGGCATTATTCAAAGTCAGCGTTTCCTTCTGCGCAGAGTCTGCGGACCTGGGTCTTGCTTGGGGGTTGTACCGGGACCCAGAATATCTCGAGCAATTCACCATGGGCACGTCAACACTGGTGCCTCCGGTGCCTCCGGTGGCTCCGGTGCCCCCCGTTGAGCTAATGGTCGCCGTTGTAGCCGGCACTGCTGCTGCTGCTGCTGTTGCTGTTGCTGCTGTTTCTGCTGTTGCTGCTGCTGTTGCTGCTGCTGCTGCTGCTGCTGCTGTTGCTGCGACAACAGGAGCCTTGGCCACCGCACCAGTATCCACATCCGGATTGTAACGGCTCCCGACCCTGCTCATGGGCTTCCTTGGCGAGTGAGGATCGTACCTCGAATGCCTCGCCCCCATCGTCGTGCTACCCGGCGACGCAACCGCGGGCTGCTGTGCGATCGGTGGGCCACTGGATAAACTCTGGAAGCCCTTGTTGAATCCCCCGTGCCTTGGAGTGCTCGAATAGTAGTAATACCTCCTTTTGTCACCCACCCTTTGCGATGGCGGGGGCGGCATCGTAGCAAATTCCCAATACACTGCCTTTTCTGCTCCCTGCAGCTTACAAGGTTTTCCCTTAGGGTCTTTAAAGAGTGGTGTTTTGTCCTTGAATCTTTAAAATAATCGCTTGAGTTGTGAAAGACCTCTTCACAACTTTTCCAACGCCGTGAGAAGTGAGCCGCCAAGGGGTACAAACGTCATTCAGTATCTTGCCACTGAACAACCTGAAAGTTCCTGGGTAGTGGTCCCGCGTAGTCACGATTCGTGCTGGCCAATTCTGTATCGTTTAATTGGTCTTCACAGCTTCATCTGGGACTTTTCCCTTTCTTGCCAGGCGCAGTCCGTAATGCTCTCTCCCCACCCCCAAGTAACGCCTGCTTGGGAAAACTCAGCAGCAGCTCTCAATAGTAACTTTTTGGCGAGGTGAGATTCCAATTCTCTCTGGAGGCAGTGACAGCAGAGGCACAGAACGGCATGGGATCTTGTGAGGCTGCTTTTCTGTCTGCTTGTTTGCCGCCAAAAGTCTGTAGAGAAGCAAGGGGGGTTTTCGCCCTTGGCTCGGCTACCGCACCATCGACAGGGTACCCGGAGAGAGGCTTTCAGTGCATAATTCACAGTATTGCAGCTATTCAAGTGTATTTTAAAGGAGCATATAGGCGTCCTGCTGCTGTGGCCCGCTGGCGACGCTGCCAGTATTTACTGCATGCAGCGCCAGTCTTGTAACGATCCGCTGCACTGTTCTAAAGAAAAACTATATATGCATGGTGTGCGAGTAAAAGGCGAATCGGCGAACCGGTTCGATGTGTTCAAGATGGCGTAGATAACACATGTTCACACTTCAACGTGCTATTACAACCCCTGGGAAGAGCCTTGCCAGAGCTGATGGTGCTTCTGTCAAGTGGCAGAGACTCGCCGCGCCATGCTATGAGTAGAGTTACGGATCAGGGAGGAATCCAGAAATGCGTTTCGAAGATGACAGCGCCTTCCAAGATTGGCAACATCGCCACTGTGCCCGCAACCAGCACTGCTGGTCTTGATTCCTCCACTCTCCTTTGGGCATCGATCGATCTCTCACTTCGGAATGGCTGGTTTTGACACCAATAAGCTGACGCGTTACGCGTTACGCGCGTTACGCGTAGCGCGTAACAGCTGAAAAGTTTCGATGAGTATAAAAGATGGGGCCCCCGTCTCATCACCCAGTGTCTCTCAGGCAAATTTGCAAGATGGCTAGAGGTTAATGACTACTTCCACTACTCTCTCCGGGACCAAGCGTGCTGTGCTGCCCTTTGAAGATGGCCCGGCCGTGGCTCTCCGCACGCCTAAGAAGCTGAAGACCGTCTCCACCACGGCGATGACCCCGGTATCTGAGTGTGAAGAGATTTTGCAGGACCTGCAGAACGTGCCATCGAATCCGTTTATGACTCCCAAGAGCCTCTGCAAAGATGCCCATGCCGCTGCCCCGGTTTCTCCCCCTCGCAGGCTGGTGTTCGGCAAGGAATCCATCTTCTCGAGGACTAAGGCGCTATTACAGAGGTCCTCCGGTGTATTCACGCAGGAGAATGGGTCCCTGCTGACCAGAGGCTCGCAGTTTGACTGCATCTCCCATTTTTTGGACCAGGGCATCGCCAGCCACTCCAGTAACTCCCTGTACATTACCGGCCCCCCGGGGACGGGCAAGACGGCCCAAGTGGATGCCATCATCAGGGACAGGTTTGCCCCCGTCGTGCTGAGAGCCAAGGGACCTTCATCGGCATTGCCGCAGCATGCTCCGGGCCTGGTCAACACCTCTTTCTACGAGCTGCCCGACGGACACGTCGAGTCCGTCGCTCTCTCATCGATCAATTGCATTGCCATCAACGACCCGGGCACCATTTTCAACAAGATCTACATGTCGCTCGCCAAGGATCCTGAGTCACGTTCTGTGAGGACCATGTCGGACCTGCAGCGATTCATGGAGTCCTACGCGGACACCACCGCTTTCTGCGTGGTGCTAGACGAGATGGACAAGCTCGTGCATTCCTCCTTGCAGGACACCAGTTCGACGAGGACCATCTTCGAGCTGTTTCTACTGGCCAAACTGCCCTCCATCAGGCTGGTCCTCGTGGGCATCGCCAACAGTCTCGACATGAAGGACAGGTTCCTTTCACGTCTGAACCTGAGGCAGGATCTGATGCCACAAACGGTGGTGTTCCAACCTTACACATCAGATGAGATGTACGAGATTGTGATGGGACGGTTGAGCTCGCTTCCGGAGTGCATTTTTAATCCCATGGCTGTGAAATACGCCGCCCAGAGGTGTTCAGGAAACACCGGTGACTTGAGAAAACTGTTTGACGTGCTCCGAAGCAGCGTGGAAGTGGTAGAGCTGGACCGCATCGCATCCAAACGCAGAGGCCAGCAGACGGTGGCCAATGATCTCCCATCGACCAAAGTGAGCCTGCAACACGTGGCAAAGGTCTACAGCAAGTTCATGAACGGCAGCTCCACCAAGTCGCGGGTCCACGGTCTGAACATGCAGCAGCGCACCATCCTGTGTGCCATCGTTCACAGGGAAAGAATCGACATATTCCAGACGCATTGTTCTCTGGACGACGCATACGACTACTACGTGAAATTTCTCAAGAACAAGGAAGCTCTCACGCCCTTGAGGCGAAACGAGTTCCTCGAGATCTGCAACGCTCTCGAGACCTGTGGCGTGGTTAACATATTTCAGGGTAGATCCCATGGCAAGACAAAGCACGTTGTCAAGCTCATTAAGGCTTGCGTCGATGAGAAGGAGCTCGAACAAGAGGTGGGCAAGTTTGGTATTTTGAAAAGAATCATTGCATCTTAATAATAACTAATAATGAAAAAGACTATTTTTTCAACAGGAAGGCCATCAGGTATAATTCCCCCCTGCATCTCGGAATAAAACACTAAATAAAATTTTTTAATTGCGAGAATTGTTTACTGTTCAGCACACACTGCTTGTTGTCGTGTTAAGCCGCATCGGGTCTACGATGTTGGGCTTCTGCTTGGTCTGGCCTTGTTGTCATGTGAGGCTGATGATGCGGGGCCCAGTCGAGCTATTTCGGCCAGATACAACTTAAATTAAACCATTTCGTTTCAATACAAGGGTTCATTGAATGCAAAGTCTGCAAGGTTTTCCCAGTGATTTAGGCTAGAGTATTACAGAGGCCCGATGCAGCCGAATATCCATGATTGCTTCCACATCGTGTTGCTCTGCCTTTGCTGGTACATTATCTCGTCGTTTTCCTCGCAGGTGACAAAGAAGATACTGACGGTGCATCCACTGCCGTTGTTCTTGGGAGAGTTTCAATTTGCTTACACGGCGTTGTTGGCTTCCATATGCTGTGTTCTGGCAAGTAGGTACCCATCCTTCCACGGGAGGTTCCCCAAGGGTACTTTCCCTCAATACCATGATGAAAACCACCCCCGATATCAGCAGCACACCTTTGCGCCACCTACGAGGCACATATTTCTGACAGTGCTACCGCTGAGTCTTTTCCAGTTTGTGGGCAAATATTTTGGCCATACCGCTACGTCGCAGGTGCCTATTTCTACTGTTGCCAGTATCAAGACGTTGTCTCCCGTATGCATTATACTTGTTCAAAAGATTTTTGACGTGGCCAGCTTACCGCTGGGTGGACAGGCTTATGTCAGCTTGATCTGCATCATTTTGGGGGTCTGGATATTAGTCGGCGAAGACACTAGAGATTCTTCAAAAGTCGGGACCGTGGGAGGTGCCACGAATTCAGTTGAATATTCTTCCTACGGTATATTATGTGCTGTCTCTTCCATGGTAGTATTTGCGGCTCAAAATGTTTACGGTAAGGGAGTGTTTACCTACAAACAGGAGAATTCGAATCGGTTTGACAAGGCAGTATCTCCTCTACCCGTTTACACGGAGCGCAAGGGGTCACTTACGGTACCGGAATCGATAAAATACGACAAATTGACTTTGATGATTTACATCTCCCTCGTAGGGTTTTCCCTGTCATTTGGGTGGTTCATGACATGGGAATTTCCCACGGTGTATAATGAGGTAACTCAGCTTGGGATTTCTAGTATACCGTGGAATCTTTTCTTTTTGAACGGCACATTCCATTTCCTCCAGGCAATGATTGCCTACCAGTTGCTGGGCGAAGTCTCCACCTTGACCTATTCAATTGCTAATATCATGAAGCGCATAGTGGTTATAACTGTGAGTTGGGTAGCTTCAGGTAGGCAAATTACGACAAATCAATTGCTAGGTTTGTTGTTAAACGTCTTTGGACTGTTCCTTTACGAAAGGTACAACAATAAGAGGAGGAAGGGACAAAAAAAGGCTCATACAAAAAATAAATCATTAAAAGTTACCAGAAAATGACCCTTGAAGTTTTAATTTACTAATTAATGTCTATAAGTGCCCATGTGTAGGTTAAATGCAAATTGTTTTCTTTAGTAACTATTTATCGCTATCCCCATATGAAGAGGTTCCCATTCGTATCACCAGCCATGATTTCAAGCTTGGGAATGTCATGTGGATTCTTCTCTCCATTGTCAAATGGGTGGATTCTCAGCTGCGTCTTCAAGCAAGTTATCTGATTGCTCTTGCCAGTTTCCAGGTTTTTCAAAAGTTTCAAGTACCATTGAGCATTCCCACTTAACACCAGCTCGTAGACTTCCAAATTCCCGCATTTATATCCAACAACTATCACTTCCTTTTCCTTCCAATAGGCATGCCTTTTACGGCCCAAGTCCATTCCAGAAAAATTTAGAAACTCCAGTCTAGTGATTGTTCTATTGGGGTCGATGCTTAGGCTCGTGTAAAATGAACCATTGAAATTGTAAATCTCCAATTCGTGTTTTGTAGTGAAAACCGCTATACTGCCATGGTTTTGGGAAATAGCAATTTCTGCACCGTTGGAACACAGCCTTCGGATGAGTCGGTATTTTATCAAATCCCAAATGTATACAACTCCTGATACATCAATGGAGATCAAAGTGTCATAATCAGGATATAATTTCAGCTCCTTCAAATAGGCCAAATGCCCATATAAGGTTCCTAAATGTGACAATTTGTTCGAAGATTCCGAATTGCAATAACTCCAAATTTTGATTACTCCACTTTCATCACCTGTAATGAATTTACCCTGTTTCCAGAAGGTAAAAGCTGTTATTTGGCAACGATGAATGAAATCATACGTGCTTGATCCAATCTGTATCGAACAAGGTGATGTGAGTCTTAGTGGCAGAAATGTTTCGTTGATTCGTATCATAACATCTAAAAATGGATACCCGTTCCAATACAAGGACCCGTCAGTGTTCGTCTGCCAATAGATATATTTTACGCTAGCATTGGCACTTGTTCCAAAGATAGCTTGGTAAACACGATTGGGTGTTTCCGTCATATTATTCCAAGTAGTGCGGTTAATGCGATGTACGCCCGTAAATTGTTTGGGAGGATGCGGTTCTTGAAATATTTGGAGAGGCGTCTGACCAAAATTATGAATGATTCCTGTAACGGCCCTTCTTTCGGTTTCATCGTTGATACTTTCCAAATTTACTGCACCGGGGTAACTCAAATTGTTAAATACGTTAACAGAGTTTACAGCATTGCCTCCTCGCTGTTTGAAACCAAATATCAGGTCAATCCACTCATGTAAATGTTGTGAAACATATGGGCTTTCCAGAGCTTCCCTATTTTTCCAGATAAACGTATTAGCATCGCCTTTGGACCATGGTGGAAGAATAACATTATCAACAGCTCTGCCGTTTTGGGACTTGCCAAAGTTATAAGCGTTAGCATTTAACAAAAATTCTGGTAAAAAGAAAAATTCAGGAGTCAATTCCCTAACGTCAGTAGTGTTTTCGATGGCGGCGGAAGACCACGCACGGCCTACGGAATTGAAAAGACGGTCCGCGTGCCCAAATTTTCCATCCTGTAGTAAGAGGAATGAGTCCACAAATGGTTTCAACCTTATCAAGTAGGATGAAACAATCATTGCAGAGGAATAGTGCGTACCATAGTGAAATGGCAGAGAATTCCGGTCACCTAGCGATTCCAATGCCTCGTATCTTTCAATAAATTGCAACTCCCTCCTTTTCGATTGTGCTCCCATCGGTCTTGAAAAATCCCTGTACACTGAAGGATCAGAAAGGTCCAATTCATTGCTGGTGTAGTCTGAAAGTACCCAGGGAAATACTGGATATTGAGTGAGGTCATTAAAGGTCCTCCCTGCTAAAGTGTTGAGAATTATAAGGTAGAAAAAGTTCGATATTTCACCTTTTTGCCATTGACCTGTGGCACTGAGACCATCAATCAAACTGGTCCCACTAGACAATGCTTTGAAAACCTTGCTTTTCAGGCTGGCTTTTGAAATGCCGTTTTTGGTGACGATGCTGCTGCTCCTTGTATTTAATTCTCGTAATATGCTTAGAAGCACAGGATCTATGTGCCTATTTTTCGGGAGCTTTTCAAAGTTAGAGTACACAACGTCTCTATACTGCTTGCCATCAAAGCTAACAAAGCAGTTAGTTCCATTTTCAAACAATAGCTCCATTGCGACGTCTCGCAATAAAAATGGTCTCTTAGTGACATAGATTAAATCTGACAATTGCCACATGTGAACTTCATGAGTATGACTTTGTTGAATATTTCTATTGCTCAAGCCTGTGATTAAGCTGATATTGGTATCTCTCTTACTATTTGCAACTTCAGATAATTTTATAACTTTATTCTCATTTTTCACAAAGTAGTAGTTGCTGATGAAGTACACATTGAAGTTGCCAATGATTAAAATCCCCTCTCTGATATCCAGGCCAATCACCAAACTACAGTTCCAAACATTTTTAATAGAATCTTTACCTTTTAAAACTTTCAGAACTTTCCTATTCTCATCTTTTCTTTCGTTGATAGATAAGTCGATGGATTCCATGTCTGAAATAATATCATAGGATAGTAAACTGTTAGTCCTCCAACGTTTCGTTTTAATCTTCGATTCCTTAATCTCACTCACTCCCTCCTTCGGGGCTGAAAACATTTGATCAGGGGGTTCCTGGGCAGAGGGAAGCAATCTTCTTCTCATTCGATTAAAATCTTCGACGGAATCCAGTTCCCAAACACAATCACTGGGTCTATTTTCTTGAAGGGATAGAGTATGGCTGTGTTGAAACGTCATGAAAGACAACTCGTTATTGTGAACAACGGCATCCTGTTCCATGTCCGTCACAAAATTTGTGCAAAACTTCTGATAGATATTTTTTATTCTTTTCTCAAGGGCAACATTATCATCTGAAAAAAGGCGATGTTTTTTCTCTTTTTGGCGATAGCTACTATCTAGTTGCGATAGGTTGCAACTTACTATGCGATCGTTGAGCCCTTTCTGATCTATTATGTTTAATCCCTGCTTTAAGTTGATCCTTCTGATTGCGTAATCAAGGGCCCGATCTCTCTGCGCATCGCTGAACAATATTGTGCTTTGGACAATTGTTGTCATATTTTGTTCGCTTAGTCGACTCTCTCGAAGTATAGAGTTCAAATTAGGACAATCCTCTGCAATGAGTGATTTGGTTATTGAAGGTAAATCTTTTTGTCTGTGCGCAAGGATAGTCCTTAGGCAACGACTGACAGTTTTCAGCTGTTCGTCATCTTTAAGCTGGGATAGCAAAAATGACAAAATAAACTGAACAAGCTCTTTTTCACAAAATCCCATATTGTAGTCAAAAAGAGCTTCGCTATGGTCCTGAAGAAGTTTACAGAACTTTTTTATGACATTTGAATCCCACATCCGTCCATCGTTAAATACTGGATACAACAATGCAATAACGATGTGGGTCAGCATATCCACTAAAGCGCCCTTCTTTACGTTTTTAAAATTGTTAGTTCCAATCTTGAACGAAATTGTGGTACAGTTTATGACACTCTCTAGTATTTCCAGGTAGAAATCGGTACAAAAATTGACGATCAAAATTTCCAATTTGAACTTGTTGAAAAGAGCCAAAATATTGGACATTATAAAGGGGCACTTTAAAAGTTCAGACTCCGGTTGGAATTTCAAGCCATTAAGTTTCTGAAAAATCATAACAAAAAAGTTGTTCAAAAATGCCATTTCAAAAACATTGGAGTTCAGCTCGAATTCCGAAACTTCCTTGTTTGATCCGTTTTTGACGGAATGGGTAGTGTCCTCGAGATATTTCTCAAAATCGTAAGTATTCAATGTTTGCATTGAACGCAATACACTGCTTGAAATAATATCAGCAATCCGGTTGGACGAGTCCTTGTAAATTGATGAATTTTGCGGTTTAGTCAAGCTTATGAATAAGCCATTCAACTTTTCCATCAAAAGACTTACTCGAGGATCTAGGATGCTACAGTTTTCCGGATTTTTCAATAAGAATGAAAGTCTGTGAAGGAATCGTGCGATCAATCCATCGAGTTCGCGTGGGTCGGGCATTCTTATATCATTTATAACAGCCCATTCCAATAGCTCAACTGCAATATAGAATGGTTCTCTCATAATCACCTTCATTTCAAAAACATCGTCATTATCCTGGAAATCATCAAAGGTACTAACGGTAGAAATATGATCACAGCCACCTAGCGAATAGGCAAATAGGAGGCAAATGACGTTTTCATAGTAGGACATTCTGGTGTTTTTTAGGATGTCAAAGAGAAGTTCCATTCCATTACTCTTCGTGAAATTCCTTAAAACCATTGGTTTGACATGTAGCAATTTGAAGAGAATATCCAAACACAACCCAGGGTTGCCCTCGTTGATAACAATTTCGTCTAGAACCATTAACAGAAACTTCGGGGAAACTGATTCCATAAAGATACTGGTGGATTTCGCGTCATTAATCTTCAAATATTTAGTAAAAAGCAGGTCAACAGCACTCATTGCAGCTTCGGCATTTTTAAAGAGCCCACTTTTCAATTCGAAGTAAGAAAATTGCAGCAACCACTGAGCTCTTGCCTTTGTCAAGTTATCTTGGAGTAAAGATAAATAAACATTGGTTAAATCTCCTTGTAACTCTTGAAATATATTAGGATAACCGTGCTTTTCTGAAAAAAAGTGCTGAAAATAACACAACTTCTCCAGTAAATTCAAGCCTGCTAGTTTTTGGGAGTTAAGCTTTTGATAGTTGGAACCATCTAATAAACTGGATATTTGGAAGAATAGATATCTTATGATTTCCACCCCAGCAAAGCTTTCTTCGTCAGTTGAAGAGCCACAGTACCACAGATCAAAATTTAACACCAGGTTTTGATATGCAACTTCGTCTCCTATCAGTGAATCAGAGATGTCTGAAAAATCCCAACCGCAATATTCTTGGAAAAGATTTAGAAATTGAATGGGAAGTGACTTATCTAACTTTTTGATGACCTTTAGTACTAAAATGTGCGACAGCAGAGCAAACCCAAACTCTTTTTCAAACCAGCTACGCAAAGAATCGTTTCGTAATAATGTCATTAGATGGGAAAGGAAATTGTACAATTCATCCATATTTTGGCAGTCTTGTAACGAGCAAAATATGAACCGAAAACAATTCACTGAAGTAAATATTGATATCAAATTTGCCCCTTTGTAATAAAAGCATTTTCCCACAACTAAATCGTCTTGAGGATCCTCGATTCCTTCGGTTCTAATTTGAACTAACCTGCTCGACTCATCCAAAACCTCCATGCCACATTCTTTGGAAGGATCTAAATCAATCAAAATGTGTCTCGCCTTCAATTGTTCTATTTGCCTGGATATTCTCTCAATAGAAACACCTGATGGCGAAAAGGACTTGCTTAATCTCTCCAAAAATTCATCACCCAACGTAGCTCTCAATCCCTGGGCATCTAAGTATCTGTCAAATGACTCCTTAAAAGTACTTCCCAATGCAAACAAAGTCTTGATTGATTCCTCTGACAATACATCCTCGTAAATCGTAAATCGGAAAAGTTTGAAAGAACATATCATGGATCCTAAATCGATATGATTTGTAGAGTTGATTGAGTTTTCCAGCAAATAAAGTGTGTTGATTTGGTTCCCATCTATATATAAGGAAAGCACGTTTTCACAGATGGTCAGAGTCAGAGAGTAAAAGGTAGCGGGTTCAAATTCAAAGTCTTCAAAAAGGCCTATAATAAACTCGTCATTTGATATGCAAAATTGGCCCTCTTTGATTTCCAGGTACACGTTCTTTCCAATAGTGGCAATACGATTGGAGGTGACGTTATTAAATTCCATGAAAATCTGTAGCGAACATCGCAGATTATTCGTCCGTGGGCGGCAAATTCTATAGTTATTTTCAAACTGTAAATAATTTTGTGAAAATGGGTCCGAAATTTGGGCAGCTAACGAGCTTAAGATGTACGAAGTGGAAATGTCATTAAATTGTTTGTAAAGTCGCAGCAAATCAGCAGGCTTGCAATCTACAGCCAAAATCTGATAGCAAAGTTCATTGAGGCGACCTTTCACGTAAGGGTTAATGTCCAGATTGTTATCTGGCTCTAATCTTTCCAAAAGCTTAAATTTGAGATTCTTGACGTTTGGCAAATTCATCTTATTCAGCAAAGAAATCCCTGCTAGCGATATTATGATTTGTAAGCTAACGGCATACTCGATAGAATTCCAATGATCCTCAAATAATTCCAGCCATTGATCATCAGCATCTGTATCAAAATTGTGATCCGTATTGGACAATTGGAAGCGAGTGCTTAACTCTGAATCTACGTAACTCTGCAGCTCACAGCCTTGGAAATCCCCTTTGACATTATTAGCATTATCCTCAGGAAATTCGTAGTTCGCCAATATTTGTGCAATGTAATCTTCTACAGAAGAGTCTGATGCCGGCTCGGATACATTCAGCAGCAGTACGCCACCCAATAAACTCGACAACGTCCTAGTTTCTTCAGACATCTGCCAGTAGGCATCCAGATCTGCCACCCGAAAAGCGCAATTCCAACCACCTGAGTCACAGCATTGCTTATGAAGCGATCGTCCCCATCTAAGGGGATTCTTTTTCAATAAGCCATCATACATGGGACAATCAGTTTTTCATTCACGTGATATTGTTGTCACATGATCTTTGGGCGATTGAATAGTAGTATATTGTAGTTTAAAATATACTGTGAATGCTTTGAATTCCGGTTTAGATCAGTCCTTGATGGTGTATTATTTTCATCTGAGGTTACGTATTTACGCATTTAGAACTAGCTATTTTTCACTGAATTTCTATTCAAATTAACCATATTTTATGAAGTGAAATTTTAGCGGTAGACATCTAGAAAGCAACTGAGCGTGTGATGGCTAAGGTAAAATAAATGATGCCAGAAAAATACGTATGTTTAATTTTCTTCATGATATGTGCTTTGTACAAGCAGACTTAAATTACTTTTGATGTTGTTTACGAGCAGTTTTAATTTTAGTATGCCAAGATGGATATTCTATCCGCATCCAGTAGTTATAAAATCTCACGTACCAACAGGTACTCCGCAGCATACAAATGGCCAACAAACACTTTAATCCAATCCGAGTGGATGAAGAATTTTTAAAAGAGTTAAAATATTGCGTAAACTCCCCCCTCGCTTTACCGAGGGCCAGATAAAAATACATTAGGATATACGTAGGTATACACGGGAAAAAGGAAGCTATTCCTCTTTGATCTGGTACTTCTCCCGTTGCTTCTTTAGTTTCTCCTCGCTTACTGCCTTCGCCGTTTCTGGATCAAGCTTTTCCAAGATATATGGGAAAACCATTAACGTCACAGCAGTAATCAAACCTGCTTGCTTCCATTTAGAATCCATCAAAGTGGCTAAAGGCCCACCTAACATCCCCGTGTTTCTGTTTTCATAATAGGCCCTTACTGGAGCCAGTTGAATCAGTGTGATGGGAATGTAAGGCTCGCTCTGTATTTTTTCCAATGTCTCAGGATGTGCGCTGTCTGATGAAGCGAAGTACTCTCTCCCAAATACATTCTTATACGCATTCACCTGCACGTTTTCACCATTCTCGTCCCGATTAATCAACTCGACCAGGATTCTGTTGGGTTTCAGATTAAAATCGATCGAGCTCGAAAATAGAACAAAGTGTGTCGTTTCGTTGAACCCAGGATTCACAGGCAACCCTTCAAATGCAAAATCACCTTCATCATTCCTTAATTGGGTTTGGGAACGGTATGGCAACCCGGAGTAGTTGCCCACCTGGTACAGCCTAAAAAACGATTTGGACCACGTAATCCCCGTGATATTGATCGTGTCAACATCTAAACGGCCTCTAATGGCAGCACCATACACCAATGACAAATACCCACATACTAGCGATATCAAACAGAACAATTGCATCTTGGAATCGGCCTTTCCTTTCGATTGGGTAAAGCTTGTTCTATATGTCACTTGGTGCAGCTTTACAATTTCCTCAGTAATGTATGCGGGTAAATTTTTCATGCCATTCGGGAAATGGACCTGCCAAACTGTATAAAAGGCCAACTAATTCTAACAAGTATCCCAATTACATAAATCGTTTCCAGGAAACCGTACTTATTAAGAACGAGTATTATTGTAGATGAATTGTTCTTGTTGTTCGAGGGGGTTTCTACGCTCTCCGCAACTTCCTAAGCAATTTCTTCTCTACAACTCAGTTCGAGATCATCCCAGACACTCACAAACATGGAACGTCTTGCCCATAGACCTTCCGTTTGATGCATGGGTCTGACATTGGACGGTTTGTAATTAAACCAGTAGTGCACACCATTTTTCTTGTCTCGTGGTCATGTTTTTGCATATGTCGGCTGCCGTTATGGGCAGTGGATCTAGTTCGTAACTTTTCGAGTAATAAAGTAGCTTTAGCTTCACATTAAAGCTTGTCTGGGTACAATTCGATTAGTACGAACTTTTTGAGCAGGTAATCCTCCAAAAATCCCATCTTAGGTAGGCCCAAGGCCTCTGGAAATTATTGTCATTTCGTAAAAGTATATACGCAAGACGTTGTAGTCGTGGATCTGATAGTAAAACGGCTTCTATTCTACGTTCTCCCTGGCGATCCCTCGGAGGTTCTCTACACAGTTGAGTCTTTCCAGATATTCTTGTATATTTCAAGTGACTGTTCTACATAGAAATGTACAGATGCTTCTAACATCCGCGCATTCATCAAATTTCCTCAAAACTTTTGACTTTTTTAAAAACAAAAATTAAATCAAGGAGCCAAAACTTCGACGCACGGACGCAAAACTTTTGGCAGTTTCGTCAAACCCAAAATTTCACTCAAGTATTATAGGCTCATCTTGAAGAGTTCGCATAGGTTCTTTGGTGCATTCTTAGTGAACTAAAGACAAGGAGGAATTCAGAATGGCTAAAGGTATGTGAGGGGTGGTATCCCGTTTAAAACTGCTTGGTTATTCTGAAGTTTGTTCTTTTGGGTTCACAGATGTGATAAATACGCCCAATCGAACGTCTTTTGAATTTCTGGAAGAGCTTTAGAAACGTCCGAAGTACTAACGATTTTTTTGATAGACAGCGTTGTTCAAGCCCGTGACGCTTCCCAGGTTTTTGGTGTTGCCAGAATCTTCGCTTCTTTCAACGATACTTTTGTCCATGTCACTGATCTGTCTGGTCAGGAAACCATCGCCAGAGTTACTGGTGGTATGAAGGTCAAGGCCGACAGAGACGAGTCCACTCCATATGCTGCCATGTTGGCCGCCCAGGACGTTGCCGTCAAGTGCAAGGAGGTCGGTATCACCGCTGTGCATGTCAAAATTAGAGGTACCGGTGGTACCAAGACCAAGACTCCTGGTCCAGGTGGCCAAGCTGCTTTGAGAGCTTTGGCCAGATCCGGTATGAGAATTGGCCGTATCGAGGATGTGACCCCAGTGCCATCTGACTCCACCAGAAAGAAGGGTGGTAGAAGAGGTAGAAGATTGTGAAATTCTTATGTATGCATCTGTACATTGATAATACGCGCGTTGAGCTTCCGATGGAGCTACTGTAGTAATTTTCATTTTTTACGTTACTTTAGGCACCACTCGTGCGGTGAAATATGCATTTAATATTTTGCAGGGAATATACCGATTTTACAAAAAGGGTACCGACTCTCGCTCTTGAACTGAACCATGCGATTAATTTAACTGACGTTGTCTCAGTCACTGAAACATCGCCAAACGAACCATCTTCCTTAATTAACCGCGGCCCAACTCCCTCGAAACTACAATTATGGAAAAAACTAATAAATCAATCAATCTCAATCTCTATCAGTATGAATATGATATACCGCGCATCGTGTACCGCCAACCGATGTTGACGGTTTGCCTGACTGCCGGCTCTTGATTCGCTATTTTTAAAAATACAAAGGTACGTAGCTTAGTACACGAAACCCAAGATTTTACCAGAGACGTGCTTTCTTCTAGCCTCCTCATGGTCCATGATACCAGCAGAGGTGGTTAGGATAACGTAACCAAACTGTCTAGCTGGCAGTAATCCTTCCGTCCACTTCTCAATGTTGCCAATCTTAACGTTGAAACGAGGGGAGATCACACCGCACTTGTTCAATCTACCGTTCAATTGGATGACGATCTTACCAGATCTGTGGTCATCGATGTATTCGAACTCACCGATGTAACCGTGTTTTTGCATAACTTGCAAAAACTTGATGATCACCTTGGAGGATGGTCTGATCAACACTTGACGCTTACCGGTCTTTTCAGCATTGTTAATGGCGTTCAAAGCATCAGCTAGCACGGAGGTTCTGGTCATCTTGGTCGCTGAAGGTGTCCTTGCTCAAATAATTAAAGATTTTCGATAACCATTATCTTCAATATTAATTATAGTCAATAATCAGTATAACGAAAATGGATAATCCCATGGGGAGAGATGAACTTTGCGTCCATTGAAATTTTTCAAGTGACTGTTCTTGTGTGTTGGCACTGAGGTTTTTTTTTTGCAAGAAAAGTTCCTAAATATAGCTGAGGTGTACGGACTGTCATCACTTTTCTGCGTCGCTTCATACTGTATTTCAGAGTCATCGCGGCTCCAGACAGAACGCTAGGCTGGACCCTCCCAGGCTCCAGAGGGAGCCAGGCGGTTCCAGACGGAACGGGGCAATGTCTCCGCCCAAGTTTTCTCTCTCGCGCCGAGCTGCTTCCGTCTAGCCGTCCGTCTAGCCACCCCCGGGCTGGAATCCTCACGGATTCCACTCGTCTCTCATCATGCAACATAGTTCACAAATAGTTGAAGAAGTTCAACACATGCACCGTTAAGTTCTAAAGGAACAAGGACAAGAGATCAAGATGCCAGTATGTGAACGTGCTATTGTGTTGATTAGAGAGATGTGCTTCAACGCATTGATGCTATGCAACGCCGACTTACGAGACACTCGTGCCCTTCAAGAACGTTTTTACTAACCCATCCTAGGCTCAAAAATCTTTCAAGATCAAGCAAAAGTTGAGCAAGATCAAGAAGCAGAACAGACCTCTGCCCCAGTGGCTCAGAATGAAGACTGGCAACACCATCCGTTACAATGCCAAGAGAAGACACTGGAGAAGAACGAAGTTGGGCTTGTAAGCGTCTCAACTCCGATTCGCCCAGCTCAGCTCATTTACAGATTTCATAGCTTTTTGTATAATTAACGGTATAAGACTGTATTGAACTGTTGTTCATCAATCGATGCTCTGGCGTCAGAAAGAGGCACATTATGAAGTGTGCTACAAGTTTTTTCTTCTACAGCCAAGGAGGGGAGAGGTTCAGAGAGATTCTAAATCGTACACCATAATCATGAAGAATTCTTTCAGATACTATCTAGCTGTAAGTGTTTTGTTTACTCATCGTAACCTCCAAGAAAGAGCACCATTGTGTTTTGGTGCACCCCTTGGCGACCTCGCCAAGGCATTGCAAGCTGGCAGAGCAGCTGGTACTCCAAGAGTGACATTGTGCTGAACAAATTGTTACTGTAACTTTACTGCCTTTTATACAGTGGGAAGCGACGAAAAATTTCGCGAAAATCAAGAATCGAAAATTTCAAGATACTTTATACATAGAGTCCTATGTTACGAAGAAATCGGGCTTAGGACCGTAATCATCCTCCTGAATGATGGCACCGGCTTTGCGGGTCATCTCCACGTAGATGCACTCCTCCGTGTGCAAAACCTCATCTGCGCTGGGCCTTCTTCTGAAGTTCGGATCGATCATCCATTTCACCATACGCTCCAACGACTCCCCATCGATTAGAAATTTCGGTACCCAGGGTGGGATGTTGGATCTGAGACCGCTATTTTTCCCACTGCTTTGGTAGTCAGATATGCTTGTGATGTTGGTATCTACTTTGGAACTGTTCGAGAACAGGGATTCAGAGTGTATATCTGTGGAACTCAATTTTCCCGCATCTGAAAGATCGCCAGAACGCAGTTTGTGCCAGGCGTTGCCATTGTCTGGGAGCACAACGTTGGCGGCGATCTCGACGATCATGAGCCCCAGCGAAAAAATGTCAGCTTTGAAATCGTAAACACAGTCTGAGATGATCTCCGGTGCAATGTATTCCCTGTCACCTTCATTTTCAAAAGCCAAATCCTCCAGTGGTAAATGTGTAGCCATTCCGAAATCGCCCAATTTCAAATTACCTTCAAAAGTGACCATGACGTTAGCCGGCTTCAAATCCAAGTGCGCTATGTGACATGACTCGTGGATGAACCTGAGCGCCAGGCTTAACTCTACGATGATTTTCCATATTCGCCAATCCTCGAGACGCGTGTTTTTAGATATAATGTGTTCTTGAAGGAACCCATCCAAATTGCCATTTTCATAATATTCTGTCATCACGTAAAATGAGTTTTCGTATTTCCACGAACTGATAAAATCTATCACGTACTCCTTGCCCTCCTGGTCCAAAGTTGTTTTGTTTATTTCATCAAGAAGTTTAATCTCTTGCAATATTCGTTTCACGCAGTTGTGTTTATTCGGTTGTATGGCTTTGACTGCATATCTTTGATTGGTCTGTGCAAAAGTCACTTGGTAAACCCTCGAGAATTGGCCATCCCCCAAAGTGGCAACGTTGTTAAATTTCTCGAAAAGATGCGAATCTGGATTCAGCATTGCATGTTTTCTATTCTGCAAAGGCGAAGATTCTGTGGAAACCCCGCCAATTTGCCCCGAGGCAAGGGAAGATCCCATTTTGCTAGCGGACGGTAGTGCTGGTGGCGGCAGTTGTCGAGCACCCAATAATGACTTCCTCCTCGTGGGAGTCGTATCAGAACTGCTACTATTCCCATCGAAAAATGATGTGCCCGCTAAGTGGGGCGGCGGTAGGTTTGATAGAAAAGTAACGTCACCGGCCTGATGCGCGTAACTGCGGTCCGTGCCGTAAAGATCATCAGTGAACTCTTGCAAACTGTTTGTCAATTCGCTGTTTTTCAGAACCACTGAATTTCTAGATTTTTTGATTTTCTTGTATCGATTGACGTGGAATTGCGGTGGATATCGTACCTTGGAAGGTCTGTCATTGATCGAGTTATTATGAAGACTGACCGCACTCAGCGGTGAGTTGTCAACAAGAGCCTGCGATATAGTCTTCAAGGACGGTGATTGCTGGAAAAGCGTTGTTTCTTGTGTAATATTATGGCGAGGTGAATCATCCATGGTGTTGGACAAACGAGAATTTTCCAATAGTGGCGATTTCTTCACTGGCGTATCGGGAATGGACAGTCTTTGAGGGTACAAAAAGAGTGATTTTGTCATCTTAGACACCAATCCAGTGGGGCCATTAAATGCTACTGGATCTGGCATTTCTTGTGGTAGATTCTCCGTCTCCGTTTGACTGGGGCTCGAAGATTTGTTCAAATTGGAAACTTTGTATCTCCACTTCCTCAATATATCAGGGTCATTGACAAACGGAGACAATTCACTCTTTGATGCAGTTCTTTTCAAAGTTACCGGTGTGCTCGGACTGCCATCATTAAAGGGAGACCATCGGTTGATATATTCATTGACGCTTCTTTCATTGGGATCCTCTTCTCTTATTTCCCCCAATTTCTTGTGGTGCGGTGTCGCAAGATTCACGTTGCTACTCAATGAGAGGTTCAAAGTGCCCACACTTCGCGTCAATTTGTGATTTGAGTAGGGATAAAATCTTAAATTGTTAGACGAAGGCTCCGTTCCATCTGCTTCTTCCGACTCGTCATCGTCCTCCCCTTCTTGCTCTTCATCTTCCCCATCACTACTGCAGGAATCCTCCCCTTCGGAATCTTCCCCTTTAAACATGTTAAAATCGTGTTCCTCCTCCTCCCGTAGCCTCAACTTCTCTGCCATCGTTATAGCGCGTTGAGGAGTAATGGAACTCTTGATTTAGTAGCGAATGACTCAAGCCCTTGTTAAAATCCCAATGGCAGAGAAGTAATTTAAAGGTAGCAGCTCCTGATAATTTCCAAAACTCCTTCAAGGTAATCTTATTCCATCGGTGTTGCTGATAAACACGTCGTTTCCCAACGTCCTAGCGTAAATGGTGTGTATTTACACATGCATTTTACTCGCGACGCGTCTTTCACTTTTCGCGTTCAAATAACTTGAGCAAAAAAATGAATGAATTTTCGTGCTTTTTATTTCTTTTATTAATATTAACTCGAGAATTGATTGTTAATGCCATTGAGGCTTTCAAGTAGCCCACCCATATGTTTAATTAGTATACTGCGTCGATGCGTTTGTCTTTTATTTATTTATTTTTCACTAATTGAGAATGTCATAAATAAATAATATCGCATTGATTAACATTTGCATATTATATTGCATAATGCCCAGGTAATATCATGAAAAGTGGATATGCTGAAATTTATTTTCTAATTTATGGCAACGAAACAGAAACTCAAAAAATATTTGAAACACTTAGATCCAAAAATTCAAGCAACATATTCTTTTTTTCTATTAGCCCTCCTGCGCAAGTCGGAGTTTGTGCTTTGGTCTGATTACGAATGGCCTAGGTACAATATCGCGCTAAAAATTACCATGAGATTAGTCGCCTCCTCCCCTTATGTCATGTGCCTTTAAGCGTGCTCAGAAGAAACTAAGTGATATATTTGTAATCATCACTATAAAGAACAGTGCCAGCACAACCTAAATATTCTATGAATTTATGAAAACTGCGTAAATTGTGAGGCGTCCCACTGAGTTTAATCCAAGCAAAATCCAACCATTTTTGACAGAGTGAAGTCAGTGCGATCGGAGGATTTCGCTTTAATCTTTCCAACTCAGTGCGTCTTGAAGAAACAGTCCGCTTGCTAGTAAATGCTTAATTTCAGAGAGTATCTCAAAAAAGTAATATAAGAAAGTTAAAAGAGTACTCTCAACTCTCTGCCAAATTTCATCATTGTAAAAAACGATACCCTAACTTACGTTCCCAAGATTTTGTTGATTTAAAACCCGAAAACTGTTGAACTTTTAAATGAAAATAGCAGCTAAATAAGCTTAAGAAGGGAAAAATCAGACAAATGATATTACACGGGATAAAAGCTTGTCTGATAATATAACCTGCTCCATGGCAACGTCTTTTTATCTTTTTTTTCTCTGTGTGTTGCAAAATACTCTCGGTTTGTCATTGTCATTCGCAACGGTTTGCATCAGATTTTGTCACTTTGTCAAACCAAAGGCTAGTGGTAATCAACATACATTCAAAGAATCTGAACTATTCGATGGTTTCATTTTTGCTTTTTATTAGTCCAACGGTAATGCAATGGTGCAGTTAGACAACCTGATTCAACAATGTGTTGATCTTGCGCTTCCAGCTTTTATAAGTCTGGCGGAAAACTCTAGTGACATTATTAGTACACCGTTGACCTCCAAAGCCTTTGCAGACGAATTGCTGCAATTGCAATGGAAACCCTTTTTGGGCTACGAAAATTTGCATTCAAATTTTGACACGTTCATTGATCTGGTTTTGAAACGGATTGTTACCGATTCACTGACGAACGAAAATAACCAAGGTTCCGAGCTGCAGGTCAAAAAGTGTGCTGTGGTGCTAGATTTCTGCTTTCATTCCAAGGATAATAGAAGGGAACCTACATCATGGTCAGTAGTCTACTTTGACCTTTTTTCCACCACGTTTGATATGTTGAATTGGCCCTCTGCAACGTTAAATTTTTGGCCATATGTGGAGTCACGTATGCCTTGGTTTAAGATGGGCAATAGCTTGACCCCTGTTCTTTTTGGTGAAACCAATCTTATCAGTTACAAACAGCCACTTTATGACAAACTTCGCCATTGGAACGATCTTCTCAAGACAGTCCAAAATAATTCTTCTTTAAACACCCCTCTCGACAATATGATGAGCTACAAATTGATAAAGTTTCTCTCCGAATTACTCCCCATTCATGAGGAGTCCAATTTCAATAGATCTGCGGTAGTTTCCACGAGACAAGGATCTGGAAATCCTTGGAACAAAACAATATCTAGCGCAACGAAACGAGATGACTCCTCTGAAAATGTCTTTGCCACTGATTACAATTACTTGTTCGATAATCTGTTGATATGCCCTCTAGAGTTCGCTTTTGGAACCTCAGAGCGTAAGGCAAGCTTGGAAAAAGTATTGATCAACATTTTAGACAGCATTTTTGATGCAGAAGAGGAATTTTACAAGCCTTTAAAGGATTCCCAGAACAAACTTTCTGATATTAATGAAAAGATAAACTATCGCTACCCTTGTAGTTTTGGAGTGGCAGATAATGGGGAACCAAACTATATGAAATACTCCGCAGCAATTAAAAGGGACAGATCGGCGTTTTGGGATAAATTTTTGTCTATGGAACAGTATGATATTGATATGCTCCAGCCCACACTGTTAGACATATCCATTTCCAACCCGGATGCTCTGTACATGCAAATGATGGAAATCGATAATGATTTTTACCGAAAGCAATTTTTATTACAATTATACTTTACGATCAATATGGTACGCCAAATTATTACGGTTCCCGCGGTGGAGAACTACTACAAGCTTTGCTATCAAAAAGAGAAACCCTCTAGAAGTATAAACTTTGATAATCTCGATGAACCAAATCGAAAGAAAACCTTATCACTTTGCAATCACATTTTGGAGGACCGTATAATGAAATTTTATCATAGCAGAGATCCTTCCTTTGGTTCTTTGATCCAGAAATTAGCAAAGAAAGACAAAATCTTTTTGGATGCGAAAGTCGATGGTTTTAAGATATTCCAAAACTTTAAAATTTCTTCCAATCCAATTGAACCGCCAACTTTTGATTATGAGTTCAAAAAATTCGGATTTATAGAAATGGGAAATAAACTTGTCAATAGCGTCTGGAAAATTAAAACTGGGTTGGACTCTATCGAAAGACGTCATGAGAGCCCTAAGGAGCTCTATAACATGATGCATGAGAAATTTGATGAGGGAGACCTAAACAGCGCGAACAATGAAAGAGAGCCGGAGAATAAAATTATAAAGGAATGGCAATACTTGCGTTCCCTAAGAGCTCAATATTTGTTTGAGTTCAATAAAGTAGATGAAAACATTGGAATTAATGGTTTATTCGACTCATCTTTGATAGAAGCTGAAAGCAGTAAGAAGCGAGAAGTAATCGGCGATATATTCTTAGAAATAGAACGCCCTCATATTGCAAAACTAGAAGAGGCTAGAAATTACATTGCGAGGAAACAAAATAAAAGGAGAGCGCATGAGGAAGAATTGGAATCAGGTGCAGCGAAGAGAACTAAGATTGGAAAAGAAGCTGAAGACAAGCAAGAAAGGAGGACAGAGAATGTGAAACAAACGGCTTCAGATTTTACTCAAGTTAAGGAATCTCCTCAAGTATCGCCTCCAGATGAATCAAGGCCTATCGAAAAAGGAATTTCCGCAAAGAAGTCCTTTGACGTTCCCTCTACACCAATTGGAGACGATGGCATATACAGGGAAAACCTAGGGCAAAAACCTGACGAACCTGATGAACCCAAGGAAGGAGAGCTCGAAGAACAACCCAAATCAGAGGCACATAACACTGAGACGATTCACCCAAAGCCACCTACAGCGACTGATGAAGAATAAGGAAATGGAGGCCCGTTTAACGACGATATTCACTATACACCGAAATCGGCAGCTGATTAAGGAGATACGGGACCTGCAAGCAGCACAATTTCAGGATTACCCAAAGCAAGAGGAGAGGATTTTAAACGTAGAGGGACAATGTTCAAATGTGAAAATGTATGTACTTTCCGATTCCCTGTAATATTGAAAATAATTTATGCACTTCTTTTAATTTCAATCAAAAGATCATTAAAACGGATACAGAGAAGAGCTGTCGTTCTAACGACGTGAAAACCTTCAAGTCATACCCTTTAAATGCCAAGTAAAGCTGTAAATCAGTCTTAAGTCGTTTTTGCTGGCTTTCGTGAATTTCAAGGCCCAAATTTGCAAGGTCAACAACAACTTGGAAATTTTCCACAATCATTGGTTGCAAAGCGATGTGATAAGGATACTCTAACACACTGATGATTCGCTTTGATAGCGGCTGAATCAAATCTTCTAAGGAATCAAATTCCATGGAACAATCCTCGGCGAGAATTTGCAACTGGGAAATTCTGTTGGTCTTTATCTCATCCCAAGACAACAAAGAAGCTTCCAAGGTAGCAACATTAGTCGTTATAATTTCCGGGCAAATCCCTGACGGCAAAAAATTGCACATTTTCACTGCACGAATGCCACTAAATCCCGAAGAAGTGGAAGATTTTCTATGCTTTCTTGGACTGGTTAAATCTGGAATCGTGCTCTGTCTCCTTGCAGCCTCGCTATCTGCACCAGCTAAACTATTTCTTCGAAATGCCGATGGGGATACAGCGTAGTTCTGCACAGGAACAGTAGTATCAAAAAATATGTTAGAATAAAAGGCTGAAGAATGGCCACCGACGACGCTGAACTGCGGTTCGTCGTATTCTACATTCTTAATCTCCTTATCGACAACGATCAAAGTCAAATGCCTGATATGTGGAATTTTAAAAGTGATACAGTCGTCCACCAGGGGTAGGCCCCATTTTTCAATTGCAGAGGTACTATCAATCATCGATTGCATAAGAGATGCTGAATCAAAAATGATTGTCAAATCACTACTTTGCCCTAAATTAGGAAACACCAAAGTATGGCAAAGGTAACAATACCATAACGAATCAACTACAATTTTCAATGAGTTGCATTTAATAGGATCGGTGACAATAGCTGAAAGATTGGGAGGCGCTGGTGACCTCCCTTTCGATGAAACGATCGATATTCTTTCTAAAGTGTACGGACAGCTCGACAGCCATTGAAGTTGTTCATCGGTACCTAAAGCAAGTCTGACTCGTGTCACCTGTGCGCCAGAAGATTCAAAATCTGACCAAGGTGTCAAGCAGGGACCATAATCCAAAGATCTCAACGAGGTAAAGTTACAGTCGTAAAATCTGATTGTTTGAATTCCTGAATTCATAAGAGTCAGTTTCAACTTTTTCAAGCTTGGAAAATTCAAATTATGGAATACAGAATCCACAGATCTTAATGCGGGGGCCAATGTGAGCTCTTCAGAAATATTACATCCATTTATCGGTTGATAATGTGCCCCTTCCACATAGTGCGTTAAGGCAATGCGTTCGCATTTTGGCAGCTCAAACGTTTCTTCACTACTTCTTCGTGGGAACTTCGTATCTTCAATTCTCTTTAGATTTGGGCATTCCGCAAAATAATGAGACCATTCCTTATCAAACGTGGAGAAATTCAACTGTTTTATCACGTTTAATTCTTGGGAGATTAACTTCTGGCTCCTGCTTTGCACATCTAAAGAGTAAATTTTTCTCAAATGGTAAAGATACGTCCTATCAAAAATGGCGACGATATCAAACATCTCGCTTCTATGCATAGCAGAATTACCCACGACGTGCAATTCGCTCAATTTCACCCTCTGTTTGAACCTAGAGATATCACGAAAGTACAGCTTACTCAAATAATTCTGCAAAGTGCTGTAAACAATACAAATGGTAGTACCAGAATTACATTCCTGCAAAATCCCAGCCCAAAGCGACCCCAATACATCGCTGTAGTTTCTATCCGTCTGTATTACAATTAACAGATGTGAATACTTTTTGATAAACGTCAGCAGTTCCTCCGCGTCAGGGTGATCAGTATTCACGTACAGGGTGTTGGATTCATGCAGTAGCATTTCGTAGTCAAACGGTATTTCGATCTTCTTTAATTTTTCGACACCATCTTGAAGCACAACAACTCCGAGCAGGTTTATCACCAACTTTTGGAAAATGGGCGAAATCTGTATCCATGATATTGAAGTCTGACAACTGTCCAAACCTTGGGAAACAACGAGCTCCAAAACTTCACGAGGGAACTCCATTTGCCCACATCTTTGGGTGCTCATGCTTATGAGATATTACTTGATCTTCAATGTATAAACTCAGGAGAGGCCATTCCGTATGAACCTTCAATCACGTGAAAGCAGCCAAAAGTTGTTTAATGGGTCTGCTACAGTGTATGAAAACCAAATAAAAATCCACAACAAGTAGCAGAGTCCATCAAAAGCTTTTAAGAAACAACAGACTGATTTCTGTTTTACTTCAAAAGCACTTGTCAAGGAAAGTTCGGTCGATTTCAAAAATCTCACTTAAAAAAAATTCACGTAAAGGCAGCTTTTAAAAACCTGGCAGTCCACAGAAGTCGACTGCGTTGCTCGTAATGACTTATACGTTTAGCTGCTGTGACGATGGGTGTGGAAATTCAGTGGGGACCCTTGTTCGGTTTGATAATGTCACAATTTTGATAGATCCAGGATGGTTTAGTTCTCAGATTGGATACGAAGAGTCTGTTCGTTATTGGTCAAACCTGATCCCCGAGGTAAATATCATACTACTGTCCCAATCTTCGATCGACTGTATTGGAGCCTATGTAATGCTTTACCACAATTTCCTTCCGCACTTCATCTCAAGAATACAAGTTTACGCCACGCTTCCAGTGATAAATTTGGGTCGAGTAGCCACCTTTGATCTCTACGCTTCAAAGGGGTTAATAGGGCCGTATGATACTAATCAGATCGATCTGGATGATGTGGAAAAGGCGTTTGAGCATATAGAATCCCTGAAATATTCGCAATTGGTAGATCTGCGATCGAAGTTTGACGGGTTGACGTTAGTGGCTTACAACTCAGGGTTTTCACCTGGCGGGTGTATATGGTGCATCTCCACCTATTTCGAGAAATTGGTTTATGCACGTCGTTGGAACCATACTCGAGATGCCATTTTGAATGGCGCCTCATTATTGGATGGTACAGGGAAGCCCATTTCGACACTTTTAAGGCCCTCGGCGATTATTACCACATTTGACAAGTTCGGGTCTTCCAAGCCACACGCCAAGAGGATGAAGGTGTTTAAGGATGCCACAAAACAGGCATTGGCCTCCGGTGGATCAATCTTGATACCGGTAGAGGTAGGCGGAAATTTTTTGGACTTGCTAGTTTCCATGCACGACTTTTTATATGAGAACTCCAAGAATAAATTGTACACGCAAGTTCCCGTGCTTCTAGTCTCGTACTCGAAGGGGAGAACTTTGACGTATGCAAAATCAATGCTAGAGTGGCTCTCGTCGTCTGCCATAAAGACGTGGGAATCCCGGGACAATAGAACGCCGTTTGATCTGGGACGTCGGTTCCACGTAGCGACTCCACAAGAACTGTCGAAATTTTCGGGCCCCAAGATCTGCTTCGTATCTCAAGTAGATACACTAGTGGATGAAGTAGTGAAATATTTCTGCCAATTAGAGAGGACAACTGTTATGCTACCTGGATTTGATGCCACTTATCCATTAGCTTTGTTGGCCATGTATAAGAAATGGGAGCAGGTTTCTAAACAACATAACCTGGAAGAAGGCAGACCAGTGTCATATTCTGGGCAAATCAGTTTGAAAAGCATCAAATTGGACCCTCTGAAAGATGAAGAATTAAAGCAATATTCGGACAAAATTTCACAACGGAGAAGCGAACGAGCAGAGATGGAAGCCGCCCTGGTAAAGGAGGCAAAGAAGGCAAATTCCATGGATACATTTGCTGCTGGTGTGGCAAATGGTAAACCTGGTTCTTTAGGTCTCGACGGTATCGGCGGAGGTGATTTTGATGAAGAAGAGGAAGATAATTTGATGGGCATGCTCAGAGATAGCGCTACGGTCTCTGCTGGCAACCAAGCAGTGCAAACCCCGACAGACACTTTCATCCAAGAGGGGGCTGCACCTAAATACAGAATGTTCGCCTTCCAACCTCCTCGAGTCAAAAGGGATGACTACGGCAGTATTGTGGATTTTAATATGCTTATCCCAAAGGACGATGACGGATCTAAACTCAAACGGCCCTCATCTGAAGAAGTAGAAGAAGAGAAGGACCCTTACGATTTAACAGTTCCTCGAAGAACAACAGCCAAGAGGTCACGTAAAGATGATTCCAAAGGTCGCTCCACTAACAACGACGAAAATTGGGATAACATCGAGTATCTGGATGCTGAGAAATCCCCGAGCAGACGGACAGTATCATTTTTTAAGTCCAACATCAAATGCTCCGTGATATTTATAAATTTGGAGAGTTTGGTGGACCAAAGATCCACGACGGTGATTTGGCCCGCACTAAAGCCAAAAAAGATTCTTCTTCTGGGATCAGCAGAGGCACAAATCGATTCACCAATCCTAACTCTTCGCAAAAGGGACATTGAAGTGGTGAAAATGCCCTTAAATAAAAACATCGAGTTTGACACCACCATCAAATCTTTAGATATATCGATCGACCCAGAATTGGATCAACTACTCAAGTGGCAAAGCATCAGTGATGGATATACAGTTGCCCACGTTATTGGTAAGCTGGTGAAGGAAAAATTGCCAGCGGCTAAGCTACAGCAAGCGCAGAAACAAACTCAAGACCAACAGCAACTTCTGCACAGGAGTAAACTAGTTTTGAAACCTTTGAAAACCACTTCGAAGCATCATACAAGTGGATCCATCTCTATTGGAGATGTCAGACTGGCTGAGCTGAAGAGAGTCTTAACGGCGCAACGTCACAGAGCCGAGTTTAAAGGTGAAGGTACGTTAGTTGTTGATGGTCAAGTCGCTGTGCGCAAAATCAGCGACGGCGAGACAATTGTGGATGGTGCACCGTCAGACCTTTTTTATCTTGTGAAGAAGTCGGTGACGGACATGCTGGCCAAGATATAGGGGCACTCATACTGTTCACACGATTAATCATGTAATATTTAGCATTTTAATAGTACTTTCTGCCTACCCTGATCACTGCTAACGGGCGGCATGAAGTTCAAAATTATGATGAGGAACAAGTCATCGATGCTCTAACCATTGAAGCTGCGGGTGGAACATAGCACAGAGGTGTGAGTGGTAGGTTATCTGGGAAGTTTCGTAAATGTCAAAATCATTAGAGGATATCAACGAAGGGCTTTGGGGGGATCGAAATGAGAGAAATGAGAAAGGAAACTCTTTACCGGTTCAGATTACTGGTGCTTTGACTCAGGAGCAGCTCATCGCTTACCAGATCATGTTTAGGATCCAGGAGATAACGTCTTTATTGCGTAATAATGAGCTGAAGCCACCAGAGAGGAGAAATAGGTCGCCATCACCACAGCCCGCGTATGATGCTCGAGGTCAACGTGTTAATACCAAGGAGCAGCGGTATAGAAAAGTATTAGAAGAGGAAAGACACAGGTTGATAGAAATTGCGCTGAGGTTAATACCATATTTTGTTGCACCCGAAGATTACAAGAGACCTTTGAAATTTCAAGACAAATACTATATCCCTGTAGACCAATATCCTGGAATAAACTTCGTAGGGCTACTATTAGGGCCTCGTGGTAATACATTGAGAAAGCTGCAAGAGGATTCTGGTTGTAAAATAGCGATTAGGGGTCGGGGCTCCGTGAAAGAAGGTAAGAATACTTACGACCTGCCAAAAGGCGCCATGAATTTCTCAGATCCATTGCACTGTCTGGTAATAGCGGACAGCGAGGACAATATTCAACAAGGTATGAAACTATGCGAGAGCATAATTATCAAAGCGGTGACATCCCCAGAGGGTCAAAATGACTTGAAAAGAGGCCAACTCAGGGAGTTGGCGGAATTAAACGGTATTTTGAGGGAGGATAACAGGCCGTGCCCCATATGTGGATTACAGGGGCATAGGAAATACGAATGTCCCAATATGGAGACGTTTGCCCAGAAGATCATTTGCAGGAGATGTGGGCAGCCAGGTCATGTCACTATCGACTGCACAGCGCAGGTGGTACCTTATGCAGAATCTAGGTACAGCCGCTATAACGGCAGTGAGGACCCTCGAGATAATCAGGAATGGTCCGGAAGATCAGATCAGAGTAGCTCCTATGGGACGACGACTTCATATCGATCAAGGTATAATAGGAGGAACCAAGGGTCACCAACACCACCCATTCAATCTCAATACAACATGCAAGAGGAGTTTCAACAAGATTACAGTTCACCCTCAAATCTACCGCCAGGTTTCGAGCCGAGCGGTTCGATGCCAGGTATACCAGGTATACCTGGTATGCCGCCCACCCACGGGGAGTTATTGGAGCCAGCCTCCTCGGAAGTTAATGATCCGCCTTCTGGTGTAACAGGAGGAACCAGAATGGGTAGCATTTCTGCAGACCTTCCTCAAGCTAGTGGAATTCCCGGTTTGTCCGCTGTACCGGGATTAGGGAGTCCCCCTGTTGGGTTAAGTGGTCCTCCAGGTCTTCCGACATGCGACGGTCCTCCAGTTGCAGGCTCTCAAACTTTGGGAGTGTTAAATGGTCCTCCAGTTTCCGAAGTTCGCTCTTTAGGAGCCCTACAAGGGCCTCCTGGTTCCGAATCTCGACCCACGGGAGGCTTGTTGGGACCTCCCGGATTGGAATCTCAGCCTCGACATGGTGCTAACGCTCCCCCGGACCCGAATACCCAAGCAGCACAAGTTCTAGATGGCTCTACAGGAACTGGGTCTCATACAAGGGAAGGCCTTACCGGTCCCCCAGGGTTATGAAGAATAGATTTCACAGGTCTTAATACAAAATTTAGAAACCATAATATATTTTTTAATTACCAATTAATTATTCTATCTGAGACTTTGTTTCCATTTTTTTGCAAGTGCTTGCAATTTAGTTACATTAGGAGCTTTCTCGTTTCCCTCATCGTCGTCGTCTGGGAAAACGTAGTCTTCACCTTCACTTTGTCCACCATTTGTCTCTCTGACTGTACGTGGCAACCTTCTCTGTATCTCTTCTTGACTTTCTGGGGAACCATATACTTCCTCGTAACTTTTGAACGCTTCTAAAATAATGGCCCTATTCTCTTTATCGTCCAGCTTTTTAAAATGATCAAGGGCTCTCTCGAAAACTCGTCTTGATCTTTCTCTATTGATGTCAGTGACGGTAAATTCAATCTCTTCCACTTCATCTCCATTGTCCCCTGCTGTCTCTCTAAGAACTTTAAGTTGCTCTGCTGTCGGTGTATCGCTTTCATAAAGAGCATATTTTACCCATGTTTCAACTGAATAATCATTAATCTGTAGGTATCTTTCGTACAGTTCTCTGGCTTTTCCAAATTGCTCCTCTTCTGTCACATAATCTATAAATTTTTGCATTAATTTCATTCTTGAGTCATGGGATAATAGGATAGCATCAGATTCTAAAGAAATTTCATAAATACCCATCGCACGGTCTTGATCTCCCAGATTAGCCTCTAGCTCAGCGTATGCTATCCAAGAATCTACATCAGAAGGGTCATAGTCAATAAACTTCTCGTAGAGCTTTCTAACACGATCGAATTCTTTAAGCTTAATTTCCATTTCAATGTAAAGTTTGAAAGTTTTTGCTTTTGGACAAATACCCAGAGATTTGCCCAAGAGCTTTCTCGCTGATGCTAGCTCACCATTCCTTAGTTCAAATTGACTGTACATGAACCAAATTTTGGAAAAAGTGAATTTCTTATGGGGAATACAATCGATTATCCTTTGGTAAAGTTGCCTGCATAAATCAAAGTTTGCAACCTCTAGTTCCACATATGCTAAGTATCTTATCCACAGATAAATGTAGCGTTTCCACGCTGAAGTTTTGGTAGTGTCTTGGGGTTGGGTACTCGTGACCGCTTTATCCAAACAATCTAACATATCTGACTTGAAATTGGATTGAATTAAATTTAAGTAAAGCCACCATGTGTCATAATCATCTGGTGCTTCTTCTAAATTTTTTTCGTAGCGTCTTCTTCTTCTTTGAATCACACTTTGTTCAATAGATTGAGAATCACCATATCTTTTCTCGAAATCCACCAGTCCATCTTTCAAGGTCTGGTTATGGGCCCACTTTTCAACAGATATTCTGTAAAGCTGCCTGCAACGTTCATACTCTTGCTGAGTAGCCTCCCAATCGGCAAAAGATATGATCAGGGCAGCTAAATCCTTGTCATCGACAGTAATTTTTTCACTCATGAACGCTAAGGTATCCAGCGCTAGTGAATAAACTTTACGGATTGTCTCAGGGTCTCCATGCACCATTTCAAAGTTTACCCATCGCAGCCATGTATCTGCTTGTGGATGAACCAAAACATACATCGCGAAAACTTCCCTTACACTATTCCAATTCTCTCGTCTCATCTCAAAATCCACAAACGAGTTCCAGGCATTGGGACCAGGCTCCAAGGATGTCCATTTAGTAAACAGTGTTCTCACGATCTCCACATTACCCAGGGATTCTTCAATGACTAAATATTTGTACCAAAACTTATCCACTCGAGGCAAAATTCCCACAGCTCTATTCAGGAGATTTCTAGCGTGGTTAATGTTTTTCAGCTTGATTTCTACATCAATGTAACGTAGCCATAAAGGAACATGAGAGCTGTCAACCAACAACCCCCTTTCAAATACAGATCTTGCACGCCTTATGTCATGTTGCTCTACTTCAAACTGAGCATATCTCATCCATTGGCCAATGTCTAACCTGTTCCGCTTCAAGTAAGTCTCGAAGTCGGTTCTCTTTCTTCCTTGAAGCTCTCTGAGCTCTTCCAAATCTAGTATATCCACATTCGTAGAGGGCTTAACAACTTTGCGCCTCTTATAAACCTCCTCTAGTATTCCTTCTGCGGATATTTGGTCTACTTTAGCTTCCATGTTTCTCCTCAACTTCGTATATTCTGTTTGAGTGAGTAGAGATGCAATGAGATGAGATGAGGTTAATTGAAATGCGAACACTCAAGGCAGGAGTGGACTCAAGTAAAACTACTAAAATGGTTCGTACATCTCATTAAGATGCATCTAACACGGACTGGCGATGGGGAAGCCTACATTTAATACATCGTAGTACAATATAACTACATATAATAAATCATACACTTACAATATAGCCCAGGCTTGCCGGCAACCTACAAGAACCATATAGGGTATACCATCCAAACAGGTGAGCCGTTAGTTTCCACCTCTCAAAGTGAGGACCAGGTGCAATTGCATACCATCCACCAGTTTGGCAGAGGATACTGTTTGTTGATCATCACTGAAACAAAGTTAGTAGTTAATATCCTGTTCCAAGATATATGCAATATAGCTTCTAAAACATACATCTGTTTGCCCTGAAAGATGAGTCTCTGCTGAGATGGCGGGATTCCTTCCTTTTCCTCAAGCAACTCTTTGATGCGGTAGATGTGGTCCTCGCCATTTAACTCGACTGCGATCTCCTTGCCTGTTAGGGTTTTGACTTTAATAATCATGGCAGCTTAGTTAAGTGCTCTATGAAGTGTATACCTGAACTTGTATTTGTGTGGATTGTGTTTAATGTAGATTAAAGACCGGTAGGCATCGTCATTCAAACTTTCATGCACAAGAGCCACAAGAAACAATGCTACCCACACCATATATCAAATGCGATTACAATATCGTTTACGAACCATCTGAAGATAGCTTCCTGCTTCTAGATTGCTTTGAGCAGGAGCAATCCTTCTTGAAACGCAGATTTCAGAACCAACTAGCTGTAGTATGTGAGTTGGGACCAGGTTCAGGCATTGTCACGACGTTTCTGATGCAAAATAAGATACCAACAAACCAGGAAGCGCTATATTTGGCTCTAGACATCAGCCCTTGGGCACTAGAGGCTACGCTGGATGCCCAAGAAAGGAACGATTGCCAGAAATCGTATCTAGATGTAATCCAGAGTGATTTAGCCGGAAGCCTGAGGAAAGGTACGACAGATCTTTTAGTATTTAATCCACCCTACGTGCCAGCAGAGCGTTTGCCTGAAAGGCCTCAAAACAGAGACGATTGTGGTCAATGGTTAGACTTAGCCTTGCTAGGGGGCGAGAGCGGAATGGCTGTCACGCAACAAGTTTTAGATCAACTGGATAACATCCTATCTCCTCGTGGAATTGCATATATTCTATTCTGTGCTAGAAATAAGCCGGAAGAAGTGGTTGAAAGAATGCGAGACGATGGTTGGAGTGTGGAACTTGTAATGCATAGAAAGGCAGGCTGGGAAATTTTGAGCATCTACCGTTTTTCAAGGTGGTCTTTTCAACACTTACATAATAGTTACAATCCCCAAATTAATTAAGCAAGGATGTCTGAGAGAAGGTCGTTTTCGCATTTGGCCCTGTCGACGCCTTTCAAACTGTAAATAAACTTATAATGAGCATAACTCAACTGTTGGAAAAAGCTCTTGAGCTGTGTGTAGCTTTTAATAGAAGTGACACCAATTAGCAGAGGAACATCCATTTGTACTTCACCGAGAGGTTCCACATCCTCAACAGTGCTTCTTTCGAATTCTTTGTATTCGTAGATTTCATCTACAAGGGACATAAAGGGGTATTCTTTGTATATGCAATTGACAGTGTCAATGACGAATAACCATTCATTGGTGCTGCTAAAATCTTCGAGATTTAAAACTAGAAGTAAATCAAGCGTCTTGCAAGTCTGTAGTAGTAGACCTACGTCAACCTCCTCTTGGATATGCAATGATTCAAAAAATTCTTGAAGGTTGGTTTGCAGGCAGTACGTTAACATAGACCAGTGTTCAATGAAGTGGGAATCAGAGAATCTCAGGAATAAACTTCTTAATAAAATCCAACATTTCGATTTCAATTTAGTGTTTTTGGAGACAATGTATTCACAAGCCATCGAGATTAAAGGTTGGAATTGTAATAAGTAGGAGTCTAATGGTGACACCATCAATAGGTAGGATAGCCTCAAAAGATTTTGAGCTTTTGCATCGTTTTCAGAATCACTCCATGAATTGAAGGATATCATGCCAGCAGCCTTCGAGTCTACTGCCGCGATTAAATCACTAATGACCTTAGATTTGTTTTCTGGGTAATGGGACCAGTGGTAAATGATTTCTTTCCATAGTGGATGCCCCACTAAAATGAACTTTTTTTCATCCATAAAAAAGTCATTTATCAATATACGCCAATTTTTAGCTTTTTCTCCAACATTCGATATTTCTAGCATCAGCTTTAAAACATACTCAGGGACAACAGTTCCGTTTTTCGATTTGACGAATGGAGCGACACATTGGGTCACAATGATAGAAATTGAACTACAATATTTTTCACCACCCACAATGTCGTTCAGGATGTACTGCAAACTCTTGACGACATCCTCCAAATTTCCGAAAATATAATCTGGATCTTCGTATTCAAAAGGGGAGTCTGCCAGGGCATTAGGCAAATATTTGGAAAAATTATCTGACAGCTCACGCCTAATACGCTTTTGTTCACCGAAACGCGACCTGTGGAGTTTTTCTGCAATTACTCCGACAAATTTTAACACTGACGTAGATATGGACCCATATAGGTTATAGTTGGCACTGACTTCTTTGAAGAATGCAGCAAAATCACCATAAAAATCTTCAACAGCAGCATTTTCCAAAGAGGAAGCATATTTTATTAAAAAAAGCATCAATGCCTTGGAATCTAACTTATGCATCAAAGAGGATTCGAAATGATTACCGGCTGAGTTAGAACTAGCACTGTTAACAGAAAACCTAACATTTGCATTCTTGTTTTGACGGGAGACAACACCAATAAAGAAATATGGAATTGTCAAAGCCGGCCTATTTCCATCTAATACATGAATGAGAGTCAGTGTATCATTGTTTTCTGGCGCAATCACTAAATCTTCCATAACTTCTAGGGGCTCTAGCAAAAAGAGCTTCTCAAGCAATTTCTTGGCAGTAAATTTAAACTTGTAAGAGTTATGGTTCGTTTGATCCACATTGGGTGTTTTGGTACCATTTGCGGAAATTTCGTGAGCCCAAGACCATATGTGAAACGTGCAAGTTACGACCTCCTTGAAAGATTGTAGAATGATATCTCTTTCCCCTTGAATCTTGACATCATTTCCAGAGAAATCTGATGAGAAAACGTTAGATACCATGTTCTGAAGGAAATCTCCTCGAGATCCAGCAGTTGAGAAGTAGCCTTCATTTTCATCAGCAAGCAAAAATTTGTGGGATACTCCTAATAATTCTTCCAAGCCTCCAAGGAGTAATGCAATTGACTGATAATACCCACCGTCCTTTTTCTCTTTGTCCAAAAGTTTATTTACACATTGCACGATGGAAGCAGTCAGCGGCAACATCATACGGAAAATAGAGCTTTCAAAATAGGCTAAACTCTCCGACAGAAGCTTCACGTACGAGGTAACAATCAATGGACTTTCCATGGAGGAAACACTCGTTATCAAATAGTCAACATATTTCAGGTGTGTGGTGTTATCATCAAACACATCCAACTTAATGCCATTTTCATGAGATAAACGCAGCACCTTTGACACAATATTCAACAAAGATACAGCAATTAAATCTGATTCTAAACCATCCTTTGAAATATACTCAGATGACATATGAAGCAAAAACATCACAATCCACTTGAAATTTTGCTCTGAACCATTTAGTAAGTACTCTAATAGTAAGAGCGCGCTTCTTATGCTGGTTGCATTGTTGTTATTTTTCAAGTGTAAAAATCTCATTATTATTGCAATAACCAAGTTTTTGTAGGTTGATATGTCTTCGTTTTCCCAATCAGCTAAGGAATCTATGCTGGTCAATTCAGAACTAAAATTCTTCAACACGACGCCACTATTAGTCTTCAACACACTAGTTAGGCACTGGAGACGATATGTAAACATATCGAGGTCATCCATGTCCTGCAAATGGTCCCTTTTCAAAAATTCAAATTTCAGCACATCGTCGGTCAACAAATAAAAAAGTCTGTTTGATGAACCAGAATTCACAACCGATAAGATCCACTTAGATACACTCAAATAATGGGGATTTTGTTCATCGAAAAGTTCATCGGCCATCAACTCCACTGGTCTTCTCAGAACGCTAGAATTGGGTTCTAGTTGATTCCATAGTAACTCCAAAACCACAAGGCATCTTGAAATTTCCTTCTCTTGAATGAAAGCGCTTCCCAATGCACCTTCCACGTACTCAGCGTAGTGGGATTTTTGCAAAAGTCTTAAGCTCTTGACAGCCCTAAGCTGTAGATGGGGCTCGACCAAATAATCCCACAAGGAGGAGATTATCAGTTTTAGCAGCCTCACTGATTGGAGGAATATCATTCGAGAAGCGAGGTAACTAGTGTAAAGGTCAACAATCCCATAAACAGACGCGGGTTTCTTGTCCGACTTTTGGAGGCTGGAGAATAAGGCTTCTACGAGGGAATCGTCCGACCAGTCGGATGAAGAGCTTTTTTTTTGGTCATGGTCTGATCCTGGTATCTTTTCGCAAATATCCACAAATATTCTTGTCGCCTCGGCGACATATTCTCCTGATTTCAAATTATCGAGTAAAATATCGTGTGAACGGTGAATTATGTAAAACGTTAAGTCCTCGGTATTGAATGGCGGACCAACATCCGTATATTCTTCCGTATTTTGGGAAGACGGATCTGAAACTGCACTGTAATATCCTGCTATCTTTCTCAAAATGTCTCTAGTATCAACTTCAGTGCCGAAGCTCATCTGTGTAAAGCTCAAAGGCAAAAATGCCCGCTCTGGTAAAATCTTCAGCAATTGATTGCATAGCGAATAGCGCTCTCTTTGGTCTTTTTGGTGTTTCTCGTCTTGTGTGTGAAAAGAAAGAATTGTCAGTAGAATAAGGGGTAAATGACGGACTACAATTTCTTCTTCATTGGCCACGTTATAAGAGCTCATAACAAATTCCAAAAACTCCAAATCACTAGTTTCCATAATATACTGCAATATTTTACCCCAAATAATATTTGTTTCCACAGTGTCAAAGAAAGTACTCGACGTTTTAAGCACCTGTGGATTTTGTGAAAATTTCTTTGCAGCCAACAATAGAGGTATGAACATTTCAGGAATGACTAAAGATCCTATTTGCCATCTGTCCATCAACGAAATGCAAATGTTTATTGCAGTTGCCACAGACTCCTCTTGCTCTATCATATCTTTCAGTCCTTCTATCAAACTTTGAAAACCATATTTTATAAAATGCTCGTTATTTTCTTCCGTTCCTTGATCGGTTCCACTACCTGCGCTCATTGAAGCGGCGGCTGTAGGCCCCAACAGCCAATTCCATATCCTCCTATTCAAAGACATGTCCTTGTCTAAAATCGTGGTACAACATGTCATAATAAGTAATTTTTTATCCGCCGGATTCACCAGCACATTCAGAACAGGTGATTCTAAGTGCAATCTTTGTAAAAGTAAATCCCATATTCCCCTCTTTATCAAAAGATCGTTATTACCATTCAAAGAAGACACCAGGCAACGCACCAACAGTCCTGGTTCTGGTAAAATCAAGTCACTTGCAGCAGGTTGTAAAGTGGAAAATGCGTCTTCCCTGAGTTCCTTTGGGTTCATTTTATCAACATCTTTTGTGTCCTCAACTCTCTTGTTCCGCTCTACCACCAAGTGCGGCACTGAATTCAAAGATGGAAATTTCTTCATCAGCCAGATCAGTCCACCAAGTCTGCGTTCTCTACTGGTAATCATGATTAAAAAACAAGCCTGCCAGAATAACGAGTCATTGTCCATGTTCTCCCTGAAGGTATCGATCAATTTCATTGTGACTGGCTGAAACTCACTGCTCTCGTCATCGATACCAGGCAGTAGACTTGCCAACATCGGTCTAGCCAAAAGTTTTAACGTTGAGGAGGGCAATTGCACCAAATAATTGTCGTAGACTTCTATCAGGTGGTTTTTAACAGACATGGATGCATACGACATCAATGGCAAAATTCCTGGGACCCAAATATTGCATTCTGCCGCTAGGGCGTCTTGCCCGATTTTTTCAAAGATAAATGTGTACACTTCCAAAGTCTTCTGATGAACACCCGCAGGTAGATTTGGGGAAAGTGAAGATGCCAACCTCCTACTCACCTGATAAGGTGAAGGAACATAGTATTTCACATTTTGGAATTGAGGCGTCCAGCTCTGTAAAGCTTTTAAAAGTCTTCCCAAACTGGCAATGTAGTCTGCCCACTCTGTCACCAAATCGAAGTTTTCCAGGGCCCTTAACACATGGTTCTTGAATTTCTTCTCCTTGGAATCGAGCTGCTTGCTATTAGAGTCAATGGTAAGAGGTTTCAACGGTAGGGACATCCTGGAATGATTTAAACCTCTTCTACCGCTATTTGTTGTTTTTTGTTTAAAAGTGTTTATATGTCAAAACCAGGGAGCTTTCCTTCTACGCTTGATAAAATGTATCCATCGCAAGCGTAGACAATCACATGATAGATACATAATACTATAAAGCGGTTAAATTTAGTTCTCATTGTCGCTTTTCAGGCTCGACTTGATGAATTTTGCCAAGTCTTGTATTTCCTGTGGACAAGTTGAGTGTTCCAAGCCACCATAGGTGTGGAAGCTGTAGTTCTTAAGGCCCATTCCTTTGGTGAAGAAATCGCGAGCTTCTTGGCCTTTAGCGAGCCATATCATAGGGTCAATATCTCCATGACCATGGAAAACTGGAGTATCGATGTTTATTTCGTTCTTGAGTTGTCTTAGTCTGCCCTGAATCTGGCAGAAACCAGAAAGTGAGAAGAATCCGCCTATTTTGAACGGCAGCATCACAGTAGCCGCCAAGATCAATGCAGCACCTTGTGAGAACCCACCGATAACGATGTTTTTAGGCTGGATGCCACTGTCAACCTGCTCCTGGATGTAGGCTTGCACAGTACGCACGGATCTGACGATACCTTCGACATCAGCGCTATCTTCGCTGAAGGACCAGGCTGGAATATCGAACCATGCTGGCATCTTAGTGTTGAAGTTAGCAGTGATGGGGATCATTGGGGCATTGGGGAAGATGAATCTCATTTTGCTGAACGCAGGATCTCTTTGCAGGTAGTCTGCTAAAAAGGACCAACCCTGGCCAGAGTCTCCCAACCCATGGAACACTATCAACGCCTGCTCTGCAGGCTGAGACCTTGCTGCGATTCTTACAGCACTTAGACTGGCCATTTTGCCTTTTGTTTGTTGCGTTAAGGTTTAGTTGCAAAACTAGAATCGAAGCAAGTCACTCCTATTTGACATTCAGGCAAGGGAAAGGGAAAGATGAGTTCAGCGGAACCCGAGACCGTGTTAGATATTCCATTACCGGAGGACATTGAGCTCCTATCATCTGGAGAGATTTTGAGCTTGTTGAAGGAGCATTCCAACCAGCTGCAATCCTACGTAACGAGGTTTCATCCCCAACATGAGCTAAAGCAAGAGGTGGGGCAGCTGCGAGGCCAGCTGCAATTAATGGAGCACAAATTTGAAGAATTGGAAGCTGACAGATCCAGAACCCAGAGGCAACTAGAGGAATGTCGAATCATGGAGGCCCAGTATGTAAAGAAATGGCAAGACCTCCGCCAGAGGACAATGGAAAAAAACAGCGATGAAGCTCTGCAAAAAGGACTAGAAGGCCAAATACATCATTGGGATGACTTGAGCGTTCAATTGGAAACCGGCCAGTGTGACGATTTAGACCATTTCTTAGAGGAATACTTGCAAGCAAGAACCGAATACCACATTCTACATGAAAAATTAGCCACCTGGAACCAACAAGGTAAATTACGCATGTAAGTCAAGAATTTAAATTGAACTATGTAACTATGGAGAGTTGAACTTAATGAAATGCATTCCAGATGAAGACATTGCCGTCCCAGGCGGTTGATGCTATATGTCCTGGTTGTCCCCATAAGCACCAGTCCGCAGAGTAGACAAATTCTGTGTGTTGGGTAAATCTGGACTTACAGCCTTTTCTTGGTTCCACGCTGTTGGTTCTTCCTGTAGGTCTCCTACCGTCGAACCCCAGATCTTGCCAAACGCAGCATGTCATGTCATAGGACGTAGAGAGTAAAATATTGGAGTGATGGGGGGACCAAGAGACCTTTCTTACGGCTAACTCGTGTGCTCCAGCTATCTCATTGACGCACACACCTGCCGGGGAATTGGATTGCGCCATGGATCCCGCCATTCTTAAATCCCAAATTCTCACAACATTATCCACACCACCAGTTGCTATGCTATGCGGCCTGTACTTGTTAAAATCACATGTAAGCGTTTCTAACCCAGAATGAGCCAAGATTGACCTCTGGTTCGGTTGTATTGACGGTTGCCTCAGGTCAAATAATGTCACATAGGAATTGCCCGAACAGCACATCACCAAATTGGGGTCATGAGGTGAAAATAAGGCCTGGTATATGCAATTCTTATTTTGAGAAACATCTGCATGGCTCTTTTGGTTAGACATCGGTACATTAGAATTGGGAGTCACCATTTGAGTGGAATCCATCGAACGTGGAACCAGCGTCATCAGACTATCTTTCCTCTGAGGCGACCAGATTTTGACTGTACCATCCCAGGAGCTACTGACGAAATTTTCCTTGGTTACGAGATTCCAATTGCAACTGAATACTTCCTTCTGATGCTCGCTGAAGATGGCAATCGGATACTGCTTTAAGTTGGTATCAAACAAACGAAGCGTACCATCACCCTGGGCCACGAGCACTTGCTTTTCATGCGTCTCATTCCAGGCTACATCAAATAGACAGTCTTGTGTCAGGAAAGAATTGAACTCCTTTATCCTCCCTCGGGAATCGATATCCAATATGAACAGCTTACCGTTCCCCACAAGGCCAAAATTGGATCCAGAAACAACTGCTAGTCGATAGTCAAGATAGGGCGAATACTGTATTCCGTAGCCACTATATCCTTGCATATGATAACCCAGCATGATGCATAAATTCTTAATTTTCGATATGTTCTACGATCCTAATTATCCGACTAGAGCTATCGATTTTGAAGTACCCGCCAACGTAACGACTAGTCAAACTTTTTCGATGTAAGCCACTAGATCTAACTCCTTAGTCCTGTATGTGGGATTCAAAATATCCATTCAACTTGTTGACTTTCAGCTCTGTTGGGGGGCCATTATTGAGACGGCGCTGCAAGCCTCGCGCCAGGGACGGCAGATTGAATAAAATGAAATAAAATGAAATAAAGTAGTAGAAAGATTAAGAGATTTATGAGACGAAAAAAGCTGGTTCCTATGGCACCTATCAAGCGGTTACTAAGCTAATGCATCCAAACCCATAGACATGGAGATGAGTCCAATAGAAATAAAAGTTCACAAGAGTTTTAAACAAACCATTAACTAGTGAGCGCTGAGCGTTGCCGCCTGTGAATCTATTTAGACGTTAACTTGATGCATCTTGGTTACCTTGGGGTGGTGTGGTATCTGAACCGTCATTGTTGCCGGCATTATTATTGTTGTTGCGGTTAGAGCCTTGGCGTCTTCTCAGCAGAAGGGGGAACGAAGGTAGAGGCCCGTTGTGAATTGGGAACGTAGATACACGGCCATTATGGTTTCTATAACTCGCCACGCCAGCATTAAACATATTGGTATTATTAGGTTGACGATTGGAATTATTGTTGTTATTGCTGCTGTTGCTATTGCTGCTGCTATCGCCGCTACGGGACCTGCCAAAAGTTCTATTCAGATTAGTGATCCTCAGTATGTTGTCTAGAAAGGATCTTCTTCTAGGAGGTGAAGGAGGGTCCGCTGGCGGTGGTTCCAAAGCAGAGCCAGCCTGTGGCTCCAAATCGGAAGCAGCCGCTGGTTCCAAAGTTGGAGCGGCAGTGGCAGTAGCAGTAGTGCTGTTGGATGCTGCAAAAGCCTGACCTGTCTCCCTCACAAATGATGCAGGCCCCCGTATGGTCGTCACCGGAGGTCTGATTGCCGGAAGGGCAACGATAGCTCTAGGCCCCGGCGTATCATTGTTTTCGTGGGTGTTTTCGCTGCGTGCCGCACTGAAGATGTGGTCTAAGATGGCCGCAAGCCTATCATGTTGGCCCTCACCTTCTTGGTTGTTCAAACCGTTGTCCATACGGATTGATGTAAGTGGTAGGGGCATCCAATGAATTCTCCTGCCGTTATTCGCATTTGTCTGTTCAGCGTTGTCACCACGATTACCCTCTGTAATTGAGGCGTCCTCCGAGGCAGACATGGTGTCATTAACTGTAGCCTCTGCGGGTGCAGCAGATGTGCCAGGTGGCTGATTGGCGTGTTCGCCGGCCAATTGTGGACCGGGTCTTAGAAACACTATGCCAGAACGTGAGATCGTGAAGGACTGAGGGTCTATCTCCTCTGCTGCACCATTGAGGGCCGTGCTCTGTGTTCTTCCTGCCTCCGCTCCTTCTCCCAGTATGCCAGGCTGCTGCTCTGCCGGAGAATTGTAGAGCAACTGCCTGATTCTTTCAAAGGCCTCCATGTTGGTTACACCTGTGCCACTGGCTGGCTCTGGACGCTGCTCACTTTGGACCTCCACAATTTTATGTCTGCACAACGGACAGCTGTTTTCCATTTGGGACCACTTGTCGAGACATTCTCTGCCAAATACATGGCCACAGGACAACTGGACAGGCGAATGTATGTATTTGCGAGGAGTCTCCTCCCCTGAAGAAGGTTCTTGTAGCCCATTGATAGGAACATGGCCCTCGTGGAAGTTGCTCGTGTGGCTTCGGGCCGTTTCCATAGTTTGAGCCGAAGCAGGCGACTCCGACCTCCTTTTCTTGACAGAATCCATATCCTCTTCATCGTCCTCACTTTCTCCATCTCGAGACCTCTTCAAAGGTGTGCTGGGCTCGTTCTCGTAATTTTCATAACATATACTGCAGGTGGCATTTTGCTTCTCTGGTAAATTCATGACTTTAAGCACAGGCAGTTGCTCGAATTGCTCCCTCGTAATACCCTTGGGCAGAGCCATGATATCGCTGAAGCGGCGCATAGCCAGCTCCGCTGCTATGGATATGATGGACTCCAAGCGTTCCTGAGGTGTCGAAATCGGGACATCCCTGAAAGAGAGTACAAGGGCACCGTCAGGACGAGCCGCAGTTGCAGCAGCAACACCACTTGCTACACCACCATCACCTGCTCCGATTACAGTTGCTGTATGGTTGCCATCTGCACCACCACCGATGCCACCTAACCCTGTGGAGTTGGCCCCATTCGCAGGAAATTCTTGGGCATTATGCAAGTTCGCAAGCCTATGGGGTGTAAAATAGGAGTATTGGATGGAGACAGTGATGTTCCTAGTCGCTCTCTGATTTCCAGGGGTGCTGGAATCTCCATTGGGCTGCGTAGGAGTACTCCCAGCTCCATCCTGCGATTCTGTATCTCGGCTATCACCAATACCATTCATTTTTGGATCCAAGATAGGCTCAAGTTCACTTGCAAAGGTTTTAAATATCGCCTGGTGCAAATAATAAGGCTTTCGAAGTAGTTAAATTGGTTTAAAGCAGCCGGTAAAAGACTTCAGTTGTAGAGTTGCTCTATTTTCTGACTAAACCCCCTTCCCTTCTGATCTTTTAGTAAGACGTTTAAGATCAAGTTTTTGACGTTGCTTCGCCCGCACTGACTGACACAAGAAAATCCCCGTCAAGTGATGAACAAATGATGTCGATCAAGGGCAATACTAGCTCGTTTTCGAGGGATCGCAGGGCATTGTTCCAAATAACCATTAAAATTTATCTGTTAGAGTTGATTGCAGTAGTACTTTGATGACTGTTTTGACTCTTAAGCTGCTGTTCAGACAGTGTTATTCGTCGTTTAGTCGTCAATCACTTTTGCCCAAGAAGTCATTGGTATCAAAGAAGCCGGTCAAGGATGTACATCCCAAATTACCAGTGAGAACCAGGTTTGCCCCTTCGCCGACGGGTATGTTACATATTGGCTCCCTGAGGACTGCCCTGTACAACTACCTGCTCGCCCGAAACACCGGAGGTCAATTCCTGCTCAGATTAGAGGATACTGACCAGAATCGATTGGTCCAGGGCGCTGAAGAGAACATTTACGAATCGCTGAAGTGGTGTGGCATTAATTACGATGAGGGCCCGGTCTTAGGAGGGCCTCATGGGCCATACAGACAGAGCGAGCGAACTGCGACATATCGAGCACATGTTGGTAGACTTTTGGACTCAGGCCATGCCTATCGCTGTTTCTGCTCCAAGGAAAGGTTGGAAAATTTAAGGAATACCGCGAAGGGACTGCAACCACCAACTACAGTTAGCTACGACAGGCATTGCGCTCACTTGAGCCAGCAAGACGTGGAAGCCATGCTAGAGCAAGGTGTGCCCTATACGGTGAGGTTGAAATCTCCTGAAACATACCCCGCCTTCCACGACTTGTTACATGGCTCATTGGATATTCAACCCCAGGTCAACAAAACCGATATGAGGTATGATGACCCCATTTTGGTCAAGTCGGATAACCTGCCGACTTACCACTTTGCCAACGTTATTGACGATCATCTCATGGAGATTACCCACGTCATCAGAGGTGAGGAATGGCTTCCCTCCACACAAAAGCACATTGCTCTTTACAAGGCCTTTGGATGGTCGCCGCCAAAATTTATCCACATCCCACTTCTCACAAGCGCAGAGGATAAAAAATTAAGCAAACGCAGGGGTGACTCATCTGTCATAAGTTTGAAAGACAGGGGAGTGCTACCGGACGCCCTGGTGAATTTCTGCGTACTCTTTGGGTGGTCACCTCCCAGGGACCTGGCGGAAGCCAGCCATGAATGTTTGACTTTAGACCAGTTTGAGCGGGTCTTCAACCTCAATTATCTGACCAAGGGGAATGCCAAAGTGGATGAAAAGAAATTGTGGTTTTTCAACAAACACTATTTGCAAAAGGAACTGCAAAATCCGGCTTCGCTGCATGAGATCATCCAGCAGATTCTGCCCAGCGCACAGGACAAATTCGGCCCTGCTGCTACGCAGGAGAAAATTACATCCATTTTACAAGCATGTGGCAAGGCTCTTACAACGGTTTACGAATTTAACGACTTGTATTACTATTTTTTCCAAAAACCTAACTTTGAGCACGGCTCATTGGCTAGGGAGTTCTTGCAATCCCACGAGCCTTCACAGATGATACCCATTCTTGAAAGAATCCAAGGTAAGATTGGCCCATCCAACGTCGATGCCTTAATCAACGACGTCAAGAACAGTATGCAACTGCCCAAGAGGCCCATTTTCGAAGCTCTCAGATTTGCCCTCGCGGGCTCACAACCGGGCGCTAAGATACCGGTTTTGGTGGACGTTTTGGGGACCCAAGAGGCCAATCTCAGGATAGCGGAAGCGCTGGACTTTCTAAGCAAATGCTCATAGACATGTATATATTCTTATAATCAACACGTGAACAACTCTTGTTGGAGAAGGTTCTCGATACTTCGACTCGACGTAATTTATCCGCAAAATTTAAGCAGAGTTTAGTTTATCTTGACGTGCAAGGCAAACTAAGCCCTACCATACACCTCTTCAACAGCTTTGTCATCGATGTTCGCCGCCATTGCCTCAGGAAATCCCCTCCAGCTCTCTACAGAGGTGCCTAACTCGAATGGGCTTCAGCATACGATCGTGCTCTCTTCTACAAAGCCCAAATCATACTCTCACATAACGTTGTTCATTCTACCGAACGTCACTTTCCCGGATAATTTCATTGCTACGGTGTATTTCAAATTGGGTCCCACAGATGATTTCCAGCTGTTCGGTTTTTTGGCTTCAGAGAAACCTAGTGCCATATTTAAGGTGAGATTACCCAATTCTGACCCGAGACGACAAGCTGCTGCCAGTTCTGGGGATGGTTTGGGGGAAATTGACATGGAGGATGAAGATGTGGCAAAGGGAACCCCCAGCGAAGCCCATAACATTTCCGAACTGATCATTGGCATCTCGATAGAGCCCAGAGAACAGGGTTTGGCAGCCATGCAGCAGTGGAAACAACAGCAGCAGGCCATGAAGACTAGCAGTTCATCTCTGGTACTGTCCAGACCGGGGGGCAATCGTGGGATTGATACAGTGGGCCAGCTGGCCTCGGTATACCCAGTGTTGACACAGCAATTGGCCGCCAAGATTGTTCAACATGCATACAACTACCTGTCGGGCTTCCTAGATTCAGCCGGTAACGTTTCCATAAAGAGATTTGACACTTGGTGGGAAAAATTTAGAAGCAGGTTGGCAAATGATGGAACTTTCTTGGACGATGTAACCACCTCTTGAAAATCTATACGGGGCTTAAATTGTAATACCTAAAGATGAAAATAATTATGTCCTTTTTTTTTTCTACAATTCATCGTTGAAGTGCTTGATGCGATGCGCCATGGGATTGCCAAAGATCAGATGTCTGCTTTCGATGAGCTTCTCATCAAAGGAATCCTGCTCCAAGTCTCTTTTCTCATGTTGCTCAGCCATGTTAAGCTTTCGTGTTTCTGCCTGGTATGATAACCATTCGACAAATGATGGGTCCACTTTGATCTCAGCGCCCATTTGGGACTTCATATTGTACAAGCTGTTGAAAAATTTGCGAGTATGCATTTCATCGATCTCATTGTCTTGGATCCATCTCTGCAGCTCCTGTGCCCACTCCTGTACATCGGGAACTGTCTGTTCCAAGTCTCTCTTGCTCAAAATCGTCCCAGGTTGGGCGAAATATTTCGAAACTAGTTCAAGCACTTTGATCTTGAGCTGCCTGTCATTGATATTGTAAACTTTTCTCAGAATCTGTATCTGACTCTCGCTAAAATTGTGAGAGGAAGACAGTAATTCGTCGAGAACGGAAATAAACCTCTTCACCAAAGTGGCAGCCACTTTGGTCCCTTCCGGATCCTGCATGATCGCATCCAGCTGTTGGAAAATTTGAGGGACGAATTCTGGGAAGTGTTCCTTGACGTACTCGGTGGAGGATGGATTGTTTCTTAGGCAACTGACCACCATCCTGATGCCCATTTCTCTAACGGCAACGGATAAACTTTGGTTAAAACTCACATTGCGCAAAAGCGCAAACTCGTGGCTAATAATCTTGTAGCCATGTTTGAAGTCGTGAGCAAACACCATCAAGTCGTCGAGCTTGTTCTCGAGCTCCGGCACATCTTGCGGGGATTGTAAGTTATCTAGAAGTTCCGCCACTGTTTTGAAATCACTGCTAAACTCGTAATCGGGAGTCTCTGGCGTCGAGACAGCCACCAATGCGTTGTTAGCCGGGGGATCCGCTCCCTCGCCCAACTCTGGCAACTTCGCCTCTTTCAGGCCTGTCTCTAAATTCATTCTAATATCCAATCCTGCTGGTAATTCCTGTCCTTCTCTAATCCTTATCCAGTCTCCGACGGCTTCAAATACCTTGGGATAGCATTCAACGTCGTTGCAGATTAAACTGTCACCTACAGAGAGGGTGGAAGCCTTGGGCAAAATTTCAGGTGATAAAGTGGCGCGTATAGGTTCTGCGAAGCCCGGTTTCGCAATCAATAGCCCTAAGAACAATGCCAAGGTTCTTACCTTCTCGAGCATCGGTGTCTTTTTATTTTGCTGGCCTCTGTTAGCATTTGAAAGTGTTCAAGATCGCCGCGATGGGCTTAAAGTTGCAACGTCTGTCAATATGCTCGAGAAAATAAAACCGAAAATAAAATAAAATATAAGACACTTGGGTTCATTCTATATATTGTGTACAGTCTATGGGAAATCTATGCCGGGTGATTAGCTGGCAGCAGCCTTCAAAGCCTGCTGAACGTCCTCCAGCAGGTCCTCAGTGTCCTCAATACCAACAGACAATCTGATCAAATCGTCGTAAACGCCAGTAGCCTCTCTCTGTTCCCTGGGGATACCACCGTGGGTCATCACAGCGGGCACTTCGAGCAGCGATTCAACGCCACCCAGAGATTCAGCCAAAGTGAACAGTCTAGTGGAAGAGGTAAACTTGGCAGCGGCTTCAGCACCGCCCTTGATTCTGAAAGAGATCATACCGCCACCTAGCCCGTCACGGTGCTGTTTGAGCACGATCTTATAGTCAGGGTGAGACACTAAGCCAGGGTAGTTGACCTTCAAGACCTGGTCGCTGCCTTCCAAGTATTCGGCGATCTTGGTAGCTGCAGTGGCTGCCTGTCTGACACGCAAGTGCAAAGTCTTTACACCTCTGTGGGCCAACCAGCTGTCGAAGGGAGATGGGATGGCACCGATGGCGTTTTGCAAAAACTGCAATCTCTCGTATAGCTCGGTGCTGTTGGTGACCAACACACCTAGCACCACATCGGAGTGGCCATTGATGTACTTGGTGGCAGAGTGCACCACCACATCGGCACCGAAGTCCAACGGGTTCGACAGGTAAGGCGACAAGAAAGTGTTGTCCACGACGATCAAGATCTCTTTGTTGATCTGCTTCACGGCCTTGACGACAAGACTGATGTCAGTGACTTTCAAAGTAGGGTTCGTGGGGGACTCGATCCACACCAGCTTGGTGTTGGGCTTGACCAGAGAGGGCAGTTCCTTGAGCAGATCATTGGTGAAATCGGTCTCCACGCCATGCGCATTGGCCACTTTGGTGAAGTACCGGTGCGTCCCACCGTAAACGTCACCGATGGACACAGCGTGAGAGCCCTGGGGTAGAGATTGGAGCACCACGGCGGTGGTTGCAGAGCCGGATGAGAACGCCAGGCCGTATTTTGCGTTCTCTAGGGCAGCGATTGCCTCCTCCAGATTCTTTCTGTTGGGATTTTGGGATCTCGAGTACTCGTACACACCCACGGGTTGGGCTGGGGCGCTCTGTTTGAAAGTAGTCGACAAAGAGATGGGCTCTATGACGGAGCCGTGCACATCGATGTGGGCACCGGCGTGGATGGCCTTGGTGGCGAATCTGTCAGTGCTGCGAATAACCATTGCCTGTGAGAGTTCTTGAAGTGGTGGAGGGAGACGTGGGTGGGGCCTGCAACGTCTTTACAAAGTGTCGAGATGAACCTTTTATTGCCCATCGGATTTTTTGATTTTTTTTTTTTTCCCATTCGAAATTTCAAAAGTGTGGCTTCACCTCATCGCCGGTCCAGCGAAATCTGCAGCAGCAGGTAGCAGCATCCGTGGGGTTACTAATCAACTGACTGCAAAGAAGAGCCATTCCAGGACTACTATGTGCGCGAAGTACGAGCTGTGGCTTTTTCTCTCCAAGCGGCGAGCCACCTGACCTGACCTGCACGCTGAACGAAATCCCGCCGCCTTCGCCTTCGCCGCCGCCGCCGCCGCCGCCGCCGCCAGGCAGCGGCTCCACGCAGCGGTTCCACGCTAAGCATTGAACGGCCCATCTTCGCAGCTCGCCCCGGGCTGTCAATTATGCCAACGATTAATCTATACGGCTACACACGTCTAGTCAAACAGACCAAAGCCCATGTCATCATCGGACTCTTCCTTGGCCTCCTCCTCGGCCTCCTCGGCAGCCTCTTCGCCACCAGCGGCAGCGGCGCTGCCGCCAGCTGCGGCTGGGCCAGCAGTTGGCACAGAGGACAACTTCTCGTTACCCTCGACAATCAATTCATCGACACTCTTGCCCTCCAACGACGAGATAAGAGTGGAGACCTTCTCCTCCTCGGCTTCGATACCGACTGCGGAAAGCACTTCCTTGACCTTGTCGGCACTTGGGGTGGTGCCAGCGGCATTCAACAACAAGTAGGCGGCTAGATACTTCATTTCGCGATGGTCTAGTGGCAGAAAAACCTCTTTCGAGAGCGAATAGGCGATTGTCACGTATACCGGGCCATGATAGCCTTTGATGGGCTAGAGAGTTGCAACTTTCCGGCGAGTGGCTCGCGGCGTCTGTGCGTCGCTTGGGTGAATTTTTCAGCGTCTGCGGGTTTCGGCGGGTGAAAAAGCGGAAGTTTCAAGATTTCGCCGCGGTTTTTGGATTTTCTGGCGCAGTCACTCGAAATGTTTGCGTGGTTTTTCAAGAAATGCGGCAGCGTCCGCGTAGCGCCTCGCCTAGCGTCCGCCTAGCGTCCGCCTAGCTTAGGCATGGCTTAGGCCGAGCCGTTCGCCTGGCCTCCCCACCGGCTCCGCCTACAGCGCCTACGCCTCCGCTTCGCACCACGCGCACCTCCCTCGCCGCCGCCCCAAGCAGCCCACGCAAAGTTTCAAGACTTGACAAAATACACAAGGTCATCGGAAGCCCACCAGAGGTACTGGTCAAATCGAATTGTGTTAATTAACAGTCGTTGCGCCTATCTCCACGTAATCAGAGCGAAGCAAGATGTCCACCACTGCCCCAGCCAGCAAGAGAAGAACTTTCAAAACCTACTCCTACAGAGGTGTCGACTTGGAGAAGCTGTTGGGTATGTCCAACGAGGAATTCATCAAGTTGGCCCCAGCCAGGATCAGAAGAAGATTCGCACGTGGTTTGGGCCACAAGCCAGCCGGCTTCATGAAGAAGTTGAGAGCTGCCAAGCTTGCTGCCCCAGAGAACGAGAAGCCGGAGGTTGTCAAGACCCACATGAGAAACATGATCGTCTTCCCCGAGATGATCGGCTCCGTGGTGGGTGTGTACAACGGTAAGGCTTTCAACGCCGTGGAAATCAGACCGGAGATGCTTGGCCACTACTTGGGTGAGTTCTCGATCACTTACACTCCCGTGAGACACGGTAGAGCCGGTGCCACCACGTCCCGTTTTACGCCTTTGAAATAATAATAAAAAAAAGGGTCTGTTTTAGTATAGTACATAGTACATATTATAATTATGTGTGTTAACTCTCATTTTCTTTAGCGGGGGCCCAGCGGTTTCGATCACCTGGGGGGTGGTTGTTGGGGCAGTTGCAGCAGTTGCAGATCTTCGTATATCTCTGAGTCCCTCAGGCCGCTCAGATGCGGGGCACCGGGGAACGCCTCGAAGTACCGCTTGAGGCCCTCCAGATCGCTTAGCTCGTTGTTGAGCCTCATGCGGTCTACAATGACTTCCAACTTGTCCACCGGGTTGGAGCGGTACCTGAAAGTTATGTTCTCGCACTCGAGGTCTTCGGGCAGGGGCTCGCCAGGGTACCGTTGCTGTGCCGGGCCGGCGTAGCCGGTGATACAACTCAGCGTTTTGCCCGCGATCTTCACGGGGACGTGGTAGTTCACTTCGGGCACCACGATGTCCATCTCCCGCCTCTCCTTGTTGATGTCGTACCAGGTCTGCGTGGTCTCCGTGAGCAGTTTGCTGCGCAGGTCGCTGACCTTGCGGAGAAAGTCCTGGTGGATGTGGGTCCTAGTGGCCCTAGTCTCTGCGTCGATGCACTGCATGTGGTATTTCTGCCTTTGGTAAGCCCTGCGCAGCTTGAAATCCCGGATCGAGGCTATCTTTTGGTAGTAGGTCTGTAGTCGCGGGTGCGAGCCCTCCATGCACATCTGCAACTCGGTATTGAGCCTCAACATCTTGTTTTCAAACAGCCGCTGGCGCAACTCGGCAAACTTGTGCTCAATCTCAGTGATCTCCTGCAATGCCATCTGCCTCTGTTGTTCCACCTCTATTGGGGAGGGCATCGACGAAAATGGTTTTGAAGCCTCGCTACCTTTGGAATCCTCTTCCTCTTCTTCGCCATCCACGTCCTCATCTGCATCCGCACCCTTGGCTTCCTCACCCTTGGGCTCGCTGCTCTCCTCTGCCTCTTCCTCCACATCCTCATCCACGTCGCCTTCGTCGCCTCCTGCCGCTGGCAGCTCGACCTCCGCCTCTGCCTCCGCCGCTCGTGGCACTCCATCCAATTGGCCCTGCGGAGCCTCCATTTTCAGTTTCTTGGGAAATGGGCCTCTCTCCTCTTCTTCTTCTTCTTCTTCTTCTTCCCCTGACCTCTTGGTCCCAGCCAAGTCTTTCAACTTGGGATGCGTTCTCATTACACTGTCTTCGCCCATTTCCTCTGTCTCTGCATCACTCGAAACGCAGTACTCTGAAAGATCCAAATTGTTGTTGTTTGAGTCCACGTTACTCAAAACACTCTCCTCTTCGTCGGGTTCCCCAGTCTTCTTTCCACTATTCTCCTGTTGGGGGGGTCCATCCATTGAAATGCACAAAATGGCCAAACAACTTGACTTGCAACTCCCAATAGCAGAGAAGTATACCCCAGTGGTATATCAGTAGCTTCCCAGCTCCTTTAGATGATGCAATGTGTTCCCTTTGGCTTTTAAAGACGGCTCTTTGTTTTTAGTTGTTGATTGGATTTAAGTTGGCATTTTTTTTTTCCCACTTTCTAAGGGGTCCTCAAGCGATGTTTCCACAGATCCAAGCTGTAAAAAGGGCGGGAATGGTATCAACAAGCCGTTCAGCGGGTCCTTGGAGGTCGCTGAATGTCAACAGTGGCCTGCCGACGGTGCATCAGAACTTCCCAAGCAATCATCGGGGCGGTTGGACCCAGTTTGGCCCGAGAAACGGCTAGCGAGCTGCTAATTCACGTGCCTTTGAAAATTTTTCTATTCGGAAAGCTCATCTCATCTCATCTCATCTCACCTCACCTCATCTCGGCCACCAAGAAGGTGAATAAAGCTGTTTCTACCACCTTACGGGATTCCATTTGGCAGATATCTGAGAATCTACGCACCCCGTTATGTCTTCTTACGTGGAAAAGCTCTTTGGGAATGTCGATGAGGCTGATATTGAGTCAAATGTCGGGAAACTGTTCAGTTCTTCTACTGGACCCATTGATGGGAAAAAAATAAAGTCCAAAACTAGAACCGTATTGCCAGAGTTGCATGAGGATTCTGAGCAGTCGGATGAGCCGGTGGGAAGCTCAGAATCTGCAGGGGAAGATGGCAAAAAGTCTGAAGAGGGAAATGGGCAGAAGGCTGAGGGCGAAGGTGAGAATGAGCAGCAAGATCAAGATGAGCAGCAAGACGCTGCACCTAAACCCAAGAGACGTAAAATTGAGCAGGATGATCAATTGGAAGAGAAATTTTTCGCCAAACTGATGGACGACGAACCCGTCGAGGGAGAATCTGCAGAGCCTAGCATCGAAAAGGTCCATCCGGAAGGGGCCGCTAAAAAGATAGACCTCAAGGAAGACGAGCTGGAGAAGGCTGAGAGGACCATATTTGTCGGAAACGTTCCCTCCGATGTGATTCTTAACAAAAGCGTGTACAAGAATTTTAAGAGACTTTTTCAAGATGGAAGTAGCACCGTTGACAGCATCAGGTTCAGATCCATATCGTTTGAAGAAGCTCTACCCCGTAAAGTGGCTTTTGTCCAACAGAAACTGCACAAGTCCAGAGAATCTGTGAATGCATACGTCGTTTACAAGGCAAAGTCATCCGTGGCTCCCGCATGTTCCCGTCTCAATGGTCAGCTGTTTGCAGATCGTCATTTGAGAGTGGACTCTGTGTCCCATCCGGCGCACCACGACAACAAGAGATCGGTATTTGTGGGGAATCTAGATTTTGAAGAGGATGAGGAAAGTCTTTGGAGGCATTTTGGTTCCAGTGGTGAAATCGAGTACGTACGTGTCGTCAGAGAACCCAAGACCAACGTGGGGAAGGGTTTCGCGTACGTCCAGTTTAAAGATTTCCCCAGCGTGAGCAAGGCACTCTTGCTCAACGACAGGGCCCTAGAGTCCAAGGGGAAATCCAGAAAGCTGCGTGTCTCCAGATGTAAAAACATGAAGAAATCGGTCAATGTAATTAGGTCAGTTAGGGGGAAATCCATCAACAGGCTGAGCGATGCTCACAGGACAAAGTTAGGTAGGGCCAAGAAAGTCTTAAACAAGGCAGACGCTGCACAGTTGGGCAAGGAGATAACGGTGGAAGGTCTCAGGGCCACCAAGTCCGATTCCAAACCATCTGCCGTCTTGAAGAAAAGGAAGGGCAGGTCCAAGACTGGCAGAGTCACAAAGCGTTCCCAGGCGCACAGGAAGCAGCAGAATCATACCAAGTAGTTCTGTGTAAATTATACCTTTCTAATGTATCATATATGCCACATGTCTTGTGCTGCCTCTGCGCGAGGGTATTAATTTAAACTTATATAATCAGTCCAAAGTGGACCAACATTACCAATAGGAAAGGACAAGATTGATGGAGGCCCTGCAGTTGACCTACGAGCTTGACAAGCTTGGTGATATTGTAGAAGAGCGTAGGAGGTTAATCGACGTGCTCAAGATTGAGCCCTCTTCTCACGATAACGTAAATTTGAAGAAACAGCTGAACAAGACATTAGATTTGTTAAATGAGACCGGTGGCAGCAGATTAGAAGGATGGGATGAACTCGCTACGAAGTACAACGATCTGTTGGAAGATCTACAGGACGATTCCTTGGACCTAAAGCTCTACCATTTCAGTGGGCCCAAGGTCCATGCAACGCCAGAGGGCAGTAGCATCACTAGCAGCCCGTCCATGTCCCGAGATTTAACGAAAAAGGTCAGGTTTAAAGATGAGGATCTGGTTACCTACGAGGATGATGCGCAGCAAATGCAACCGTATAGGGATGAGCCCGAACTACCCGCATCCGAGCCACAGGACATGGAACAAGAGAGGCAGCTACTATTTGACTCCCCTGAAATACTGGAGGAGACAGACACCGTTGTGCCACCACAAGTTTCCAACCAAGAGGTGTTTATTCAACAGCAACAACAACTACTAGAACAAGACTCCCATTTGGAACGATTATCTGGGTCAGTTAGGACAACCCATGACATATCACTAAGGATAAATGAAGAAGTCACCGAGCAGAACGAACAAGTGCTACATGATTTGGAGAGCCTTGTGGACAATGGCGGCCGAAACCTGGATAGGGCCAAGCGGCGGTTAACAAGTTTTGAAAAGAGCGCCAAGGAAAATGGACCCTGCTTCGTCATCGTGGTTCTCGTCTTAATACTAATTCTGCTGCTGGCAGTGATGTGATTAATGCGTGTCCTCATTGATGAATATCTTAAATAATGGCAGTAAAAAGGAAATGAAAAAGATATAGATTAAGAATGGGCGCTAAAAAATGCAAAAACTCTATCCACTTGCCCTTAGATTGACATAATTGTATATGTTCTGTGGGGCCCCATATGGTTCCCCAGGATGCTGTTCTTGTGGTTGTTGGTAAAGCGTGTTTAGGTGAGCTCCTTTCCGCATCGACAACTGATTCTGGTAAAACTGTTGCTGCTGTTGTTGCCTTTCCAACCTTTTCAATGCCATCAACAGCACTAGATTGTCCTTTTGTTGTGATCCCCTGTACGTTTGCTGCTGTTGTTGTAGCTGCTGCTGCTGCCTTTGTAATATATATTCGGCATCCATCTGGGTCTGCGTCCCGTCGAAAGACGTAAGGCGATGTTCAAACTTGGGCTCAGGGAAAAATAGTAAGTCGTCCTCAAATGATTTCTTGTAATCCAACCTTATTCGGGCATTTCTCCCCACTGTATCGTCGTGCTGGATCTGTGGTTGCTGCGTACGGTTGGACATCATGTAATTCGGTATTGCTGGAGTTTCCGAATAGGCTGGGTTCCGCGTAAGCATGGTGGTCATGATTGGTTAAAGCGAGGATTGGGTAAGTCAACCTGATCCTTTTACCTGTGCAGTTTTCTGTTCATGCTCAGAGTTGAGATGATCCTTTGCGTCACAAATTTTTCACCGACTCACTATCAACGTGTATGGAAAACAATGGCCAATGGGGCCAATTCACAGCACTTGAAACTCCATTACCATTGGTATATGGTCGCTTGGATGCATTGCATTCGGTAGTCCCGTCTCTGCATGTAACTTTAAATCTTTGGACACGCCCAGCACCTGGCTCGGGGCCATATCGCCGCTATGGTAGCAGATGTAGTCGAAGATTCCCTTGAGTTTCCCTGAAAAGCAGGTGTGAATGAAAATGTCGTTGGGAATATCGTCGTAGAGACTCCGGTTCAAATAAGGTCTCATGGGGTTTACTAATTTTAAGTTTTCGTGCTTTATAGGGTCTCCTTTGAGAAATTTCATCACTAGAGAATCTCTACTGGAGTTCATGTCACCGGCAAACACAATTTTGACTTTGTTGTAAGTGGAGTCCTCTACACCGATGAGCAGGTTCTTGATGATTTTGCTCAGCCGCCTCATGATAATCATGCATTGAGTCAGTTTAACCTCATCGTATTTCCAGTACAGGTGCGTGTTGACCACTATGAGGAATGTGTTGGTCTGCTTGTGCCTCAGCGAAACGAACATACACACTTGGTTGCGTCCCTTGAGCACTTCGGAAAGAGTCATCTTCTCAGTTGGGTTACCAGACCCATCTGTCAGTTGGACTATCTTGTGTTCCAAGTACTCTTGCTCCCTCAAGTCAAATGTACCAAACAGATCATTGAGGTATATGCCCGTTGATGATATGTAGTCGAATTTGTTCAAATCGTAAAAGATACCAACCCCGTCCATCTCACTCAGTGATCTTTTCCAGTACTTTGGCGGTGGCTTTGCGATGTACTTCGACCCATAGTTGTACTCCTTCTTTAGCACTTTGCGCCAGTACTGCTGGTAATCAATTGATGTCAGTTCCTGGAGACACATGATATCCGCCCTATAGAGAGTCAGTATCTCTTTCTCTAACAATTTGTGTCGATAACCCCAATTCTTATACTCCTCAGGCACGTAGGAGTACACTTGAGGCCACAAGTAGCAAGGGGAGAGCATGTTGTAGGTCATAACGGAAATTTTTCCCTGCATGGAGTTCGAGACAGATTGAGGAATTGACCTTATAGGAATAAAAGAACGTCCCAACGACATGGGCAACAGGATATGGAGAGTAGCTAGTGATATGGCAAGTCGCAAAACGTGAGAGTAGATCAGCACGTCAAAAGGAGAAAGAAATTGCGTGCCAGAGCTTCAATCTAATGGGCTCTATTGCTCGTTACCTTCCCGGTGTGTCTAAAAAGCGAAGATCAACATACGGGCCCGATGACTATTTTCGTGAGATCAAGAGGTATCCACAGTAATAGGTTGGCCTAAGGTATATAAGCGACAGTGAGAAAGCTGCTGAGGACCATGTCATGTCTAAGTTAACGAGAAGGAAGCGGGAACGTGTGGAAGTGGCCTTGGAAGAGACCGAAGTTAGGTCTAAGTACTTCAAGAAGGAGCCCGAAGTCAGAGAAACAGATGTTGAGTACATCAAGAGCTTGGGATCAAGAGAGTATTTCCAACACATTACTCAGTTGACTGATGATAGTCCAGAACGTTGGAACCGTCCATTAGATGCTAGTATTTTTACTAGCAGGCCTGGAGCAGCTCCCCTGCCTGACAATTTCAAGACAATATATTGCAAAATTAGACTGATGAGATCGAAATTGGTCACTCCCGTGGATACCGTAGGCTGTGCCTCCTTACCTGTAACGGTTAGTGCTCGGCTTGGTATCTCGAAGGAGAACATTGATCCTAGGAACTATCGTTTGCAACTGTTGACGGCTTTGATGCTCTCATCTCAGACCAAGGACGAAGTCAATGCTCAGGCAATACACAATATCATGGAATATTCCATCGATGAGCTCAAAATAAAACAGGGTCTCACTCTAGAAACCTTGTTGAGGGTGGATGAGAAACAATTTGACAAGTTGATCCGGCAGGTTGGGTTCCATACACGCAAGGCCAAGTACGTCAAACGAATGGCCGAGATGCTTGTGGAATCCTTTGACTCGGATATACCAACTGATTTGCCAGGGATCTTGTCAATACCAGGTGTGGGGCCCAAAATGGGAATTCTGACGCTACAAAAGGCCTGGGGCAAGATGGATGGTATCGGGGTTGATCTACACGTCGATAGGTTATGCAAGATGTGGGGGTGGGTCGACGCAAATAAATGCAAGACGCCAGAGCACACGAGAAGGCAGTTGGAGTCATGGCTTCCGCGTGAATTGTGGTACGAGATTAATCCCTTACTTGTTGGGTTTGGCCAAGTGATTTGTATGTCTAGGGGTAAAAGATGCGATCTCTGCCTGGCGAATGGCGTCTGTAACGCTGTGGATGAGAAGATCATGAGCAAAAAAGCCAAGACTAAAGGCCGTACCACAAGGGGCGATTACTCACAATGGATTGAGTATTGGGCTTCTATCAAGGAGGAGAACGACGTGCAGTAGTATTACAAATCCGACTGATTATATTTATATGATATCTTATGTTTCTATAGTTGATTCGCTCTTCTGTTCTTGTTTGATTCTTTCAAATAGATACCATACTTTACTTAACCCCATCACATTAGTTGTGCTTTAATATAACATTGCACTTGTCCCAACTTTGGTCAGCAAAATATTTCACGTCGAAATCTTCGTCCTGGCGTAATTTCTCCAAAGAAGGTAAAATGGTATGTTTAATCAAGCCGCTATATGCACGATCCTGGCTCAACTGCTCCACGATCTTCGCATACGATTTAGCAATGTTAAACCTGATATTCGGCACCGAATCATCAGCCAAACGTGACAGAAAGGGCAAAATCTCCTCTGCCACGACTTGGGTGGATACCACAGACACCAGAGAAGTTAATGCAGCGAGAAGTGTGAATCTGTAAACAAAATTTTCAAGCAGCTGAGAGTCAAACTTTAATAATTTGGAAATGATTTCTTCACGGCACCAATCACTGCCAAAGATTTCGGTAAGCTTTTTCAAATTGTTCACCGCAGCTTCTCTAATGGAATATACAGTATCCCAAAGCCAGGAGAGGCACAAATCACTTAGTTGCTGGTCGAAGAACTGTACACCCAACTGCTCTGCTAAGATGGGGATATACTCAATGATGGCCATCCTCACTCTCCAATTCACATCCTTGGCCAACTCTGTAATAGCCGGTAGTAACGATTCAGACAAAAGGTCCACGCCTATCACGTCATTCACCACTTTCAAATTTGCAATAATGTTTAGGCGCACCTCCGGGAACTCGTCCTTCAACATGTTCAAGAGCACCGGCAATAAGTGATCAATGGCTTCCTCCCTAGACATGAGTGTTACCAAGTTGGTCACAGTCAACGCCAGAGAAGCTCTCACAATTTCACTTTCGTCCATGCTCAAACTCTGAACCGCAGGTAAAATTTTTGTGGATACAATAGATGAATCCTTCAGCAACGCGGCAAAACCAGGAACTTGCTTGGCGATGGCTTTCCTCACGTCACTCTCGTTGTCCTCACAAAGGCTTAAAAACGGTTGTACCAGTTCTTTAATATACACGTCATGTCCTTCAAATTGGGTAGCCAAATCATCAAACCGGTCAGCAGCCATGTAACGGACTCTCCATGCCTCATCTGCGATCAATTTTTTGGCAGATTCCAATAAATCTTGGGTATGCGAATAATCTTTCTTTGCATTGAAAAATTTCAGGATGGAAATCAAAGTGTTGACAGTCAAAAATTTGACTGAGTCCTGGTTATCGTTGATAATCTTTTGGAACATACTTGATATGTAGTCCCAGTCCTCGTTGGTGGATAGATTCAGATTCTGAGTGAGCAAGTCGATTAAAGTGGGCAAGTTTCTTGCTGCAGTTCTTCTCACCATGGGCGTATCGTCCTGTACCAGTTGCAAATACAATGCCAAAAGCTCCCTTCTGGTCTCATTGTCCTTGACGCGGACGATTACCGATTTGAAAAGGCCACATGCAGAAACCTTGGATGAAAACCAGTCAGCGTCTGCCAAATGCTGAATCAGTGGTATGAAATCATGGAATAACTGATCCTGAGAAAGTACTTCAGCTATTTCGTTCAGAGAATCCACCGCCTTTTCTCTGACAAGGGTCTCCTCAGTAGATGCTAAGATGTTCAAAGGAGGCAGTAAAATCGTCGCATACTCAGGCCCGCCAACGTATGGCACAAATTTACCCAGTTCCTCGGACAAAACTGCAAATACCTCGTCTTCATCGTCTTGAGCCACTTCCACCAAGAACGGAATCAGCTCCTCTCTGGTCCTTACGGCACCCAATGCCACAGCGATTGTGTCTAATTTCTTCATAGCCTCAACACGGTTGGCAATATCGTCATGCTTCAACTCGTCCATGAGCAGAGCCAGTGGATAAAGATTGTTATCATCAGCGGATTCACTAACCATGGTGGTAGACTAGACCTTGTAATGTCAAAGTTCACACTCTCAAAAGAACTAGGAAAAAAGACGTCAAATTTATCTGCAAACCCGTCCTCACAAACAACTGTCAATTCAAAAGATCCAAAGTACTGGGCTCCAACGGTTTTCCAACCTCGACACAATTCTCAATTCCACTAGTATTCGATCTTTGGTGTCTTGAATATAACGTTGTCCCGTCTTCATAGAAAAGGGACCCCTGTGTCTTTTGAGAAAATCCGGGTAAATATATTTTCCCGTGAGATGTGATGATAATATTGTTAAGCTTGGCATAATTGTATTCAAGTGGCAATCGTGGGCGGTTCCCAGCGGCTTTACTGAAGTTTGAGGAGGCAAGGGAGGTGCTACTTGGAGTCATGGAGTAATATTTAAGTTCGAAATTGGGATTTTGGTTGCAGTTTGTTTTTTTAAAAAATTATTATATCTTGCTTGTCCTGAACTGTTACTAGGAGGATTGCCTTTAACGTCCCGTTTAATTATTTGAAAGGGAGAACTCCGAGTTAGTTATGTGTGTAATTTTTTCATTTGCGGCGAGCATGCAAAATTTAAGGCAAATCTGTTGAAGATTACTAACATTAAAAGCTGTAAATGGTCAAAGAATGGAGAAATTCTAGCCAGGTACGCATTTTTAGCCACTCATGACACTGCCCTACAGTAAATCGTATCGTCATAAATTATATATTACAAAACAAATAATATTACACGCTTGAAAGAAGCTTTAGTAAATTTTGAATGTGCGGTAGGGCAGACCTAGTTGCAGCCGTAACGTACTGGGGCAATCTTGAAAGTCTTCCTATCTTTCTCGTCGATAGCAAAAGCAGCACAAAGGCAATCAGCATGGTTTGACGTGAATATTCAAATCTGCTGATGAAGCGGTGCAATATGCTAAACCATCTTGGAGTCACCTGCTGCTGCTGTGGACGCCTCTGCTGCTGTTGGAGTGCTGTTGAAGGGGCAGCGGTGGTAGCAGCTTCGTGCCCGGGGTCTGGGACCAGTAAGGCTTTCTCCGATACTTCTTTCTGGTGCACATGGGCTAGACTGGATCTACGGCGAACGTTCTGGGATTTGCGCTGCGTCGATTCCAAACGGTCCAAAATGCATTGCTCGGCGCTTTTACCGTTATTTGTAGTTTTTCTGAAGTTTTTGGACAGGCCTGGAACGGCTTCAGACAGCTCTCTGTACAGCGAGCTGGATTCCTTCCTGTGGAACAGTGCAATCTGAATGTGAAAGATGTAAGTTTCCACCAACTGCTGCAACTCAACAAGGGATTCTGGATCCTCAGTTAATGATTGACAAGTATGACGGTCAATGTCGTTTCTTGTTTTCCTCTCTAAATAAGCAACCTCGGCAGAATGATCGTGGGAATTCATTTGAAGTACTTTGGCACAGCATCTATAATACCTGTTTGAAATGGCAATCTCAAAGGCCCTCGACTTGCCTATAAAATAATCCCTAAGCTGATCGGCGTCACCTGTGAATATCCTTCTCAACACAGTTTGTAAGCTGATACCCAAACTGTTGAAATTCTTAACGGCATCGCAAGCACCCTGGAATAAAGCATATATCTGCTCGTTCTGAGCCAGGGCATGAGATTCCAAAAAGCCACATTCGTACATTTTTTCTAGGCATTCTTTGGGATCGCCCCTGATGAAAGCAGTCAAACACGTTTGGTAGTTTTGCTCTCTATTATCATCTGTGTTCATCACTTGCGTATCGTCAAGCCCAAATTTACCATCTTTGAGCAAATCATCGAGCGTAGTGGTGGTTGAGATATGTGGTACACCATTGATTCCATTGATAGCAGCCATCGCTGGCTATTGGTAGACCTGTGATATTCACGTCTTTGGATTAGTCCTTGCTTTTTGAAATGAAAATTTAAAGTGTTCGCAAGTTTGAAGAATTTAAATTACATACTAGAAAATAATCGTAAAAATCATAATATAATGGCATAGAAAGGTAAAAGCCAAGGCAGGCACTGGGGGGAGCAAGGGGGGTGTTAAAAGGATGTTTTGTGTGTTCTTGTTCACAATTTTTCAGATATTTGCGTAAATTTCATATTTACCCTACAAGAGATGTTTATGTTTAGTGGCTTAATTATACCATTGAAACTTACTTCTATACCTAGTTTCAGCAGAAATTTTAAATAATTATAAGCGATATGTAAAAGACATGATTCATTTATCAGATGTTAATTGTAAAGTTCACAAAGAATGAATTATTCATTCGTTGAAGTGTAAATATTGCTGAAGAAAAAATACATGCAACTAGATAAATAAGATTAATATTAAGCATTAAAAAACAGGTGTAGATGTCACCCCAAATGAAGCGAAGGACTATAACAAAGTCATCAATCAGTCAAGCACTATCAAGAAGCAGGATGTTTGAAGTAGAGAGAAACGCGCGGAAATTTGTAAGTTGAATTTGATTAAATCTGTGACCAGTCATTGTTGTAAACTTCCTCTATTGTAGGTCTTTCCAAAGGATTTCTATTCAGTAACTTTCTGATTAGATTAATGCATTCTTCGCTAACACTTTCTGGGTTCTGAAATTTCAAGTTCCCCTCTAAGATTTCGTCAATATTGTAAAACGGATTTTCTTTGAAAACAGTTGTGTACAAGAGCACTCCGATAGCCCATATGTCTTGAGGTTTGCCATCATAGGGCTCACCGCTCAACACTTCTGGTGCAGCGTAGTCTATCGTGCCAACAAAAACGTCGAAAGGCCCGTTCTTCACATATGCTGCGGATCCGAAATCGATCAACTTCACAAATCCCTTCGAATCGACGATGACGTTTTCGTCTTTAATATCTCTGTGTACTATACCCTGCCCATGCAAGTGTTTAATACCAGAAACAACTTGCTTAATAATCAATTTAGCATCATGTTCTGTCATGTTAGCCTTCAACTCTATCAAGTCAAACAAGTCAATACAACCAGTTTCCCCATGAATGGGAGTCTCAATATAATAACAGTCATCATCTTCAAAAAAGTCTATTAATTCCAAAATGTTTTCATCAGGGTGCTTGTTTAAGGCAGCCATGATTTGTATCTCCGAAGGTATGGTTCCTAATTTACGGTCTCTGACCCATGTATCGACCAAAATTCTTTCTTTGAAAATCAACTTTATAACCACAATGTATCTTTCTTTCTTGTGAAAGCACAAATTCACTTTTCCGTAGGCACCTTCTCCCATCTTCTGCAATACAGCAAAGTCCGCGTATTTTTTAGTATGCTTCCGTGCACCTATGTTAGGATCGGGAGTACGTAAAAAGATTGGATCTGAAGAATTCGAACGCGTCATAGAAGCAGGTGTGCCGGGCTCAGACTCCAATTCTGGGTTCCGAGGCGTAGATGTAATGCTTTTGATGAGTTCCTCGTCCAATTTGAAATTTCCATCATTGACAAAACGCAGCTTGTCCTTGCTGTATATTTTTGTCAATTCTAGTTTACGTTGCAATTCTGACCCCACAGCATCCACTCGAGTTTTAACAACATCATCTTCATCATCTTTGTCATTAGCTGATTCTATATTAACTGAAGGCGGCTCAACTCGCAACTTTTCATTAGATTTTCCATCGTTATCTTTCCAGCTGTTTGCTGATTTCTCTGTATCATCTTGCAGACATGCTGAACCGGAGTTCATTTCCTTGAGGATAGACAAGGGAATCTTCGACGAAGAGTGTTTAGATGAATTCCCAGAGCTCGGAGTGCTGCTGACGTATGACAAACCATTTTCCTTCAGAATGCGCAATTGTGAGGGGGTGGACGTATAGTCCTTAATAACGACATCTCTCGAATGTGTAATCCATAGGAGGACGACACGGGAACTCATGACACGCAATTGCAGATCAACTTTTATTTTGAAGCCATCACGATGAAGTGCATCAATCCCGACTGAAGTGTAAAAGCTTTCAAGACTTCCCATCATTTCAGCTTGTATCCTTCTGAAAAAATGTTCCGTCAAAACTAAACCTTTATTCTTTCGCGATGTAATACTCAATGACTGGTAATTTGCTTTGAGGAATGTTATCATCTGTGCAAACGAGGGAATGATATCTGTCATTGGCCTGCCAGCCATATCGACAAAATGGCGCCCGAACATATTCTTTAGGATGGATTTGTTGCAACTGATCAAGTTTAAAGAGTGTGAATCCACCACGAAGAGTCCTGCCTCATAGGGAAGACTGTGGATCTTTAGCTTCAAATTGTCCTCAAGGATACTAAGTGTTACTGCGCCGGGTATATTACATGACGAGTTATTCAAAGTAAAATACCTCGTCCCGTTGACGTGATTGGCGACTCTAATGGGCATAGGCAAAAGATCGTCATCTGGCGCCATTATCTTGGATTTCAAGACGTTATTGATTAGTCGATCCAACGACACACTTATATCTTTAATGCCACGATGATCATCGGCAAATTTCACGGATCTTTTCTTAGAATGTAGTCCATCACTATTGCTCTCTTTGGTATCATCTCCAACAACTTCTTCATTTGAAGCAGAGGCCTTTGTTTCACTGTGACCCCAGAATAGCTCAGTACTGCCAGATATGCTTTTTATCGAATAGTCATCCACGTCCAGTAAAACATCAACATAATCACAGGGCACCTTTTGGAAAACACACACCAGCAAGCCATTTTTCCTCTTAGCCCAAAAGGAAGCCCATATCAAATTAGAACTGTTGGTGCCTTGACCTGGCTGTGCAATAGCCACTACTTCACCCGAAAAGACCAACTCGTGACCCTCGGTGGACATTATTTTGTTTAAAACAAAGTTTCTACTATCTGTGTGGATTAGATCTAACAGTGTTAGTGCTTTCAACGCATTATTCGAAACCCCAAACGTTAAGCATGCCAAATCGTTGGCAGCTCTAAATGCCCAGGGATGCTGCTGCGAGCAAGTGAAGATGGCTTGAGGTGCGACGTTCTTACCAGAACTGAAAGTGTGCAATACGCGGCCGGCCCCTCGGGCCGCAATGGGGCCTTGTGCATCACGGTCAATATCCAGAAGTTCGTTGCGATCATGATCATCTGCATCGTCATCAGAATTTTCGTCGTCCCGCTCACCATCCGCGGCCACATTGTAATGTTCAAAGAATGGCTCGGCTAAACTGTCCAAGAGAGCCTTCTTCAAACGCAAAGTTCTCAAATCCTCTTCTTGTCCCTCTTTCCCTAAGATCAGCTTGTTAATGTTTAAAAGCGACATCATATGCAAAGCATTTACCCCCTCAGAGGCATTATCCTCTAATGCCCTGTTCAAAAGCACCAACAAGTCTTCCAAATCTTTTCGCTCAGGTTCAGAAGATTTCGACTTCTCCAAATACTCTTGGGGAAAAACCATAGAGGAGGCTCGCTGCAAGTTACGACGTATAACACTGGGAGGGAGTACATTTGAGTCCATGGTAGACGAGAGCGGTGTCGTTGGGTTGCTACCGCTACTACTCGTATTGTTAACAAAAGCCTTCAACGCGGCCGCAGTTGCAGTGCCCTTCTGTTGTACAACCCTACCTGGATCGTTAGGCTTCACCCGCTGCACCGCCACATCGCTGAAATTCCTGCCATGCTTGGGACGAGTGAGCTCTGCAGGCTCCTCCAACATCTTCGGGTGTTTAATCAATATCTCCAAGGATCTTTTCAGAATACTCAACCTAACGGCCAACGAGTTGGGAGACAAAGGATTGTAGGAGTAAGTATGTGTCGACTCATTAGGCAATTGGTAAAGCTCTTCCATCTCCACATCTGTTGTACTAGACACAAGCGAGTTCACCGATTGCGACTTGCCGGGGCTCCCCAGAGAATGCCTAGGAGGACCCTGTTCTCTCAATTCTTTGCTCAGACTTCTCTGCTCATCTTCTTCATTATCTACCAGCGAAATGGCGGAACCATTTGCGGCTTCATCCTTGTAGGGCATATATTTCGAGGAACTACCGTCACTGGTGTCTACAGTAGACGAAAAAGTATTGTTGTAGGCATCCAGGCTGTCGTGGGATATGGTCGGAGATATACAGTTCGGGGAACCGCTTCCACTAATACGAGATGGACACCCTATAGTGTGCCTCTCTCTCAAATTCGCATACGAGGTCTTGGAATCAGTAGATGCTCCAACGTACGGCATATTCCCGGTCTCTTGAAATATCTAAAACCACTAACAAGAGGTCACAGACTTCAAAGTGAACACCGCTGTTCCTCTTAACGTCAACGTTTATATTTTTAACAAAAAACTCTTCGCAAACCACACAGTCTTAACGCGGCTGAACTAGGCTTATATCAAAAAGTGAATCCTTTATAATACCAATAATCAATACTCAGTTTACCGGCCACTGGCCCTTTGAAGCCAATGTTGTGAAGACTGGATTCTTACTACGGATGAGGCTCATGATTCAAAATCAATTCTCATTGTTACTTTTATTATTATATTGATTAGCTTGATGTAAAAAAAAGGCAAGGGCTTGCAGCAACCAGAATTTAGGGCATAAATGTCCGATAAAGGGGGGGGGAAACCAATGTTTCCGGACAAAACCAGTCGCGAGGTTACAAGAAATATTAAATTAATAAATCATCTTTGTGTAACGGACACACAAGCACAGAAATATATAAGAGAAAATGATTCTAGACCTCGCAAAAAAAGTGCGAACCTAGGAACTTGAGCTTTCACCACACACCTTTTCATGAGTTTCACTGGCTCTTTGATCCTCACAGGCCTTGGGGCTTTTATCTACAAGTATGACCACGACCAGGAGTTTGAGAGACACCCGGATTCTCAGCTGGCCATTAAGGACTACGGTCACAAAGTATTTAGAAAAGAGGGAGAGTCGCTTACCTCAAGGTTGTCAAATGCATCCGGAAATTTCGTAAACGAATTTTTTGACGGTAGTGCATTTTTGTATCCAAACAAAGGTGTCCAAATGTTTTTACAGAATAAGTCCGCTTATGCTGTAAGCATGTTGGGTATGTTAGCCATTTATTTACTTATGTTCACCTTGGTGAACATGTTTTACTGGGGGACCATCACGCCTATGTACGCCGCTTTTTTTGCTGTGTTTGGACCTCTTGGAATGATTTTGACGTGGATCCATTCCCTTTTGCATACGAACATGTTAACGATGATGTTCATGAGGTTGTGTCATTTCAACAACCACATGGTTGCTGTGACTTTGAAACTGAAAGGGCTGGACATGGTGCTCAACAAGAATCCCGTGAAGTATTACGTTCCGATGTCTACGTTATACTTTTGGGTATTTTACCTGCCTTTGAAGATCCTCAAATATTTTCTGGGATTTCTAGGACTCCTGGGCCTTTTATTGATATCATCTTTCCCTGTCTTGGGGCCTCCCGTATTTCACGTGTTAATTGCGCCGTTCATCTCCAAGGCGTATTTCACCAAGATTCTCAGATTGCAAGGTGTAGACAATATTAAGCGTTACAACAACATCTTTGACCATTTTGGACAATACGCTGCCTTTGGGTTAGCTGCCGGATTGCTAGAAAATATCCCATTTTTGGCTGGGTTCGCCATATGCACAAACACAATCGCTGGTGCACTATGGGGTATCGACCAGAAATTTTAGATCTAATGCGGATTTTGTAATTTTTTTAACATTAATTCGCAAAAATACCAATATAGTTTGTTACTTTGTGATACTCTTCATTTAATAATACACTCGCAAACACATAGATATAGAACCACCTAAAAACCAATGGATATCCCAGCTGCCGAAGACATAGCATTGAATGGCACCATGTCGTACCCTGAAGCAGAACCGAAGAAATGTGGGAAAATAAAGAGAATTATCGAATTCTACAAGTTGGAATGCCATTATGCTAAGGATTGTTGTATCTTAGTTCTTTCCAATTTCATTCCAGATCTTTTGAACAGTTGTGGTATGGTCAGATACCCGTTTTTGGGCATATGGGAAGTGCTCCAATCCGCAGAATACGGATATTCCATCGCGTTTTTTTTTCTCACTTACGTTGTCGCCTATATTGCAATGTTAATGATTTATTTTTTATTACTCTTCCCCTTCACCGTGACTGCGTACGGAGTCTTCGGTCCTATTGGGTTTCTGTTGGCCATTTTACATGGTATCCTTTTCAGCAATGTAGTGGCATGCCATGAAATTAGAACAGACGCTGAGCATTACATATTAAACCTGCTAAGATTCACCTTTGCGAGGCATAACATGTCAACGGTGCTACTGTGTCCGGATACATTGCACCTTCGTCCTGAGGACCGAACCGTACCTTGGGGCAAATATTTCAAAAGTCCAGAATTTTGGGCTGGGACAGTTCCCACCTTTTTGTTGCAGCAGTTGATCACTTCAGCGGCTTTCTTTGTTTGGTATTTAATCTCGTTGATTCCCTTCCTGGGCATAGTACTTTTGAAACTCCAGAGTAGTCCTCGCCGTGGGTTCAGTTACGTATTGCCTTTCTACAGAGACGTGAGACAGTATGATAAGCGGGCACTGACAAGGATTTATTACGGAAGTTACGGAAAATGGCTTCTCCTAGGCGCCAGCACTGGTCTTTCAGAATTTGTGCCTATCTTAGCAGGCCTAGCACTGTGCACAAATTCGGCAGGTTGTGCGCTATGGGAAATAGATTTAATGAAGGCGAATCAAGCACAAGACTAACTCATATCCATTTGAAATTTGGTTAGTTAGGAGTTTACAAGTTTAATCGCTACTATATCTTTTATAAAGATCGTATCATACGGATTCGTATAATAATAAGCTGGGAGATGAATTAAACTAGACTTCGTGTACATTGTTGCTGGTGCTCTTTCCTACCAGTTGTTAGCTTAGCCAAAGCATGGAATGCCGAGCGATGATGTAACAGAGAAGAAGCTGGGGGATTTATGTGACCTCTACCATGATATAGTCCCAAGCTCGAAGGAATCCCAAACCTTTTATTTGGAGATTTTGGTAGCCTGTAACGGCTGCCTATCGGCCGCTGTGGAGCTGATCAACGATTCATTAGGTGTGCATAGAACTATAAATGAATTTAGTCTGTGGAGGAGGAAATATGCCCGACCACAGAAGTCGCAAAGTGGCAGAAAGACTCAAAGGAGTTTGAATTATTTTATTAAGGATCCAAATGATAAGATAAAAGCTGTGTCTGACGGTTCACGGGGTAAAATTTCCACTAAACCCATCGAATTATTCACCAAGGAAGATATTGAGACAAATGTTAAATACATCACTGTTCATTGGAATGTTCTACCGCAACAGGTGGCCGACAGTTTGCTTCGAAATTTGGCACAAGATGATGAGAATTTTACTTGCAATCAGTTTTATCTCTTCGGCAAGAAATGCACCTCTAATCACTTGACTAAGATGTTTTCGTCCAGTGAAGACATCTTAGCGGGCAGAACTAAGATATACTATAACTCGAAGTCTATTACTCCTATTGCTGGATATGATGACAATTTTAAGATTGCTCAATTGTTGATTGAAGATCTTGTCAATGACACCATTTCCCAGCGGGATCTGCTACCGTATCAGATTAAATGCCCTGATTGGAAAGGTGACGTGGCGTTGGTAAATCGGTACTACAGAGACAGTGATCTGCAGTGGCATTCTGACAGGATGACTTCCATCGGACCCCAGCCTATCATTGCCTCTTTGAGTCTAGGATGTGCTAGAGAATTCAGAGTGAGAAGAAACTATCCTTCTAATTCACAAATATACATTCTACGGCCCCCGCATAATACGCTGGTGATCATGCACGCCGGTTTCCAAGAAGAATATAAACACTGTATCCATGGATATTCCAAGAACTACCCCTTAATGCAACACCCTATATCCAAGGATATTAGGATAAACTTGACATATCGGTACTACCTCAAGAATTATCTCAATAATTGTCCCAGATGCGAAAAATGCGGCTCCGCCATGGATTTAAGAAGAGCGTTTAAAGACCCCAAGACCAGGGGTCAGTACATGTGGCAATGCTCTAGGGGTTATCAAGGTGAAGAATGCGATGGTTTCAAAGGGGCAAATTTTGAAAATGAATCCTTAACGATTGACAACTTCAATGAACAAGGTTCCAGGTGGGTCGCTGCAGATGATAAGGAGGCGCAATTAGTTCAAAACTTAGATGCCTAATCGGATACAACTCAATTTGAATAAAGAATTTCACGATTTATTCCGTGTTAACTTAGTTTCTGGTATGCTGAGTGAAATATTGGAATTTATTGACACAGATGTCCATTTTACTCTATGCAGTGATATATAGCTGTAATTCAAATTGGCATGTTACGGAAGGTCCGTTGAGTTTCTGTTTCCTATTGTTTTGATAAAGTATGTTTTACTCGTCGAATAAATAAGATTTTGTGTCGTTTTTCTTTCCCCCTAAAAATGTGAAATAAATAATGCTTTGCAAATTGAACATAGAAGAAGAAGGTTGCTAGGGGTCTCATAACTTCTGCTCATGAAAAGTAACACAGTTCTGATCAGCCATTGGAAAAATTCATACGAATCTGGGTTTGTCGAAGAAGCCAGTATTCGGGAAGCACAGAACGCAAAATCCGTGCAACGCCTTACTGACGCACCTCCAGAAAGCATCCAAGTAAAGGCTAAAGAGTCGCCCAACAATCTCTTCAACCAGTTGTTCCCTGGTCTTTTGGCTACAGTTAAATGGAGACAAAAAGCCGTGAGGAGAAATTTTTTAAATGATTTTTTTTTGGGTTTTGCATTCATATATCCTATCGCAGTACGTTCTATGAACAAACGACGAAACACTCTTTCTAACTCTTCAATTTAATATACTAACCAAAATGGAATATCTTAGGGGCTATTTGAAATTTTAACTCACCGAATTTATTGGCGCCAAATTTCCATTTTCGCATTATGTTATAGTGCCATTTTCATAACGATTGGTGCTGCTTATTATGTGATTATTTTACCATTTTTATTGACCTGGGCAATAATGACTTTGGGTCCGTTGGGGTTCATCTTGGCACATATTCAATGGATTTTACAGACAAATGCACTTACTGCCCTAGTATGCAGAAAAATTGTTTTAACTCATATCAACAATCAAATCTTCGATATGACGCTTCACTTGCATGGTCAAACTGATTTCTTGACGAAAGCCAAGTTTATCACCATTTCAGTAGATCAGGGAAGTAAAGTTCATTGGTCAATGGCAGAATTTTGGACAGCAGTGGTTCCTGTTTGGGCGTTGACCATACTGAGAAAACTGTTAGTTGCTGCAACTTTAGCAGGGTTATCTGTCATACCCTTGGTGGGCCCACCAATTGTCAACCAATTGATAAGTTCCAGAAGAGCGTTTTCATACATGGGGAGATACTTTATGCTTAGTGGAATGGAAACGAAGGATGCAAAGAATTACGAGTACGAACATTTAGGCCTCTTTTACAGTTTCGGAATGGCCGCAGGCATGTTGGAGTTCATCCCAATTTTTTCAATTATCACCATGACAAGTAACACAGTTGGAGCAGCCAGATGGAGTATAGATATAATTAAGAAAAAGAGGTAGTTGTCAGAAGGCTCTTAAAAATCATTTGCATAAGTAAAAACAGGGACATAAATATACATATGTAGTTAATGCCTGATTCTGTTGAGGGTGTGTCTTTCGGAATCAGTACAAAATCAAACTGTCCACACAACCAAAACCAGCCGCAACACCACCTTCATTGGAGCTATTGAACTTGGACCTCAAAAGCCACCCAGAATATTCGTTGTAATGTATTTCGGTGTCATCGAATAAAACGCAGCCGAAAATACCTAATTCGCTTAAAATGGGCTCCCTGTAAAATTCCACACCGCGAATCACTACATTTTTCGCATTAGGCTCTGGTTCAATCAGTTCCATTAAAATATAAGCACTCCAATCTTTTTCATCTAACTTCTTCAAGGCAATGGGTATGTCCTCTTTATAAATATTATTTCCACCACCTTCTCTTTGGGGTTTCAACACATATTTAGAAGGATTTTCCAAGGCTAGACGTTTACCTTCTTTTCCCATGGACGAATTGTCAAGAGGGAAAATTTTGACGAATGTCGAGAGCAGCTTATCCCTTTGTAATTTATCGGGCACAAATTTCACCAAAGTTTGTTCGTCCGTTAACAGCTGCTGTATTTTCTTTGTGCCAGATAACTGGGTCAAAAGATCTGGAGCCTTGATTGCGTAACTTGTCTCCAAAGTCAATCTGTTTTCCCACGATTGCGCAGTTTTGAAATCGGAAGGAGAATAAGCGGCCCTAAAGAGAACGACAGCTATTTCTTGAGAACTTTGCTTCCAATATAATCTTTTGGTCTGGGGATCTACTGTGGTATGAGTCTCTACTTCTTCGAGGGTGAACCTGACCGTTTTAATTCCATGGTTTTGTAACAGATTGTACTCAATTATCCGCTGATCAAAAACGTTTCTTTCTTTATCTTGGACAACGAAGGCAACAATTGGATCTTTCTGCAAGGAATCATAGTAACGTACAGCCGTCGCCAATCCAGCTGCCAACGAAGAGGCCGACTCCGATACAGGGATCTCATTCGAGTAAAACTCCGACCCATCGAATGGCGCATAGTTGCCAGACTTATTTAAAAAGTTATGCAACTGACCAACCTTAGTAGAAAGACCCCCAAATGAAACAGATATGGTGTTGAACTCTACTTGTTTAATTTCGTTTCTTTTCTTGTCTATCAAATAATCTGACCTGAAGAGCGCGAGCTTAAGCTTCTGCGCATAACCTTCCTTTGAGGCTCTCAAGTACAATTCCCATAGCTTACCGGTGAAATCACGGTCAAACTCTGCTAGCTTAGCTACTTCCTTAGCAAGCCATTGACCGTTGGAATTTTGGGAGATTTTGCTATATAGTTCATTGTAGGTCTTTTGAACAGCAACTGCACTTTCGAAACTCACTTTTGGCACAAGTGTTGGATATAGAGTAATAGGAGCAGTAGATGCTTTTTCAATTTCGAAAGCGGGTGGGTACATGACCAGGCCATTGCTCAGAGACCATTGATGTATTTCAGGAAGGAGTTCATCTCTTATGACTTGATCGGATAGTTCGGGAGCAGTTAATGAAGGCATTTCAATTGCAAGCCTACCAGTTATTCAAAGTTATCAATTGACAATGTCCCCCACTGGAACAACTCTTCTTATCCGCGACTTTTTAGGTTAATTATCAGAGCATCATTCATTAGTCAAAGTTCCGTTTTCTAAAAGAAATTAACTACTAAATTCATGTGAAAAATACAAAACTGCAAGTACATAGAGACAGGGAAAGATTAGACTTTAAGGCTAGCAAAGGTCAGAACTTTTTTTCATGTATCTTAAATGCATCAATCAAATAATCCAGCTCTTCTTAGCTCAGCCTCTCTGTTCTTGATTAATTAATATAGGTTGTATAAAATTCAATTAAACCTCCAATGTATCTTATCTCCAATAACAATGAAAATGATAATAATAAAAATGAAAAGGAGACTCAAGTTACAAATGTTACATCTGCTCCATTTTCGTCCAGTAATTCCAATCCCAAACATTAGTTGCCGGTACGGCTGCCTCAAGTGATTGCTTAGCGTCCGAATCACCTCCGAATTTTGTTACAAACATGTCCTCCGGCGAATCTATCTTAACTTTCTTCGAATCGCTCATCAAAGAAAGAGAAGGAGAATTAACGGAGTTAGCTGGACTAATCTCCAACTCCTCCAATTTTCTTTTCTTGGCGTTCATTTGGTTGGATGCATTGGCAGCGCCATCTGGGACAGCCCTCGAAGTAATCATTGGATCACTGAAGTTCATCGTCTTGATGTCGCTAGTACCATATACATCCTTGCAAATGGACGCCAGCGCACTCGAAGGAATTTGATAATTTTGCGAGGATGGATCAGTCTTGCTCTCCATTATTAATTTATTGCTGTCCTTGATGGATACTGAAACAACATCCTGATCTCGGGCTCTTTGTGCCACTTTACTGAGTTTTTTCTTCCCCGTACCGTTGATCTGGTCCACCAGTGTTGGTGGAATGGTCATCACGGCCTCAACATTTGAGTCTTTAACACCGAGGCAATCGGCCAATGTAGACAAAAACATGTCCAACGGCGACTTGCCAAACACCTCTTGACGATGCTTAAACCTCGAAATAACTTCAGCTTTTCTAATATTCATCTTTCTCAGGGCATCCTCTTCTTCCTTGAAAGGATTATTGTCCGAATTAGGAACAGACGTTTGAATCTGAGAGATGGAGGGCACAGTCAAAGGAGAAGGCGTTTTATGGTTTGCCGTGAGAGGCTTACCGGTCAACAAAGGTGAAACGCCATCGCCAACATTCAAAACACCAGGCGTAGCGGTTCTGCTTCCAGAGGGAGGGGGTGCCACCACCGGTGTGTTCATGGTTGAATGCACTGCATTAGGTGAAGGTTTTAGACTATTAGATCTAGCCTTGCTAAAGTTAGCGGCAGCAGCTTTAGCAAGGTCTCTCTTGGGAGAAATACCTGCCGACTGGACGGCGGAAGGTGAATCCTTTGCGAGCTTGGGGGATCCCATAAAGTCGATACCCAAACCACTTTTAGCGGTATCCACACTCGTGGATCCTGCAGACATGCCCATGTTACCATCAGCTAAGCCCTGTTGATAGTTGACAGCTCCAGGATTGGCCACTGCATTACCAGCGTTCGACATGGCAGCTACAGAATTTTGGGCAGGAGTTGCAATGTTATTAGCACTAGAAGTAACTCTGTGCGCCTGCTGCTGCTGACGCTGCTTTTGTTGCATCTGTTGCTGAATATGTTGCAGTGACCCTTGCACCCTCTGCTGCTGTTGGGAAATGTTTAGACCAGCTTGATTGTTACCGGATTGCTGCTGAGCTGCCAATTTCTGCTTCTGTTGTTGCAAATGCTGTTGCTGCTGGATCAGTTGCTGCCTTCTGAGCAGTTGTATCTTCATGCTCTCCCAATACTTTTTATACTTGACGACAAGTTTGTCAACCGTGTCCAGCTTAACCACATATATTCCCTTGGCGCATTTTTCCAAAATCTCCTTGACGAAGATTCTTAATTGTAGAACCTCCTTCAAGAAATTTTCACTTTTCGTGAGTACATAAACTTGTGGTGCGTAATTGCTCACTTGCGCAAAAAGCTGTTGATTCAGTTGCAGCATACGCTTGATCTCATCTCTTTCCTGTGGGGACAAAGTGTTGGTCAAGTCTGAAAGTCTCAAGGGAGTTCTTGCAGCATCAGCTGAAATCCTCTTTACAACCTCCACATCTTGAGTAGTTGGCGCAAACGCCTGCAACATAGACGGCCTTGTCTGTTGAGCGGCCACTCTATTGGGCTGCATTGGCATACCTTGGGCTGCCGCTGCCGCCACATTGTTCCTCAAATTAGCCTGGTTGAACTGATTGTTCATCGTTGGTGTTGCCATGACATTTTGCATGTTGACACTTCCACCAATGGAACCGTTGGCGGGACCAGTCCCCGGAATGGCTCCCGAGACGCCAGCACCAGCGCCAGCACCAGCACCAGCGCCAGCACCAACTGCCTGGGATTGCGATTGCGACTGCAATGGAATTTGATGCTGCTGAGGCGCAGAACCGTTAGCGGCCATCTGGGCAAGCCGCATGTTTTGAATCTTTTTCAAGGCCTTCTGGTTAATGTACTTTCTAATGAAATTTTGCCTATTAGAATCAGTCATGTTATTACCGAACTGGGTCTTTTGAAAGTTACTACATGCTTCCATGGCCTCTTGCAAAAGTGCTCTCTGCTCCTCTGGTGTGAAGATCTGGTTGATCTGACCCAAAATGTTGGGAAATTCCCCATCAGACTTGAGGGGTCTCTGCTGAGCAGCCTGCTGTTGCATTCTCTGTTGCTGAGCATGCTGTGGGACTTGTTGTTGTTGCTGCTGCTGCTGCTGCTGCTGCTGCTGTTGTTGTTGTTGTTGTTGTTGTTGTTGTTGTTGTTGTTGTTGTTGTTGTTGTTGTTGTTGTGGCTGCTGCTGTTGTTGTGGCTGCTGCTGGACGCCATTTAAACCTGCCATACGTTGCTGCTGCTGTAACTGCTGCTGCTGTAACTGCTCCTGCTGCTGCATACTCAGCCTGTTGTTGACATTGGCCTGCTGTAGACGTGACTTATAGAGCAGCTGCTGATGCAGCTTGTAAATTTCCTTGGCGATCTGCATGTCCTGCGGAGTGAGCCGTTTCTGCTGCGCCAATTCTGTAATCTGCTGCCACGTATTGACCCCTTGAGGAATGTTTGGTATTCTCTGCAGAAGCTCTCTGGGTATGATGGCCACCTTCATCTGGTTGATCAGCTGCTGGTGCTGGGATGTGAGCTGCGGCCTCTGAGGCTGCATTTGATGGGGATGCTGCTGCTGCTGCACTTGATGAACTTGCTGTTGGTTCCGCAACTGCTGCTGCGCCTGCTGACGAACCTGGGCTTGCTCGTTGAGAAACATCTGGGGATTCATATTCAGTATATTGGGGACGAAATTCCCGTTTACCGACATTCCGGCCTGCTGCATCCGTTGCTGCTGTTGCTGCTGTTGCTGCTGCTGCTGCTGCTGCTGCTGCTGCTGCTGCTGCTGCTGAGTCAACATAGCCCTATTGACTGCCCCCATTGACACGGCAGACGCTGCAGCTCTCTTGCGCGAATCCCTTGTGTTGCGCATTGCGTTTACTTTTTCCCGCATGCTGTCCATGTACTCCTTCTTTGAAGAACTCTTGGCGTACAACGCAGCTTCAAAATTCTTAGCATGCACCTTCATCTTCTCAGCTGTGTCACTGTTACCTCCGTTGATGTCGTTGATGTCCATCAAGACCTGGAGCAGGTCCTGAACATTTTTGGAGCGCTCCTCCAGACTCAGCGTATCCTTTCCGCCTGAGTTCATAGTTGGCTTGACCTTGCAACGATAGTGAAGAGACGAAAAAAAAATCGAGCCTCTTGAATGAACTTCTTTCCCTCCCTGTGTATTCCAACTTTCTTCCTTACCACGTCTGTGCTAGTGTTTGTGTCTTCTACAGGCGACTAAACAAACTGGTCGAAATGGGAATCAACCTGGATTATCTCTCGAACTTCACGGCACCACCTGTAATTTTCTCACAGCTTTCAACCCCGTCAAAGCCTGTCTCTTTTTTCACTCTCGTGCACGTGACTTGATAATGTTGTCTAGGAAATCAAAAATCCCTAATTAGATTTCGCAGCGGCAAAGAAAAAAGGTGGGTAAATCTGATATGAGCGGTATAAGCAAACCAAGAAAGAGAATAGTTTAAATCACCACGGTATTACTTCTTGATGCGGTCTGTATTATAGTGGGTACTAGACACTTTCAGTATCTCTGCAGGATAAACTTGATTCGTTAGTGCAATGTCGTTTTTATGCGTTTCTTCCGATAAGCTGAGAAATTTATCGTCCAAATAGCGATTGTAGTGATGAGCGCGGCGACACTGTATCGATTAACAAGTATATCTGAATAGCTGTTGAATGCAAATGTTCGATCTAGTAAGGGATTGGATTTGCCCCTTTTCAACTGCTCAGTAGCTGATAGCTAATTTATTTAGATAGACGCTAGCGAGAGTTTAATCCAAGCGCTTGTTTGTTCCGGGGAAAATGAACGAGAAAAAAAAAGGTGATGTATACGTACTAAGCGACAAGTATAAAGTACTTAGCGGCTAAATAGTAGTGATAGTACCGGCGATCGTTAGAAGAGTCATTTCTTAGCTTCGTCGTAGATAAGATCTTCGAGGATATCGCTAACTTTGTTCTCGATGGCGTCCTGGGCTTTCTTATCGTCCTCTGAGACGTGGAAATCGAGGTCTAGTTTGTTCTTGGCTAGTTGGAAAATCTTCTCCTCGATAGAATCCTTGATAATGAGCGTACTGATGGTGACTTCTTTGGTCTGGCCAACACGATGGGACCGGTCTGCAGCTTGGCGGTCGTCGTGTGGGTTAAAGCTCTGGTCAAAGATGACCACGTTGTTGGCACACACGAGGTTGATACCGAATCCACCAGCTTTTGTGGATAGGATGAAGACGGGGATTGTATCGTCTTCGTAGAACTTGTCAATGAGTGCCTGACGGTCGTTCACCTGAGTGGAGCCATCGAGTCGCAGGAATTTGTACTTGAGTGTGGAGAGAACCATTTCCAGGATGTCGAGCACCTGTGTAAAGAGTGAGAAAATGAGCACTTTTTCCTTCTTTTCATTGATAATGTGGTGAAGGATCTGGCAGAGTTTATGTATCTTGCCCGACTCCATCCACTCATTGTGAGAGAGCTGAAACTTGGCCAACGTATCTGGGAAATTACAACTCAATTTGTGAAGTTCGAAATCGGTCATGTAGCTCATGTCCTCGAGGATATACTGTCTGTTACCATTCTCGGCGTAGTCGGGCTCGTCTAGGATTGCATCACTCATCTTGGCGATTATGTCGTCAGTGTACAGACGGCGGAAGAGTAGCGGATGCAGTGCAGCCTTTCTGAGTACCATGATTAAGTTCTTGGAACTGGAAGATTGCACTTTGGCCTTTTCTTTGGCGTCCTTGGGCAAAATACCGTCTTTGACCATCCGACGGTGCTCCATTACGAGCTTGATCTCACCGTCGTAGATCTGCCGTTGTTGCGAATTCATTTCGCAGATCTCGAGTTTACGGTGCTTGCCCGGCAAATGTTTGAGCACCTGATCCTTGCGCCTACGCAGAATAAAAGGTTTCATCATTGTCTTGGCCCTGTTGATGGCCTCTTGCGCAAGTAAAGGGTTGAAGTCTTTGTTGTTGTCCGTGGTACGTGCCCTTTGCTTGAAGATGGATGCCAAGTGATCCTTCTTGGATTCGAATAGTGAGGGCATGATGAATTCCAACAGCGACATGAGCTCTTTCAAATTGTTTTGCAAGGGGGTGCCCGTCAGCAGGAGACGGAAGTTCCCCTGGATACGCATTAGTTTGGAAAACCTCTCCGAAAGCGAGTTCTTAAGCATGTGTCCCTCATCGTATACCACCACGTTAAATCTACAGTTTCTTAAGAATGAAATATCGTACTTGTTCCCAGCAGCCAGGTTGTAGGTAGTCACCACGACATCGTATTGACCTGCGTTTCTCTCCAGTATCTCACGTAGATTTGCCCTTTCTTGCTGAGAGCCATAGTATGGTTCGATCTTTAGATTCGGACAAAATTTTTGAAACTCTCTGAGCCAATTTTCCAATGTAGAAGAGGGTACCACAACTAGATGGGGACCAGGTTCATTGATCTGCTTCAAATAGGCAAGTAATGCTATAACTTGACAGGTTTTCCCCAAGCCCATATCGTCCGCTAAAATACAAGACATCTGATTATGGTACAGAAGGTTCAACCAATTGATACCTGTTTGCTGGTAGTCTTTTAAGACTAAATCATCAGATAGCAACCGCGGTTTCCCTTTAAAAAACTTGACCAAACCCTTTTGTGACGGTCTGCTCCCACGATGCGACCTCATGCTCCTTCTGGTATGGCCGTAATCCTCATCCTCATCTTCGCTTTCTTCAAACTCCATGTCGTCATCCTCCTCGCCTTCATCCTCATCTTCGTCGTCCCCTCTTCTCTTAGTTTTTTTCCTAAGGGAATCGATGGCTTCAGTGCCTGGAGCTGGTGTGGGAGTGGCACTGATAGCGGCTTCGTCAAATTCCTCCACCACTGCGTCATCTTCAGAGTCCACATTCATAAAATCTAGCTCTCCCTTTTTATCACTATGCTCCAAATCTATACCCCAGCGCTTCATGTGGGACGCTATCAGTTTCCCGTACGTTGAACATTTTTTGATCAACGAGTCTATCGCATTATAACCTCTGATACTTTGCTTTATCTTTTCCAAGACACGTTCGCCTTCTTTTTTAGGCTGGACCCTTCTATTCTTCTTCTTTTGAGCCTCTTGGGCTCTCTTCTCCTGCTCCGATTCACTTAGCAATTCCATCTGTGAAAAGACATATAAGCTGCCAAATGGCCTCTTGGAGATTATGACACTGGCCTTTTCCATCGATGTCTCTCCCAAATCTGCCACATCGCTGGCCTCTGCTGTGTTTAAAAAATGCAAAATCTGTTCATCTATATTGATGTCCGGCGTCCTCTCCTCGTACTCATCTGCGCTTCCCTCCTCGTCGCCACTCATATCATCCGCAGTCTCATCAGCATCGGACAATCCGCTACGTTTTTTCATCTTCATCTGATTTTCCTTGGCTTTATCCAATTGGGTAGGTTTGCTGTCCCTAATATTATCAGCTCTGACTAGCCTTCTCCTCTTGTAGGCCGCTACTGGCTCAGGTGATTCGATGCCTAATTTAGCCAACGACTCCTCATCGATAACCAACGAATCGGTCATGGTGGGACGTAGCTTTTGATTCATCACATTAGAATAACGATCAAATATGGATGTCTTTTGTCTCTCCACAGTTATCTTCGAGGATAAATCGGTATTCCTTATAGAGCTTAGCCGGTTAGTGGACATGGGCGAGACACTACTACTTGTCATCCCGGGCTGTTGCTGGAAGTGCTGTAAAGTGTTCGCCTTCTTTCTGTTGGAGCTAACAGACCAGTTCTGCCTCTGGTTTCTAATTCTATTTAGTCTCTCCCTAGCTAACTTGACATTGAACGAATTCGACTTGAAGACTGCTTGCACCAGGGTGGGTGAAAAATCCTGGAATTCACTGGCGAGTAGCGCCAACTGGTTTTCTGGATTTGCTAAAAGGGTGGACTGCAGATCACCATTCGGCCTGGGGTGGTTATTCCCTGGTGTGAAACTGAACTTATCCCGCAGCAACGATGCAGGTTCTTGCTCTTGTTTTAAAGGTGATGAAGAAAGTAGCTTATTATTATTATTGTTGGGGGAGGACGACTCGGGGACCTGAACCTCGTCGTTGTGCTCATTCATCGCGGGCAAACGCTAACCAGAAGAGGGAGCTCAAAGTCGGGGTCTCACTGCAAATAGGTGCTTCAACTGTCTTTGAATTATTGAAAATTTTTAAAAAACGATGGCCTCCACGCGCTGTAACACGAAAAAGCTCGATGAGATTAGCAAAACTGATCATTCTCATCAAGAGCTGTTCAAGGATGAGTAGCGTCTATGCTTTAGGATCCAACGGAAAGTATCAACTTAGGCCTCTCTCACTGCAAGGATCTCATTGAGCCCCAGCTTTCGTGGCGAGGGCCCTGCGTTAAAAGGATCAGTTGTGGGGGGAACCACAGCCTGTTGCTGTTGCAAGATGGGAGTCTATACGGCTGTGGGGACAACTCTCAATCGCAGTTGGGAACCGAGGCAGAATGCTGGGTCGGATGGCGTGCTCTAGAGGGTGTGTTCCAAGATGTCACTTGCGGATGGGAATTCACCGCGGTGATTACCGAGGGAGATGAGTTGCTGGCTCGAGGTAATGGGCCCAAGGGAGAACTGGGCGTGCCGCAAGCCAAGAGACTGAAACATTTTACCAAAGTTACAGATGTGCCACCTGGATCAAAGCTTTTCTCCTCATTCCAGAATTGTGTTGTGGTGGAGCCAATGCCCAATGGCTCCCGAGTTCTTGGATGGGGTTCCAATACGAAATGCCAACTACGTGAACCCAAGTGCAGAGTGGTGGACCACCCCGTCGTGCTCTTCCAGAGCGGAGTGTGCAAAGTCGACTACGTGGCCATGGGCAAGGATTTTATGATATTTGTAGACACTCGTGGCTTGATCGTGCATGCGAGCGGCCTCTTACCAGGAGGATTTTCTCTATGCACATGGCAAGACAAACCCGTCCACGTATCGTGCATGTGGTCATCCCTGCACATCTGGCCCGGGCTCGGTTCCACGATCTCGTCGTATGGGAACGGCAATCACGGACAACGATTTCCAGCACAGCAGGAGGCTTCCATCGAGGCCTTTACCACGGGCAGCGAGCACGGAATTCTCGTCACCGCTGGCGGTGGAATATTGTGCTGGGGGTGGGGTGAACACGGCAACTGTGGTCGAATCGAAGGGTCTGGCACCGTCAATGACTACTCCAACGTCGTCAGCCCGCTCAACAAGGTTTTCACAGTCCATTCCGGATCCATAACACGCGTATACGGGGGTTCTGCATCGACCTGGGTCGTTACAGAGCGATAGATGTTAAGAACCTTCTTTCCCGTATTCACATAACCCAAAGACACGAGAGTCAGTGGGCTCGTACGGGAAATATGTATAGACTTCTTGATTATTTATCTAGGAACGGTAGTATCGTGAAGATGCAACTGGTAATGCACCTCCACTTCTTTTCGTTCCGTAAGAGGTTTGTCAACAACACTTCAAAACCTTTTAAAGCGTCAATGATGCCTGGTTTTGCTAGTTGATTGTGTTGGTTCGAGTGAGAATGGCTTAATTTTTTCTCCTTTATAAGAGCCAATACCATTACCCGGGCCTGGACCTCACAATTCTTCAAGGAAAGAGAAGGTTATTGTTCACCATTGTTACCACTTAAGCAAAAAGAGCTATGGCCTGATCATCTCTTAACATGACATTGAAAGTTCGCATGCTCACACGACAGCGGTGCTAGCTATATGAATCCGGGGATTGTGTTATTCCTGAAGCGTTTTCAGATACCGATGCTTCCTCCCAACAGGCTCCTTGCAAGGTACGTATCCTATAAAATATAAAAAAGTAGAATAAGAAACTCTGCGCTCTCTCCGTTGCTTGAACATGGTATCGTTACGCACAACCCATTTCGAGCCCGGAGACTTAAGGCTCTTGTAAGGCCGTTTGTGTTTCCCGGAGAGGGGGGTTACCACCATCATGTGCATAGCTACAACTGCTGCAACGTTCCAACCAACGAAGCAGTGGAATGAGATAAAAGTTGATAGTTCTACATTGTCGTTGCTATATATCCTTGTATAGGCTCGGTTGCTTTCCAGCAGTTCAAATTAGCCGCCCAGCTATCCTCTTACTCAATCGGGACGAAAAAGCGTCCCGATTGGAGCAGCGGTGGCACGTGAAAGCGGCAGCGCGGGCGGCTAACTGTTTGGAACAAGATACAAAACCGTCTGGCTCACTGAGGAATCCTCGGAGTATGGGGCGACGTTGCACTGTGTGCGTTGATTTACCGCTTCACAGCGCAACCGGCCACTATTATACTGATCACTACACACGGAATGTTACCCGCTCAGTTTTTAAAGGAAAAGTTCATCCATTGAGGGGGGAAAGTCTTGAAGGCGTAAGAAAACATACGTGCAACTGACTGTAATGTATACGTCGCACTGAAGACTAGCTAAAGACGGGACCCAAGGGCCATTTCGAGTTGATTAGAAGTTTCTTTAGAGGGTGAAAAGCACTTTGACGTGAAGAACTGCGACCCGTTGGTTTGCTTTTTTGGGCACACAATTGAAAAACATCGGTGGAAATTACGCGAGGAGGTTTCGTAAGGGTAAAGGGAGCCTATAGTGGTTAGTGGCATTGAATCCAACATCGAAGTTGAGCCGTAAGAGAAAAAAAGGAGAAGATCCAAGAGGAGGAAACGAAAGCTTATGAACAATCCATCGTTGCTTGGTTATCCAGCCCTTGGACCTCAGCAGCAGGCGAGCGTGATGTCGAACGTGAGGACTGGCACACCCACGGTAATGCACCAACAGCTCCATGGCGGCGGTGCGCCGCCCAGTGGGGCGGCGCACGGGGCCTCCGGCATGCCGCCCCCGGGACTGATCAGCCAGAACGTGAATCTCAACCCGAATGACCATTCCCATATGCTGAATCAGTTGGCACAGGCCCAGGCGCAGGCCCAGGCGCAGGCCCAGGTGCAGGCCCAAGCACAAGCACAAGCACAAGCACAGGCCCAAGCACAAGCACAAGCACAAGCACAAGCACAAGCACAGGCACAAGCACAAGCACAAGCACAGGCACAAGCACAGGCACAAGCACAAGCACAAGCACAAGCACAAGCACAAGCTCAGGCCCAGGCTCAAGCACAAGCCCAAGCACAAGCTCAGGCCCAGGGAAATGGTATTAATGTGCCCAATGGTGCAGTTGCTGCAAACGGCGGGGGCGTCGGGATCAATGGCCCCCCATCAAACACTACGCTGGGTGTCATGGGGAATCAGGTTAACGCCAACGCAAAGAACCCGCTGTACCACCCGCATCTGGAGGATCCTGCGCTGTTGAGCAACCCAATTTGGAATCTCCAATTGCAATTGGCTGCCCTCTCCATGCAGTCCACGGGGCAGCCAAACGTGTACGCCAGACAGAACGCGATGAAGAAATATTTATCTAACCAGCAGCAGCAGCAGACACAACTGCTGGATCAACAACAACGGCAACCAGGTTTGGCGTCCCTACCTCCACTGCAACAGTCGTTGCAACAGCAACAGCAATCAGTTCAAAACCCCCCCTTGGCTAATGGACAATCGCAGTTGGCGGCGTTGCAACAGCAGAACCCGCAGATGGCGGAGGCATCCATGTCCCTGGTAGATCGTACCAAACAACTATTGGTGGAAATGGCCACCGAAATCGGTAAAGACAATACCGCGGTTAATGCGGCCGGTTCTGTGGCTAACTCGGTCACTACAGTGACTTCAAACGGCGGCGTTTCCACGCCTACGACTCCCAAGACCGAATTGCATACTCTTAGGGACCAACTCACGGGGACTCCAGCACTGCTTCTGCAGCACAAGAAACTGTCACAGTTCAATATAGACGAGGATGACGAATTGGAAAGCAATCTGATCACTCCGAGGGACGAAAAACCAGATGATCAACTGTGGCATGCGATCGATTTTTCAAATTTGCAGATCTCCAATATAAGTCCAAATCTATTCAACTACACTTTCCTGTCGAGATTGTACTTGAATGGCAACAACCTGACCAGCATCCCCGCGGAAATCAAAGAGTTGAAGAACCTGCGAGTTTTAGATCTCTCCCATAATAAGCTGACTTCCTTGCCCGGAGAGTTGGGATCATGCTACCAATTGAAGTATTTGTACTTCTTCGACAACATGATCACCACCTTACCTTGGGAGTTCGGCAATCTGTTCAACTTGCAGTTCTTGGGTTGTGAAGGTAACCCTCTGGATAGGCAGTTCCTCAAAATCTTGACGGAGAAATCTGTCACCGGATTAGTGTTCTATCTAAGGGATAATCGACCAGAGGTGCCCCTGCTTAAAGAGCGTTCGTTCATCGACATTAACACAGATGGGGAAGTGAACGAAATTTTCGATTCTCTGCAGACCTCCGCAGAACATTTGAACAAGGATGTCGCCAAGAGAAGTTTCACCGTTATGTCTTACAATATGTTGTGCCAACATTACGCTACTCCAAAGATGTACCGCTATACACCATCGTGGGCCTTGAGCTGGGATTACAGGCGTCAGAAACTGACAGAACAAATAATGTCCTATATGACCGATATTGTCTGTCTGCAAGAAGTGGAGGCCAAAACCTACGAGGAATACTGGGCCCCCATCATGTCGAGGCAAGGCTACTCTGGTATTTTCCATGCCAAGACGAGAGCCAAAACGATGCATTCTAAGGATTCCAGGAAAGTGGATGGTTGCTGTGTCTTCTACAAGGAAACAGAATTCAAAATGGTTCTTAAGGACGAAGTCGATTTTAGCAGCGTGTGGATGAAACATAAGAAGTTCCAACGTACAGAAGATTATTTAAACCGTGCGATGAACAAAGACAACGTGGTCGTCTATGTGAAACTCCACCACCACAAGAGCGGTGAGTCTGTCTGGGTGGCCACCACGCATCTACATTGGGATCCTCAATTCAACGACGTCAAGACTTTCCAAGTGGGTGTTCTCCTGGATCATTTAGAAGAACTCCTAAAGGAGCATGGCAATGGCAGTAGCAGGCAGGACGTTAAAAAATGTCCTGTCGTCATCTGTGGCGATTTTAACTCCGAACAGGACTCTGCGGTTTACGAACTCTTGAGCACGGGTCGCGTTCAAGCACACAGGGACATTGAAGGTCGCGACTTTGGCTACATGTCGCAGAAGAATTTTGCACACGATTTGACGCTGAAATCTAGTTACAGTTACATCGGCGAGCTTCCACTAACGAATTTTACGCCATCTTTCACGAGTACTATTGACTACATATGGTTCTCCACACAAGCATTACGTATCCGTGGACTACTCGGTGAAATTGACCCCCGTTACATCAACGAGTTCATCGGATTTCCAAACGATAAGTTCCCCAGTGATCACATACCGATCTTAGCAAGATTCGAATTTACCAAGGGAGGAGCAGGTGGTAGCAGAAAGATATAACGCAATGTCGTGATGAAATCAGTTTAGATAGACACTATATCATCCAGTTGTATTTGTAACATATTAATTTTTCTTTCTGATTTGTACTATGTACTCATGTGCTGTTTTGTTTTACTGCGAATGTTTTTCGTATCTACTCTGCCGTATCTACTTCGCGGTGGTTACGATAAGTTGAAAAAAATCGGGCTTTACAACGACGCCGGACTCTTTAAATGATACTCGCCAGAAACTAGAAGATAGGTCCAGAGTGAAAAGGAAGGCTATATTACCGAAATATGCGATTAGAAGATGGTACCATAGTTATAGATAACAATGTAGAAGACCAGGCCCCGTTGGATATGTCGCAACTGCCGTTTTCCAGCAAGATCAAAGACGCGACATACCTGACTTTCTTATTCATAGGAATCGGGCTCCTGTGGCCCTGGAACTGTATCTTAGGGGCTTCTCAATATTTTAAGCATGATATCTTTCTGGATGATACAATATGGTCCAAGATTTTCGCCAGTTCCATGATGACGGTATCCACTGTATCCTCGACATTGTTCAACATTTGGCTAGCTAGACGACAGCACAGTTATTCGCAGCGTGTGGTAAGGGGTTTGCTGTGGGAAATGGTGGTATTTGTAGTACTAGGTGTGCTCACACTTTTGAAATCGTGGATCTCACTGCCAATATCGTTTTTTTCCATTATGGCGCTGGTCGCCCTGAGCTCTGTAGCGACCGCTATGACACAGAACGGTGTCATGGCCGTTGCAAATGTGCATGGTGCTGAATTTAGTCAAGCAGTCATGGTGGGGCAGGCATTGGCAGGGGTTCTACCCTCTGTAGTCTTGTTTATCATCTCCTTTACTGGCGATCCGTCCAAGCAGAGTAGATCTGGAATATTAATGTATTTTCTGACTACAGCGGCCGTCTCCATTGTTTCCATCGTGCTTTACCGAGTGAACCAAGTTGGTGCCAAGGTGGTTGCAATTCCTGGCGTTACAAAGAAGTCGTCTGTCCCCTTCAGAGTTCTTTACGGAAAATTAAAACATCTGGTTCTCTCCATATTTGCCGCTTTTGTCGTCACATTAATTTTCCCAGTTTTTGCATCTACAATCCTTGTGAAAGGTTTACCTCTGGAAAACTCACACTACATCCCACTCGTCTTTACCGTATGGAACATGGGAGATCTATACGGGCGTGTGATGGCCGATTGGCCTCAGTTTCGCAGTCCCAAGTTCACGCCCTCCAAAACGTTCACCTACTCCTTGCTAAGGATATTATTTGTACCCCTATTTTTCTATTTCAGCAAGAATCAGACGGCGCCGTTCCCCATTCTTCAGGACTTGCTCTACCTTCTCCTACAGTTTTTGTTTGGGCTCACCAATGGCCATGTCATATCCATCAGCTTCATGAAAGTGCCTGAGTCACTTACGGGGGATAACGAGAGAGAGGCTGCGGGTGGCTTTACCAATATTTTCGTTTCTACAGGTTTAACACTCGGCAGTGTCCTCAGCTATGGCTGGGTCTTCATCATCGATTTTTATTCAAAAGCACAATCATGAGATGAAAAATAAGCAAATATTTTTTTTGATAGAATATTAAAATTTGTCAAGTCATAATACACTTGATCTACGACTCATAAGGTTGCTGGCAAATGCGCAAAGGCTTCTAATATTGCATAGTTTTGATTCTTATTGTCGTGGACCCCGGAGTCGCCAAAAGTCCGTCCGATGTGATATAATTTGGACACGTCAAAAAACTTCGAGACACGTCTATTGAAAAAAAATAAAAAAAATAAATACGACACCTTAGCTTAACTCTCAACCTTTCTCTATTCCTCTGAAGTCAAAATTCTAGGAGGTTAGTTCGATTGAGCATTCAATGGAAGCGAAAATGCCTTCTGCTACTGGTTTTCAAAGTAGGGGCAACGGAGATTCTGCTGAATTGAAATACCGGAAGGAAAACAATAGCGATGAAGATGAAATGCTCAATGAAAAGGAAGATGTCTCCAAATCGAAGTCTGCTGAAGAGGATTTTTTACTACACTTAGAAGCCTGGATCATGCCGCTTGTCTTTACCGGTCTTTCTTTTTTCCTGAGAATGTACAAGATTGGTGCCAATAATCATGTGGTTTGGGATGAGGCTCATTTTGGTAAATTTGGGTCCTACTACTTAAGACATCAGTTCTACCACGATGTGCACCCACCCTTGGGTAAAATGCTTGTTGGACTGTCTGGTTACTTGGCCGGTTATAACGGTTCTTTTGAATTTACTTCTGGAGAGCTATACCCGGAATATGTGGATTACATTAAGATGAGATTATTCAATGCCACATTTTCAGCCCTATGTGTGCCGTTGGCTTACTTTACTGCGAAAACGATCGGGTTTTCCTTGCCTACTGTTTGGCTCTTCACTTCGCTAGTACTATTCGAAAACTCGTTTACAACCTTGGGAAAATTCATCTTATTGGACTCGATGTTATTGTTCTTCACTGTGGCCTCATTTTACTGTTTTGTGGTTTTTCACAGCCTTAGATCTCAACCTTTTTCGAGGAAATGGTGGAAGTGGTTGACCTTGACTGGTATCAGTCTGGGTTGTACAATTTCGGTCAAAATGGTGGGCCTTTTCATCATTACTGTAGTAGGCATTTACACTTTAGGTGAATTGTGGATTTTTCTAGGGGACAAGAAGATGTCATGGAAAATCTACGGGTTCCACTGGTTGGCAAGAATTATCTGCCTCGTTGGGGTTCCCGTGGCTGTATTTATGATTTGTTTCAAAGTGCATTTCGATCTTTTGAGCAGTTCTGGTACTGGTGATGCAAACATGCCTTCTTTGTTCCAGGCGAATTTGGCAGGCAGTCAAGTAGGCGAAGGTCCTCGTGACGTGGCCCTAGGTTCCTCTTTGGTAGCCATTAAGAACCAGGCGTTGGGTGGCTCTTTACTTCACTCCCACGTTCAGACCTATCCTGAGGGATCCAACCAACAGCAGGTCACTTGTTATGGGTTTAAAGATGCCAACAACATGTGGCTGTTTGACAGAGCCAGGGGCTTACCAAGTTACAGTGAAAACGAAACTGAGATCGAATACGTGGCTCCAGATGTCGAATACAGACTGGTTCATGGCAGTACCCGCAGAAATTTGCACACTCATGCTATCCCCGCTCCGTTGTCTAGACAGGCTTGGGAAGTCTCTGGTTACGGTGACGCCGAGATTGGCGACTATAAGGACAATTGGGTGGTAGAAATGATGGATCAAAGAGGTAATGAAGATTCAAAAAGATTGCATCCATTGACTTCATCGTTCCGCATAAAGAACAAAGGTTTGGACTGTTATCTGGCTCAAACTGGACAGCATTTGCCAGAATGGGGGTTTAGACAATCTGAAGTCGCATGTGTCAAAGATCCTTTCAGAAGGGACAAGAGAACTTGGTGGAATATTGAAAGTCACGAGAATTCTTTGATACCACCAAGACCAGATGATTTCAAATTTCCAAAGACCAATTTCTTTAAGGACTTTATCCATTTGAACTTAGCCATGATGGCCACTAACAACGCATTGATTCCCGAAACTGACAAATTGGACCACCTAGCTTCTTCTGCATGGCAATGGCCTGCTTTGAATATCGGCCTGAGATTGTGCGGATGGGGTGATGAAAATATTCGATACTTTTTGTTGGGGACTCCAATTTCAACTTGGGCATCCTCTGTCGCGGTAGTTGCTTTTGCCGGTCTTTTCGTTCTTTTGCTCTTGAGATGGCAAAGACAGAACATTGACTTGACTAACCATAAGGATTTTGACTTATTTTTGATTGGTGGTGTCTTTCCTATGTTAGCCTGGGGTACTCACTTTGTCCCATTTGCCATCATGTCGAGAGTCACCTATGTTCATCACTACTTGCCAGCACTATACTTCGCATTTTTAGTTTTGGCATACATCATGGAGAAGGGCCTTAACAGTTGGTCTTTGACCAAATCTTCTTGTGGCTTAAGGTTGGCTATCTATGCCTTGTTTGGCGGTTCCGTCATTGCATGCTTTTTCTACTACTCTCCTGTCTCTTTCGGTATGACCGGTCCACTATCTGATTTTCAATATTTGGACCTTTTGCCGCGCTGGTACATCTCTGACAAGAACAAAATGCCATGAGTATTTGTCGCTTTCACGTCGAACTAGTCAGCTTGATGAGAACTCCCTTTCACGTGTCTATAAAATAAAGTACATTAAATCGATAACTTCATGAAAACATAACTGTTATGAACCAGTTGAACTAAAATTGCAATTAATCAAGTAAACTCAAACTAAAGAAATGGAATATGTAGCTAGATAGATTCCTTCTAGCCTCACTTTATGCCCAATGTTCCTTGTTCACTGTGTTATTCTATCAGTGTCTATTATTTCCGTAAAATTTCTAACCCTTGTATCCCTCGTCCCATGAGGAGTTAAAAGGCTATTCTGGAACGGGACGTTGCCTTGTATACTGACAATGGAATCCAATTGAGGCGATTGTACCGTTGACAATCCCCTCAATGATGACGACGAATCGTGATGATGAGCAACCGGTGGTGTGGAAAGCGGGTTTGACATTAAAGGAATCAGGTGATTGTCAGCATTAGCAATGGAATCTTCAGTAGCCAAGGAAACAAATTCTGGAGGAGGAGATTTTGATACAGAACTGGTATAACTTGGAGGCGAAAGCATTTTCACGTCTTGATAAATTGGAGGTACTTCCTCATCCCACGAAATACCGAGGCCTGATCTTTCGGTGAGATTGATCCTGAACTGCATTCTCAAAACACGTGCAGCACCAGTAGGAACACTAACCACTTTGGATTTGGATGATTCCGTACAACATTTAGAGCTACCACCCGATTTAGCACTGTTTTGTGATTTGATGGGTCCTAGACCATCAGATTCTACTGGATTTGACTTAGGAGTATTTCTATTAGCAAACATTGGAGATAGTTCGGCCAATCGTTGATCAGCAGTGCTTGGGCTGTTAGATGCAGCTGATAGTCCTGAGTTTTTCACCGATTGCCCATTAGAGTGCTGGAGTGCCTCCTCAGCAACTACTACTTCAACCGCTAATATATGAATAACGTATATTCCCAGACTTGGATCCTGAATGTCGCATGAAACATTGGCCTGCTGCTTGATTAATTCCATTTGTGGTCTGGACGTGGAGACACTAGTTACAGGATTTGTCACTCCTGAATTCAAAGGCATACAATCAATCTCCGTAATCAATTCTACTTGGCCATTGTTGTCAAAGTCTGTCTTCCATCCACTCCTCATATCTCCTCGAGCCACAGTCCGCGCCTCCTCGGTGAAGAGATTCGAATCATTTTGCAATTCCTGTGCAAGCTGTTCCTCCCTGAGGCGCTGCTGCTGCTGAAGAATCTCTTGTCGTAAGGCATCATCGTTTGGGTGAATGAACCCTGTTTCACTTTCGTTGTCATTAAGATCTTGATCCCTAAGAGCATTAGTATTATCTGAAATACTATTCTGTTGCTCGGGTAAAGTTTGCATAACTGGTAAAGGCGTATTATCCGCTGTACTCACAGAAACTCTCACTTGAGGACCCTGATCTCCATACCTTCTTGACACATTATTCGTCTGCTTGACTTTATGATCTTCCTTATCCTTGACCGTTTTTTCCAATTTCTTTAACTCATGTCGATGAACATCACAGGCGTGATTTCTTACTCGCGTAATTTCTTCAACCCTCCAGCTCAGTTTCCTCATTCTCCATCTGCGGTCCGCATGGGAAATTCCTTCAATTTTCATTTCCAGGGGAAAAGTAGATTTGGGGTAAACTACACTCGGCAGAACCGCCGTTGCAGTCAGGTCTGTTGGTGGAAAAACTCTTAACGAGTTCTTATCTGGACCCCTGGGTAAGCTCCTAGTGACCGGCACAGGCATAATTAGCTGTAAAAGTTGATCACTCTGGTGAGGACTTACTCCTCTTCGGGGGTCTTTATAAGTTACCACGGCAATCAGTTCGTATTTAATTTGGGTCTCTGAATTGGACCCGAATGCTGCCTTCACTGGAAAAGAGCCCGGAATCAAATAAGAGAAAGGGTAAGAGTATTGCCCAACCGGCAGATCCTTTGACGATTTTTGTATATCCCAATTTTTCATATCAGTTGTCTTAGAATGGCAGTTCATACAGCTTTGCGCTGAATGTAAATCCGGTACAAACGGTTTGTGGAAATGTACTTTCTGTACCAGTGTCAATGTAACGGAAGTTATCGTCACTTTGGTGTAACCGGCCATAATTTGGAAATTGCTAGAGGGTGAAGGCGACAAAAGGGAGGGTTGTGAGCTGGAGATGGACAAATTCGAAAACGAGTTGGATAAAGTAGCACCTATGGCACTTTTTCTTTTGGCTTCCCGGCTAGTAACGGGTGTCACGGAACCTCCTGCATGTATAGTATCATAAGGATTTTTTATTTTCAAAGTAACTAGCCCACTAAGCAAGGCTCCTGTTGAATCGGTCGCAGAACCATATAGAACACACGGAGGAGATTCGATAGCGATACTTAGCTCGATGGGATGATCCTTCGGAGACTTGTAATTTGAATGCAACCCATCAGATACATTAGAGCGCTTCACAATCGGAGTATGGTATTTGCGAACGAGCTTTGAAAGTCCCATATCTCTTTCGTAGCCAGCTTTTTTAAAGTATCAACACTAGTAGCTGTTTTCCTAGGTCACTTTTTGATATTTTACAAAAACAACGAAGCAGAAATGAAATTGTCAAAATAACACGGCCAAATTTATCAAGGGGATATATTGAGCATTTAACGCTTCAGAACCAGGAATCAACTTTAAAGGGCGCTATCAATACTAATGGAACTACTTGGTATACGAATGTAGCTCAGTTGTAGGTTTGATATCAAAAAATTTTCTGTGCCGGGTTAGGAAAAAAGGATAACACGGCGACAGGGCAGGGAAGAACGCAACGTATAAGTTTTACTCTCTTCATGTATAGTTCCGTGTTTAACGTGTATCATGTACTGCTCTTGAAGCTGCCGAAACAACCTTATTTGGCTCGAGATTTTTGAATTAGTCAACATTTAAAAATATCGCTTTTTTCCAAGATGGACCGTTAAAATATAGGGAACTATTGGAAAGGATTACGACACTACCGAAACATTGCTTCGATTTTTTAGAGATTTTACAGTTATTATACCATTCAGCAAGCAAAAAAATCAGATTCTTACTTTGCACTGGTCAATTTTTTTCAACAAATATTAAGGTTTTACAATGCCAGCAAATAAGTTAAAAGGTTTAGAAGTGCAGACCTGCTGCATTTATTTTTTTATAGCAGTGATGGTAAACATTTACACACGTTAAACTTCCATGAACTATCCCTCCGCGCTTTCTTCCTAATTTATTCTCGTATATCAAAGATTACCGTGGGATTCTTGGCACTTATCTTTCAAAACTTCAGCCCACTGTAAAACTTAAAAATACGTAAAATGCTTCAAGCCAGCTGCAAACATTCATTATAAGCCATTAAACGTGTTATTTGGGTTTGCCGTTTATTATGATTTTCAAAAGTTGCAAGATCTGTTGTTTCGATGGCATCCACATCGAGAGCTCAGAGGCTCACTACAAGGCAAGAGTTTGGCTGCTGAGCGAGGATAGGTGCTTCGCGCGACTATTAATTGAGATTAATAGCGGTGCACTCGCTTATACCACTTTGCCAATGGATATTTTCGGGCGACCGGATTATTATCCCAGTCCCTCCAGCAATGTGGTGAAGTATAAGGAATCCGATGACTTTAAAGGCAAAAGATCTATTTTGAATGCCGACTTGGTGGCCCTTGTGGTGTATTTGTCGTCACCAGTAGATGCGGTGGATTATACTGTAATTTCTGATTTTTTCCTGATGTACAGAAATTTCATGTCCCCGATGCAGCTTCAACATTTGCTCGTAATGAGGTTTCACTGGTGCGTTAAGGAGATAGTATCGCGGGTTTCCATGACAAAGCGGACAAGAAAGATTGGAGAGATTGCATTGGTTCGCACATTTGTTCTTCTGAGACACTGGATTCTCAACTACTTTGTTCAGGATTTTCTAGTGGATGTCAATTTGAGGTTACCATTAATAAAATTTCTTAACGGGAAGCTAGAAGAATACCCTAAGATTGTACGATGCACAGTAATTAATTTGAAAAAAGCATGGATCCATCGTGCCAGACGTGTATGGACCAATTTGGACCTCGACGAGCCCAGATCTGTGGGGCAAGATGAATTGTGGCTGAATTACGAAATCAAGGATATCACGGAGCTAGACGAAATTAAGAAACGAAATAGCCAGTTGAGTGTATATGCTATACAGGGAAGCTCCAGTCCGAATTTTAGAAATCAAAGCGTTTTATCCCTTTACAAAAGCTCTGACGTATTTCGGCTGCCGGCACCCAGTTTAGCTAATAAGAGAAAAAGAGAAAATCGCACGGCGTCCATGATTCTTTTTCCACAAGATAATTCTAATGTCAAGACTGTTGACACAAAGAAACCGCCGATCCCACGGCCGGGGACGGGTGCCAACGGAGGTTCTGAAAAAAATAGCTTGAAAGGGCAAAAGAAAATAAACCGGTTGTCAGAATTGACAAAAGTTTCCACTGTGATGAAAGACGTTGAGTATCCTTCGTTCCCTGGGATCGACAAAGTGATGCCCCCAACTCCGGCCAAAAAGTTGGAACTAATATTGCAACTACCCGGTAAGAGGGACTCTACGAGAAATTCAAATCTATCCTCTAAAGTGAGAAGATCCGTCAGCACGGGGAGAGCCGCAAGTGTGGGGAGATCGATAAGTATGAGGAAATCGAATAGTTCTGGGAGATCAGTAAGTATGGGAAGATCTTACAGCATCAGTAGATCCTCGAATTTTCGAACTTCTTTGATCCACCATGGAGCCGTTGGCCTACTAACGAAGTGGAAAAAGAATCACACTTATTCGAACCGCCGCGAAAATGACACGCCTGTAAAAGAGAAAGAGGAGGAGAACATCAAGCCTGAGATGGACAATTTCGTGAAATACGTGATATCTATTAATTCATTGCAGGATAGAAACTTTGCCCCAGAGGAGCTGGAAAATCTCGTTTCTACCAAGTTCGATTTATTGAGTGCTAGAACTATTGAGGAGGTGGAATATTTAGTTACTTTGGAAAATAAGCTAATCAAAGAAGTCGAGGAAACTGTCGCAGAAGGCGATGTCCCACCTTCGGTAAAGAAAAATGTGGTAGGAAATAGGGCAGAAACGGCAGATATGATGCAATTTAGTGCCATGGATAATCTGAATATTTACCAGACCGTAAATTCGATTGCAAATTCGGTGCTCTCATTGTCAAAGGCGTTAAATCAACACAAAGAACAGCAACAGCCGCAAAATGTTATTTCTTCACCGTCTTTTGCAGCATTAGAGAGGCGTCGAGTGCAAAGTGCCATGCCATTTACCACTGTGCAATCTCAGTCAAGATTAAGTACGAATAGCCAAACGATGGACAAAGACGGTACGCCAAAACTCTGCGACGCTGGACCCCAAAGATTAATCTTCCACGGATCCGGGATGCCTCAAAGTAATGCTAAGGAGAGGGGTGTAGCGGGCTCTTCCGATATGTCTTTAAAGTCGTTAACGCCGACAAGAGCACGTCGTTCTCCTTCTCCAAAGCGCTCCTCCCCTTTGAAGCAGGCTTTGCCCAACGTGCAGGAACACCATGATTCGTCACCAGATGGCGATCACAGCGACTGCGCTTCCACCTTGTCTTGTGTATCATACGATTCCAATCTTTCCCACTCCCAAAATAACCAAATATTACCTGGAAGACGATCAAAAATGCTGTCTCTGACGTATTCTAATCAAGATCATTCGCTGAAAAGAAAAGATGCACAGCCCAATCTCCGTGAATTTACATTTGAAGGTAAAAATCGTTTGGATGAACAAGACACTTGCTCGATGGATTCCTTCGTCACTACGAATGAACCAGAAAACTATGGAGGCAACGAAGGTAACAAAGGCGGTGAAGATGATGAAATCGCTGAAGGCGTTAAAGGCATTGAAGATGATGATGACAATGAAATCGTTGAGGGCGTTAAAGGCGTTGAAGGTGACTATGACAATGAAATCGTCGAGGGCGTTAAAGGCGTTGAAGGTGAAGATGACAATGAAATCGTTGAGGGCGTTAAAAGCGTCGAAGCTGATGATGACAATGAAGTCGTTGAGGGCATTAAAGGCGTTGAAGGTGAAGATGACAATGAAATTGTTGAGGGCGTTAAAGGCGTCGAAGCTGATGATGACAATGAAGTCGTTGAGAGTGTTAAAGGTGATGATGAAGGCGATAAAATCGGTAAAAGTGCTGAATGTAATGAAGGCGATAAAATCGGTAAAAGTGCTGAACGTAATGAAGACGACGAAATCGTTGGCCTCGACGACTATGAGAGTGATGAAATCATTGGAAGCGGTGGGAGTGATGAAATGATTGAGGGCGTTGGAGCCATTGCAGTCGCTGGATGCAATAAAATTACTGAAGAAGATAAAAGCGATGAAACCATCGAGGACATTGACTCCATTGAAGGCGCTGAATGCAACAAAATGGTTGAAGGTGTTGAAGAAAATAAAAGTGATGAAATTGCCGAGGGCGTTGAATCCATTGAAGCCACTGAAGGCAATAAAATTTTCGGAGGTAATCAAGGCGCTAAAGGCGATGAATACAAGAACAATTCGTTACACGAAGCTAATGACTTCAGCGATGAAAATGAGAACAAATCGTTACACGAAGCTAATGACTTCAGCGATGAAAACGAGAATAAGTCGTTACACGAAGCTAATGACTTCACCGCCACTACAGTGAGGCAAGCAAGCGGTCGTGTAAGCCTTACTGCAAGAAGGACACGTATTTATTCTAATCCAATGGAAGCCATGCGGTCTGCAAATCAGCGAGTTTTCGAAGATCCTGACTTTATTTTTAAGGACAAGGCATTACGGGAAAATGAAATGGAGTTATTAGAACTGCAGAACAACATGAAAAATAGATTATCCGCGGCGGACAGTGTAGATACTACTATGCTATTTTCTTCCAGGCAGGGCAGTCCGAAGATAAGTAAGATGATTCAACCCGAACGTATACGGCTTTCCGCGACACCCAGTATTCGTTCTCTAGCAAGCACTCAACCTAATTCGGCGTCCGATACTGTGGAGAAATACGGCGGAAGTTTAAATCATCAGGTTCCAATTGATTTAACCCCTCAGAATAAAAATAAAAATGGCTTGCAACCCCAAATGTCTACTGATTCGTCATTTAATTACTCAACGAGTAATGATGGCGGTTCCCAGAACGGTTTGGGGATCTCTGTTGGGCCTGGAAGCAAATATTTGTTTGCCCCAGATAGTGAAGGCACCGATTATGCTTCTCCTGCCAAAAATGTCGAAGCGCTGAAGAATAAATTTTTCGAAGATGATAATGATGATACTTTTGAATTAGAGAGCAGGCATCAGGATGATGAAAGTCCTGCAATAAACTACGTCAAAAACGGAGAGGGTAAAAATTTCGAAGGAAAGAATCACACTGTCGAAAAACTCTTAGAAACGATTGATGGCAAGCAAAAGGAGATGACTAAGCCAAGGGCCCCTGAAACACCTAACACAATTGATTGGAATAATTTTTCGGAGGATTCTGTGGTGGATGATCCTGTCAATGTTGCCCTAATGAAACTTGAAGGAACTTACAAGCGCGAGCGGGGAGGCGAAGAAACGGGTCCCTTTCGCCCAAAATCTAGTGATTCCGTTCTTGCCAAGGAAGTAAGCATGTTGGGAATCACCGACGTTACAGGCGGACAGGCTCAGCCAGATCATGGAAACAAGCGCAAATCTTTACTCATTGAAACAAGAAGACAAACAATAATGAATATTCCCTATACACCAACGACTGAACAACAGGGTCATTTTGAAAAAAGCGAAAATGTAGCCAGCAAAGCTAAAGAATTACTTGTTCAATATGACATCAAAGATCCAAGTCTGTTGGTGGATAATTGCGAGCAACACATTCCATTCATCTTGATGTATGACTCTTCTTCCATTGCCCAACAGATGACTTTGATCGAAAAGGAGCTTTTAAGCGAGATCGATTGGAAAGATCTTCTAAATGTGGATTTGACGTATAATGGACCTGCGATCACCAGTTGGTTGCAACTATTGGTTCAAAACGAATCCATGTCAGGAATAGAGTTGGCCATTGCAAGGTTCAATCTTACCGTTGACTGGATCATATCAGAAATCATCCTGACTGCTGATATAAAATTGAAACGCAATACTATTCAAAGATTCATTCATGTGGCAGATCACTGTCGTTCATTTCAAAACTACAATACGCTAATGGAGATTGTCCTTGCCTTGAATTCTACCGCGGTTCAAGCATTCATTGAAGCTTGGAGACTCATAGAGCCAGGAGACCTGATTATATGGGGTGAGCTTAAAAAAATACCATCTTTGGACCGAAACTACGCATATATCAGAAATCTGCTTAATAATATCGACCCGATCAAAGGTTGCGCTCCCTTTATCGTGGTTTACCTTTCTGATCTTTCTCTGAACTCCGAAAAGAGAACCTGGATAAAAGATGGCGAAGTTGTGAACTACAACAAGTTCGAAACTAATGTACAAATTGTCAAAAACTTTATCCAAAGGGTTCAATGGTCAAGATTCTACAATTTTCGCGTTGACCATGAATTGTTAAGTAAGTGCGTCTATCTCACTGCCTTGTCACACGCTGAAATGGCACAAGTTATTGACAAATTGAATAAATAATATGTAAATTCTTGTAATAAATAGTGCATTATCAATAATAGTACAAATTTGTGTTATGAAAATGTGTGATCAATTTTTTTTTTTTCAGAATTTTTTTTGATGAAAATGAAAAATTTTTGAAGCGATGAGATGAGATGAGATGAGATTATTACATCTAACATTTTGTATATTCTAACATACTCAAACCAAATTGTTTGCTCGTCTTTCCTAAACATTAGTGAACTGGGAAGAAAATGTCAGACGACATTATTTGGCAAGTGATCAATAATCAGTTTTGTTCCTACAAGCTGCGGACAGATAAGAAACAGAATTTCTGTCGCAATGAATATAATGTTACTGGTCTCTGTAACCGGCGTTCGTGTCCGCTTGCTAATTCCAAGTATGCGACAGTCAAAAATGTAAATGGAAGACTTTATCTTTACATGAAAACTGCAGAAAGAGCACACACTCCTGCCAAACTGTGGGAGAGAATCAAGTTGTCCAAGAATTATTCTAAGGCGCTTGCACAGATCGACGACCACTTGCTTTACTGGAACAAATTTTTGATACACAAGTGTAAGCAAAGGTTGACAAGGTTAACACAAGTGGCTGTCACTGAGAGACGTATGGCCTTGAGAGAGGAGGAAAGGCATTATGTCGGCGTCGCGCCCAAGGTTAAAAGAAGGGAGGAAAATAGAGAGCGGAAGGCATTGGCTGCATCTAAGATTGAGAAGGCGATTGAAAAGGAATTGTTGGAAAGACTAAAGAGTGGTGCGTATGGGGACAAGCCTCTGAACGTGGATGAAAAGATTTGGAAGAAAGTCATGGGCCACATGGAGGACGAAAACCAGGCTTACAGTGACGAAGAGCTAGAGGAGGAAAGTGAGGAGGAAAGTGATGAAGGCGAAGTTGAATACGTTGAAGATGATGGTGATGAAGATCTGGTAGAAGTTGAAGACTTGGAAAAATGGTTGCAGGGCTCTGACAGCGAGCAGCAATATTCCGAAGAGGGCAGCGAAGAGAGCAGCGAAGAGAGCAGCAGTGACGAGAGTAGTGATGAATCAGGAGAGCATCCCACTAAAAAGCAGAAGAAGACTCCCATTAGGAGAAGACCCAAGGTGGAGATTGAATATGAACAGGAGCAAACCCCAGCTCGCCAGGAAGTCAGTCTTTAAGTATGTTGGATTTGTAGTTGCATATTTAATTCGTTTTATGTAAATTAGAAGCTGTTAAAAGAAGTGTGCCAACAGTGCAGGAAACGCTCGAAAGATAGACTACTTTGCTAAAATTTAAGCAGACTTTCTTCCTTTTTTTTTTCATTCATTAAAGGCTAATTTCGCTAAATTACAAGCCTATGAATAAGTTTTATGAATTGATGATGATGGGAAAACTATATTTTTATTTTAACTCTAGCGATTGACTTTTATTAGATGGTTGAATATTAGCCATAACCTTGGCTTAACGTTCTCGTAGGCCACGTGACTTTTTGTTTTTGTTAAAGCCTTGCGTGTCGATTTCAAAGGATGGCTTGAGTATGGACTTGACAAGTGCGCAAGCACTGAAAGAACACTTCAGCTGGGTTAACAAGGATTTGTAGTTGGGTTGGTAATGTCTACTCCCTTGCCTGAAAACGGGGCTGAAGAGGATATTCTATTTGATATTGACTTCTTAAACGATCAACCGACAACAGGATCGCAACAGCAGCAGAGGAATGGTTTCTTAATACAGGATGAAAGTAATCGTTATAATGCTAATTACTTACTCCCTCAAGAAACCATCGATTTAAACCAAGATGAAAGCATAGAAAATGACGTAGCAGGGAACCCATTCATGGATAACACAGCCGCTACTTGGAATGATGACTTTTTTGATGGCTCTAGGCACAGTTCACGTCTAGCTAGGAGAAAGAGGGCTAGGGGGGGCAATTTTATTTCGAGAGCTTTTGAAGGGTTGAGGGATAGGATGGGCAGAAATAAGAAGCGGTACCAAAGTTTTGAACTAACAAACTATGACGGAAAGGAAATTAATACTAGTTATGAAAAATCGAGAAACATGTTCGATATCAAAGTCCTATTCAACCATTACATCCTGAGGAAACCAATCAATAATTCTAATGCTGGTGAACCTCGTTTGATACACATTAACGATAGTATCGCTAACGGCGTATTGAGTTACGGTGATAATCACATCTCAACTACGAAATACAACGCAGCAACTTTTTTGCCCAAATTTTTGTTTCAAGAATTCTCAAAATACGCCAACCTTTTTTTCTTGTTCACATCAATTGTCCAGCAGGTTCCCCATGTATCGCCCACTAACCGGTATACTACGCTGGGTACGCTCATGGTAGTTTTAGTGGTCTCTGCCATTAAGGAATGTATTGAAGATATCAAAAGAGTCCATTCAGACAATGAACTGAATAATGCAGTTACCGAGGTATATTCTAAGCTAGAAGGGGGCTTCGTAGAGAAAAGATGGATTGATATTCGTGTTGGGGATATAATTAAAGTGAAATCTGAGGAAGCCATCCCTGCAGATTTGATTATTCTTTCATCTTCAGAACCTGAAGGTTTATGTTACGTCGAGACAGCCAATTTGGATGGGGAAACAAATCTTAAGATTAAACAAGCAAGAGCTGAAACTTCTAAATTTATTGATACCAATACATTGGGGGGGATTCAAGGTAAAATTCGTTCAGAGCAGCCCAATTCTAGTTTGTACACTTACGAAGGTATCATGATTTTAGGCGAACAAGAGATCCCACTAGTACCAGATCAAATGATTTTAAGGGGTGCTACTCTGCGAAATACGGCCTGGATGTTCGGTATTGTGGTATTTACCGGTCATGAAACAAAATTGATGCGTAACGCTACTGCTACTCCTATTAAGCGAACCGCAGTGGAAAGGATAATTAATCTTCAAATCACAGTGCTTTTTGGCGTTCTGATCGTTCTATCCTTGATATCAGCGTTGGGAAACGTCATCATGAGTACAGCAGGATCTAAGCATTTGCCTTATTTGTATTTGAAGGGTACTAACAAAGTAGGGTTGTTTTTCAGAGATCTGCTGACGTTTTGGATCCTGTTTTCCAATTTAGTGCCCATCTCTTTGTTTGTCACAGTGGAAGTGATCAAATATTACCAAGCTTTTATGATAGGCTCTGATCTTGACCTTTACGACGAAGAGTCTGATACACCAACAGTAGTGCGAACTTCTTCTTTAGTGGAAGAATTGGGTCAAATTGAGTATATTTTTAGTGACAAAACAGGCACGTTAACGCGAAATGTCATGGAATTCAAATCGTGTTCTATTGCAGGTCGTTGCTATATCGAGATGATTCCTGAAGATGGGGGTGCCACTTACGAAGATGGAGTTGAAATTGGTTACAGAAAGTTTGAGGAGTTGCAAAAGAAACTTAATGATCCTACAGATAATGAATCGCCTTTGATTGAGGAATTCTTGACACTGTTAGCTACCTGTCACACTGTTATCCCTGAATTTCAATCCGACGGTTCAATCAAATACCAAGCGGCATCTCCAGACGAGGGTGCTCTGGTACAAGGTGGGGCCAACCTTGGATATAAGTTCCTTATTCGTAAACCCAGCTCGGTGATAGTGTTGGTCGAGGCAACTGGTGAAGAGAAGACTTTTGAACTGTTGAAAATTTGCGAGTTCAATTCAACCAGAAAACGGATGAGCACAATATTCAGGACGCCCAATGGTTCCATAAAGCTTTATTGTAAAGGCGCTGATACTGTTATCATGGATAGATTGGCGAGCGAGAAAAACCCTTACGTTGACAGCACGGTGAGACATTTGGAAGAGTATGCATCAGAAGGTTTTAGAACACTATGTCTCGCCATGAAGGACATACCAGAAGCAGAGTACGCCGAGTGGAGTAGAATTTATGAAGCGGCAGCTACTTCCATGGATGACAGGCAACAAAAACTCGATGATGCAGCAGAAATGATAGAAAAGGACCTGATTTTGCTCGGTGCCACCGCAGTTGAAGATAAATTGCAAGATGGTGTCCCTGAGACAATTCATACCTTGCAAGATGCTGGCTTGAGGATATGGGTCTTGACTGGTGATAGGCAAGAAACCGCTGTCAATATCGGTATGAGCTGTCGCCTGTTGAGCGAGGACATGAATTTACTGATAATTAATGAAGATACTAAGGAAAGAACAAGCGATAATATGATTGAGAAGTTAGACGCTATCAATGAACACAAAGTTTCTCCACAAGACATGGACACATTAGCTCTTGTTATTGACGGAAAATCTTTGGCATTCGCTCTTGAGCCTGATTTGGAAGATTATTTGCTAGCTCTCGGGAAGATGTGTAAGGCTGTCATTTGCTGTCGTGTATCACCGCTTCAAAAGGCCTTAGTTGTGAAAATGGTCAAAAGAAAAACTTCTTCCTTGTTGCTCGCAATAGGAGACGGTGCAAATGATGTGAGCATGATCCAAGCTGCTCATGTCGGTGTTGGGATTAGTGGCAAGGAAGGCATGCAAGCTGCGAGGTCCGCTGATTTTGCAATTGGACAGTTCAAGTATTTGAAGAAGTTACTACTTGTGCATGGTGCATGGTCCTATCAACGGATTTCCGTTGCTATCTTGTATTCTTTTTACAAGAATATTGCTCTTTATATGACGCAGTTTTGGTTCGGGTTCTCGAATGCATTTTCGGGGCAGTCTATCATGGAATCTTGGACATTAACATTTTACAACGTATTTTTCACCGTGCTACCACCATTTGTGATTGGAGTCTTCGATCAGTTCGTCAGCAGCCGTTTGCTAGAACGTTATCCCCAACTTTACAAATCAGGGCAGAAGGGACAATTCTTTTCAGTTACGATCTTTTGGGGCTGGATTATGAATGGATTTTACCACTCTGCAGTAATTTACGTCGGATCAATTTTGTTTTACCACAATGGAGCGGTATTGAACAAACATGGAGAAGTCGCCGACCACTGGTCTTGGGGTGTGGCTGTTTACACAACCAGTGTATTGATTGTTTTGGGGAAAGCGGCGTTGGTTACCAATCAGTGGACTAAGTTTACTTTCTTTGCAATACCAGGTTCTTTTATATTTTGGATTGTTTTCTTCCCAATTTACGCAAGTATCTTTCCTCATGTTAACATTTCAAGAGAGTACTATGGGGTTATCTCTCATACGTATTCATCGGCTACATTCTGGTTGATGCTAATTGTGCTCCCTGTTTTTGCACTAATGAGGGACTTCCTATGGAAGTACTATAGAAGAATGTATGTTCCACAAGCCTACCATGTGGTACAAGAAATGCAAAAATTCAACATTAGTGACTATAGGCCTCATGTTCAGCAGTTTCAAAGTGCTATTAGGAAAGTTAGGCAGGTTCAAAGAATGAAAAAGCAAAGGGGATTTGCCTTTTCCCAAAGTGAGGAAGGTGGTCAAGAAAGGATTATTAGAATGTATGACACCACACAAAAGAGGGGTATATATGGTGAATTGCACGACGCATCGGCAGACCCTTTCAGTGATGATAATTACGTTCATATTCCCTCCAATCCATTTTCAGATGAAAATCGCGAACCCACACTTGTAGCTGGAAACAATTCCTCCAGTTAGATGTATTGCTAAGCACAATGATCTATTCGCATAACTTTGTACAACAAGAAAGCTGGAAATTTTGTATATATTAAATTGCATGTTTTTTTTAATTATTACAATACCAGCTTGCCAACATCTAAATCCTTATGGACAAACGCTTTTTGTCCACCAGCGCCTAAATAGTCACTGGCAACTTGACCATTGCCTCTGAGTTGGTATTGGTAACTGACAAGACCGTCCAAACCGACCGGTCCACGAGCATGTATTTTGGAAGTGGAAATACCAACTTCTGCACCAAACCCGTATCTAAATCCATCAGCAAACCTAGTAGAAGCATTCCAGTAAACGCCTGAAGAATCTACTCCTTTCAAAAACAATTCAGCGTGCTCTTTATTCTCCGTAACGATGGCATCCGTATGCTTGGATGAATGCAAATTGATGTGTTGAATAGCTTCGGATGTAGATGTCACAAACTTTACGGCGCAGTCCAATGACAAGAATTCACCATCAAAATCCTTAGCTTCATCCACAATAAAAGTCTTCGATTCGATCTCTTCATCCAGATGTCCCAATTCTTTCAAATGCTTCAAATAGGCCTCTTTAACATCTGCCATGGCATGCAGAGCGACACCACCACTACGTGTCAAATTTTCCAGAACTTGCCACCAATTGGGGAGCTTTGGATCGACAAGTAAAGTTTCCATAGCGTTGCAACCAGCAGGGTAGTTTGTTTTGGCGTCCAAGGTGATTCTTTTGGCCTTCTCCAAATCAGCTTCCTCATCCAAATAAATGGAACATATTCCGTCGGCGTGACCCAGCACAGGAATCTTGGTTGAAGATTTGATGCTTCTTACTAGTGCATTAGAACCACGAGGAACTACCAAATCGATGTATTCGTCCTGGCCCAAAAGACCAGACACATCCTCTCTTGTCTCAATCAGTTGCACCGAGCCAACGGGAATGCCAGTTTCTGATTCATATTTTTGAATGGTCCCGTTAATTATGCGTGCCATTTCTCTAAAGGTCCCTACAGATTCTTTCCCACCTTTCAAAATTCCTGCGTTCCCCGATTTAATAGCTAAAGCGGTAATGTTGGCAATGACCTCGGGACGAGACTCAAAGATTACCAACAGGACACCTACGGGTGCGGTCACCTGGTAAAGGGTCAATCCTTGATCAAGTTCTCTCGCAAAATTGATTCTACCCACAGGGTCAGGCAGTTCAGCGACATCTTTGATTCCTTGAAGCATAGTTTCGAATTTATCACCTTTAAACAGATCTAGTCTCTTTACCAAAGAGTCTGCCAGCCCATCCTCCCGAGCAGATTGCAAATCGGACTTGTTAGCGTCCTGAATGGTCGCCGCATTGGCCTTCAACTCATCGTGTATTTTGTACAGGATGCAGGAACGATTTTCATTAGAAATAGTCTTCAAAATGTTTCCAGCCCTGCGGGCACTCTTGGCAATCTTCTCGGAGGTAGACATGGATCCTAAAGAGGGCAAATTTTTGTTGAATTTAAATCCTTCTTGATTCGCGATGACTACTACTTTTTTAATTATTTCGTTTTACTGGCAAGATTGATCAAAAATCACAGTCGTCGCATGTGATATATCAACGGTGGAGAATAGTACATGCTGCAGTACTCCTGTTTCAATGCCTCAGTAGTAGGATATGACGGTTCATATATACCCTCAGTATTTTTTGTCATGTCACTCTCATCAAGTTCATAATTATTGCCCCGTTACTGCTCTCTTGTGTCTCTGCGGCCTCTGTAGAACGTGGATATTAATGCATTCACCGAGATTAATGACTGGTCTGTATTTGAATTTCAGCGCCGGCTTCTCTTCCGCAGACTCTTCAGCATCCGGCAGAATGGATTCTTCTTCGTTGGGCAAATTGGCCTTTACCTGTTCGCAAAGCAAAATTTTGCGCTTGTAGTGTAAGCCCAATGGCGGATAAGTGGACATGTCATCCTTGAACAGCAAGTAGGCCCTGATATGAGCTAGAGTTCTTATGTTGTCAATAAAAATGTCCAGTTCCCAATGGTGCTTGAAATGCAATTTGTATTTAAATTTGGCTATTCTTGTAATAGTCCGCAAATGGGAGCACACCGCGGATTCCGTACCGTTTTGGAAGAGCTTAGGCATTACCTCTTCTTGCCAATTCATGGACTGGCCAGTTCTGAGCTTCCTCAGAATATTTTGCACGATCTGCGGGGAGGTCAAGTCATAGAGGATGAGCAGAATTTCTGTCTCTATTTCGCTGCTCAAGTTCTGCATGTCATAATTAGAAAGGTATATTCTGGTAGACGGGGACTTGATGCAAACAATAGAATTATTGGAAAGCAGCGGTGCGTGAAATACTGTATCTTTAGAGTTGTTTTGCAAAAGTTGTTTCCTATTTACAAATATTCTTATGGGGAGAACGGTATTGGAAGCGACTTTAATCAGGGCAACACTGTGGCGAAAGGTCAGTATAACTAGACATTAAGTGAATTTTGGTAGCACTACATACCTAGGTGCCATGGTGTGTGCTACTACCGTGTTTGTTTGTTTTTGTTTTTACTGCAGCGATGAACTAGTTTTTAACGTTACAACTTCCAGTTGAAGCTCGCGCGCTTATATTCCGTTACATACCGCTGACTACGTAGTAAATTACCTATATCACAACATCCATTTGATTAAAATGGATATGAGGATGAGCAAGGTGAACGCCCCAAAATCGAATACCATGTACCGATACTGGTATGCCAACTTCGTGTTTCTTTGAGACGCCAACATGTCATCCTTCAACGACAAAAGGCTCTCCATCTTTTTCAATGTTTCCCTTTGTCGTACCAATTTTTCCTTAGATACTTCAATCCTATTCTCTAAGCTCTCAAGTTGTCGCAGGTTCTCAGCCACGACAGCAGTGGTCTTGGACATAAACGTGTCCTTTTCGTTTTCGTCAAACTCTTTGCGTAGCGATGCGAGGGTCTTGTTCTTAATTGGCTCGTACATCTCCGAAATCTCCTGTTTCAGGTTGTGCAGGTCCATCGAGACGACGTCAAAAGTCTTCAAATTCCTTTGAAATTCGTATTCGTCTTTGAGCAGCACTTCTTTCAAATTTTGCTTCAAGACGTTTTCAAAATTATGCAATTGGTTCACAATGTGATTTCTAAAGCAGTCCACTTCGTTGTAATTGAGAAAAGATCCGTCGTTCAGATCATATATTTCCGTGTCAAGGTCGAATTCGGGAGAGATGTAAGACTCGTCCGATACTCCATAGGAGCTTGATGAAGAGATCGAAGCATCTTCCGGAAGTGCAGATTGCGAGGAGACCGCGGAGGGCGATGAAGTCCCAGTTTGTCCCGGTACGGTGAGTTGAGGAGGTTTTGCCGTCGATCTGGACACTTGCTCCAAATCACGGTACAACAGAGCCTGCAGTGTACCTCTGCCTCCCAGGCCAAAGCTCCCGTTGCCATGGTCGGCTTCGAAAGCCGGAACGCTGGCAAAATCGACCGGGGCCTTTGTGTGCGTCGGCCCATCCGAATTAAGCGGTTCCACAGACCTCAGAAACTGGTTCACCAACCGTTTCCGGTCTGGCGCAAAATTGCTAGAGTAAGATCTGGCCGGATGCCTCTTGTCGTGGTAGTTTGACGGAGTGCTCCCACCGTGCCTGTGGAAAGTTTGGCTATGATTACGTCTGTGTTTCTGTGAAGAGACTTGGCTTGACGAGTTGCGTCTCAAATGCTCGCATTCAATCCAATCGAGCTTCGCAAAAGACGAAGAAGCAGGTGAGGACGAGTCGATGTTTGGTTTCCGAGGCGGTGACTCAAACATGCACTGGCTAAACATGCCTGTTGCCGCAGAGGTCAAATCCTTTGAGGCCTCGTGGTGCACTTGACGCGACCAGTGGAAGGAAGGTGTCCTCTTCTCGGCAGCGGACGAATTGTAGTTGGATAATTTCCTTTCTCTCGTAAAGACAGGCTTATAGTTGACTGAGATTGTCGGTAGACTCGTTACCTTTTGCAACCGAGGTTGCGAACCCTCGGACAGACTTGTATGCGAGTCCTTGAACCCTTGCGGAGTGTTATAGAGTCCACTGTTCCCCTGTTCAGCCATCACAGACGGTTTTCCTTCACTAGGGTAGCTCCCGCGATCTGCTGAAAGATTCATGCTATTACCTTTTGCTTCAAAAGAAATCGGCTTCTAAGGGAGGTAAAAATACAGCTGAAATTTCATCCGTGCTTCCCAATGCTCTTAGGATTGAGTGTGATGCACCTCCCGTAGCTTAAGAGCTTAGTATCAGCTTGGTAAACTGACTTGAATCTACTGATCTTGACGGGTTTACTCATCCTGGTTTTTTGTCAGCTAATATTTGAAAAAGAGCTACAGCCGTTCCAAAACTTAAAAAGGAGGGAAACCCCCCCCTCCCTCCTTCCAATTGTACGAAGTGATGAACAGTTTCTTCATTGGTAGATTGTAGACGTGATGGAATGATGTACCTTTAATGGTAGCTTCTAGCTATACGACGATTAGCCATCTTATTGAAGACATTGAGTCGCCGTTCCAGTTCTGCTTGCTCTTCTTGGCACAGGTAATACCGCTTGTGTAATTGCTGTAAAACTATATATTGAACAAGGATTAGCGTACAGTTTGAGCACTTTATTATTACTGTTTTTTTTTTTTTCTTTCTTATTTACTTATGATTACGACAAAGCTAGGGCTGCAGCTCACCATCGCCTCGACTTTAGACGCTGTAACTAGGTGTCTGCCCAGGGAAATAATCCAAGCATCTCACATCATGAATGAGCATGTGGCTTGCACACTATTAAAACGCTAGATCTTCTACGGATAGTAATTTTCAGTCCTGTTGCGCCTTGTTGAACGCTTTTGCGCGTGATTGTGTCCCGGTGGCATGGGTCATGTCTAGTCAATGGGCCATGTATCACGTGTTGTCCGATGTAGTGTAACGGCTATCACATCACGCTTTCACCGTGGAGACCGGGGTTCGACTCCCCGTATCGGAACGTTTTTACCTTTTTTTTTTTCTTACAAAAAGTAGTTCTTGTGTCTCTCGTTAAACTTTTTGAGCCTAGGAGATGGGGGGGAGGTATCAGCTACTTCAAAGTAGGTCAGCTCTATGGAGCATTCTCTTTCTTACCCGCGTGACGCGAAACTTTTTTTCGCGTCTTCAATTTACGTGCAGCATGATATCGTATTTCATGATACCAATATGTTACCCTCCCGATGTCCACAATGAAACTGAACTAACCCAACACGCCCGCTGTTCAAAACATTGATCTGTTCATCTCGATCTGCGCGTTGGACAGTTAATCAACCACAGAAGGTCCAATTCCCTGAACTATACAGGCGTTTGAAGAGGTTCTCTCCTTAACCCCCTATCAGGTTAGGAAGAATAACACTTATATCTTTTTAAACAAGACGCGGCCATGTCATTTGAAGTGGGGACAAGGTGCTGGTACCCGCATGAGAAGGAAGGGTGGATTGGAGGAGAAGTGACCAAGTACGAGGTCAAAGACGGGAAATATCATCTGGAATTGACTCTGGAGGATGGAAGCGTGGTTCCAGTAGTTACGGATTCGCCAGTCAAAGATGGTTCAGAGGAGAATAGCCAAAACTTGCCACAGTTGAGGAACCCTCCAATTCTAGAGGCTACAGAGGATTTGACCTCGCTTTCATATTTAAACGAGCCTGCGGTATTGCATGCGATTAAACAGCGCTATTCGCAGTTGAACATCTACACTTATTCCGGCATAGTTTTGATTGCAACGAATCCGTTTGATAGGGTGGATCAACTGTACAGCCAAGACATGATTCAGGCCTATGCTGGCAAGAGGAGGGGAGAGCTGGAACCTCACTTGTTTGCCATCGCTGAGGATGCCTACAGAATGATGAAAAACGATAATAAGAACCAGACCATTGTGGTTAGCGGTGAGTCTGGGGCAGGCAAGACTGTTTCTGCCAAATACATCATGAGGTATTTCGCCTCTGTGGAAGAGGAGCATTCCAGTGCCATGGACAACGCGCAGCACCACGCAGAGATGTCAGAGACGGAACGCAGGATTCTGGCGACTAACCCAATCATGGAGGCCTTTGGTAACGCCAAGACCACTAGGAACGACAATTCGTCGAGATTTGGTAAATACCTGGAGATTCTGTTTGACAAAAACACTTCCATCATCGGCGCACGCATTAGGACGTATCTGCTGGAGCGTTCCCGTCTGGTGTACCAGCCCAAAGTAGAGCGGAACTATCATATCTTCTACCAGCTGCTGGCGGGGCTACCGCAGGAGTTCAAGCAAGAGTTGAAATTGACCAATGCCGATGACTACTTGTACATGAACCAAGGTGGAGAGACTCAGATTGCCGGTGTGGACGATGCTGAAGAGTATAAGACGACCGTAGAGGCACTCACTTTGGTCGGAGTGAATCGAGGGACACAATCGCAAGTTTTCAAAATCCTGGCTGCCCTTCTGCACATCGGTAACATCGAGATCAAGAAGACGAGAAACGACGCCTCATTGCCCTCTGACGAGCCCAACCTGAAGATTGCGTGTGATCTTTTAGGCATAGACTCTTTCGATTTCGCCAAATGGATCACAAAGAAACAGATCAACACGAGGTCTGAAAAGATAGTGTCCAATCTGACCTACGCGCAGGCAGTCGTGGCAAGGGATTCCGTGGCGAAATTCATCTATTCCGCCCTTTTCGACTGGCTAGTGGGAAACATCAATACGGTACTTTGTAACCCACAAGTCAGCGATCAAGTGAAGTCGTTCATCGGCGTTCTAGACATCTACGGCTTCGAACATTTTGAGAAAAATTCTTTCGAACAGTTTTGCATTAATTACGCCAATGAAAAATTGCAGCAGGAGTTCAACCAGCACGTTTTCAAGTTGGAACAAGAGGAGTACGTTAAGGAAGAAATCGAATGGTCCTTTATCGAGTTTAACGATAATCAACCTTGTATCGATTTAATCGAAAACAAATTGGGTATCTTATCGCTCTTGGATGAAGAATCGAGACTACCCGCGGGGTCTGACGAATCTTGGACGCAGAAATTGTATCAAACTTTAGATAAACCACCAACAAATCAAGTCTTTTCCAAACCTCGCTTTGGGCAAACCAAGTTTGTCGTCAGCCATTACGCTCATGATGTGGCATACGACGTGGACGGTTTTATCGAGAAAAACAGAGATACTGTCTCCGATGGCCATTTGGAAGTCCTCAGGGACTCTAAAAGTGAAACTTTGCAAAGTATTCTCAAGAATTTAGAGGATACGGCCAATAAATTGGAGGAAGCCAAGAAGGCACAACAGGAACAGGGCAAAAAGAAACCTGGACCGGCAAGAACCGTACAGAGGAAACCCACACTTGGTTTCATGTTTAAGCAATCATTGATAGAGTTGATGGATACCATTAATTCCACGAATGTCCATTACATTCGGTGCATCAAACCCAACAGCGAAAAGGAACCTTGGAAATTTGACAATTTAATGGTTCTATCACAGTTGCGAGCATGTGGTGTTCTGGAAACGATCAGGATCTCGTGTGCAGGATTCCCCTCGAGGTGGACTTTTAGTGAGTTCGTGCTAAGATATTACCTGTTGATACCTTCCAATGAGTGGTCCCAAATTCTGGGATCCAAGGGCCCCACGGAGGACAGCGTTGTCCAAATATGTAAGATGATTTTGGAGGCCACCGTAACAGACAACGAGAAATACCAGATCGGGAATACTAAGATCTTTTTCAAAGCCGGTATGCTGGCATATTTCGAGAAACTGAGATCAGAAAAGATCAGCAATTCGAGTGTTTTGATCCAGAAGAATATCAGGGCCAAATACGTCCGCAAACAATATTTGATGACCCAACGCTCTTTGCTCTTGTTAGGTGCTGAAGTTCAAGGATTGGTGACTCGTAAAAGAGTGCAGGATCAATTTATGACTAGGGCGGCCACCATGGTACAAACCATTTATAGGGGTCAAAGTAAGAGGAGTCGTATCCTTTCCATTTTGGAATCCGTGGTTAGAATTCAGTCATTAATCAGGCAGCAGTTGTCTGCCAAGGAGATGAAGGCCAAGCACGAGTCGGATGCAGCCGTGACGATTCAAAGTAGAGTTAGAGCATTTCAACCACGCAACGATTTTAACCGTTCCAGGAAAAGTGTGGTTACGGTGCAGTCTCTGGCAAGGAGGAGATCTGCTATGGCAAAGTTGAAGATTTTGAGAACGGAGGCTAAATCCGTCAACCATCTGCAAGAAGTCAGTTATCAATTGGAAAACAAAGTGATAGAGCTAACCCAAAATCTGGCGTTGAAAGTGAAGGCCAATAAGGAAATGACTTCTCGTATTACAGAATTACAAGCAACAGTGATGGAGTCAACGCGTTTGCAATCCATCCTTGAAGATCAAAATCGTGAACATTCTAAGGCATTAGAAAACCAAGCCATGGCCCATGATCACGTCTATAAGGATTTGGAAGATCAAAGAAAGGAGGCAGAGTTACAGACGGAAAATGTCAAACAGGAAGTGCGCCTCATGACGGAAAGATACAATAAGATGAAGGAGGAGTCTAGAGCCCAATTGGAAGAATTGGAAAGTACCAAGAATTTGTTAGACGATTCCAAGACTCAAAATTCATATTTGCACGACCAAGTGAAATCTTTGAAAGAAGAGATTTCTCGTTTGCAAACGCATGTGACCTCTAGTGCTGCCGTTTACGCTCAAACCCCAAGAAACTCGAAGAGGTATAGCATGAATGGTAGTGATATCGTTTCCCCAGGTCAAAAGAATTTGATCCCTATGAATGGACCCGCCGCTACGGTACCGATCACTGGTCTAGGTATCGAAAATGGCAGCGCTGGTGCTGGTGGTGACAATAAATCTACCATGAGTACATTATCTCAAATCAACGATGAGTTGTACAGATTATTGGAAGACACCAAAGTGCTTAATGAAGAGGTGACTGAAGGTCTCCTGAGGGCATTTAAAGTGCCTGACTCTGGTGTTGCCATTCAACTAAGTGAAAAGGAAGTTTTGTATCCGGCGAGAATTCTCATCATTATTTTGAGCGACATGTGGAGACTAGGTCTCACCAAACAGAGCGAAGGTTTCCTAGCGGAAGTACTAACTACGATCCAAAAGGTTGTGCAGGGGTTAAAGGGAGCTGATGTTATTCCTGGTGGAGCCTTCTGGCTAACTAACGTTCGTGAGTTGTACTCGTTCGTCATCTTCGCTCAAGAATCCATCTTGAACGACGAGTCTTATAACAAAGGTTTAACGGAGGATGAGTACAAGGAATACGTTGTTCTAGTCACTGAATTGAAGGAGGATTTCGAATCTTTGAGCTATAACATTTACAACATTTGGTTGAAGAAATTACAAAAAGATTTACAGAAGAAGGCTGTACCCGCAGTAATTCTTTCTGAATCTTTGCCCGGGTTCAAGAATGAACCAAACAGGTTCTTATCCAATTTGTTTGGTTCGAGTCCAGAGTACACCATGGATGACATTTTGACCTTCTTCAACAGTATCTATTGGTGCATGAAATCTTTCCACGTGGAAAACGAAGTCTTTAGAGACACTGTACTCATCCTCTTGAACTACGTGGATGGCATCTGCTTCAACGATTTGATCATGAGACGTAACTTCTTGTCCTGGAAGCGTGGATTGCAGCTCAACTACAACGTTACGAGATTGGAAGAATGGTGCAAAACGCACTACATTCCTGAAGGTGCAGATTGCTTACAACACCTGGTGCAAACTTCGAAATTGCTTCAACTGAGGAAACAAGATTTAGACGATATCAAATTGCTATGTGAAATTTGCACATCTTTGAAACCTGCACAAATGCAAAAATTGATGACCCAATATGCTGTGGCAGATTACGAGGCACCTATTAGTGGTGAAATTTTGAACTACGTTGCCGAAAAGGTCAAGAAGGGTGCCTCGCTTTCGTCAGACGGTAAATCTAAAGTCCACAGTGATGATATTTTCTTACAGACGGATACTGGACCCTTTGAAGACCCCTACGTGGGGATGGAAACTAGGCAGTTCCGTAAGATCGAAGCTTACGTCCCGGCTTGGTTGAATTTACCCACAACGAGAAGAGTGGTGGAACTTGTAACGAGACAAGTTTCCGTGCAAGAATCCAACACTTTATTTGATGCTGCAGGCAAGGAAGAAGAGATCCATGAATGAATAAAAAAAAAAGAAAAAAAACAATAATATTAATAGTAATCATCATCATAATCATTATAAATTTATAGCTGTGAATAACGAAGAGAGTTCCGAAATGGAGGATACCTTACGAGCTTTATTTATCCCTGACAACACATAAATACATCAGTGTAAATACATCAGTGTAAATAAAATATTACATACTATTTTTAGACGATCCCCTGTGTATTCTCTTTTTCTGCTTTTTTTATTTCTAGTTCATTTTGTAATACCATGTTAAATTGTGAATTAAATCCCTAATAAAACTCCTACAAGCGTATATCTCGGTCAACTGAAGTGAACCACAATGGGCACAACAATAACTACGATCAGGATAATACACACAAAGAAAAGACATAATCTCATCTTCAAATCTTTCCACCACATCTGCTTCCTCACTCTGTTGGCTCCCCTTTTGAAACCCTGAGCAGATACGGCAAGGTTGTCAGCCTTATCTTCTATGGTAGTTAACCTTTCGCCACGCTCGGCAACTTTGTTGATGTTATCTCTCATGATACCCACCGTATCATCAATTTCCTAGTCAACTGTTAGTATAACTCAGTTTCACTCAAATCAAACCAGCAACCTGTGAAGAATAGCTCTCACAGGAGCGCCAGCTTATCTTTTAACTCAAATTTTATACATACTGCTTTCAAAGCCTCGGCTTTGGATTGTTGGCCACCCGTCTCCTCTGGTGGAATATATGGATCGTATGGAACCGATGATGACATCTTGTAACTTTACTTTAGGTCTTATTGTCTGACTCTCCACACACTACTGACACACCTTAACCGACGGTTAGTAGCTCCTGTGAATTCCACTAAAAATAATTTTGCAGGTGCTTCTGATTCTTGAATAGTTCTTAGCTTTAGTGTTTCGCATCATTGATGTTCGTTGTTCAGAATCTAACTCTCCGCGAAACGCCAATATATCGTTATGTACGTAACAGCACTTTTTGACCATTGATGGGAATTTGACGAGGATTTTTTTAGCATGTAAAGAATTTTCAGTTGAGCCCTGCAAATTTAAGTGTCCTGAGTAAATTGGTATCATAGTATTGGGAGTAACAGGAGGTTTTTTTGTTGTTTTTTTTGAACTAAGACTAGTTGTTATATTATTGGAGGAAAAACGAAACTAGAGCATGATGCCTTTGAAGCGGCGTCGAAAAAATTTACAGCTGTTGTAAAATTATAATTGTTATACTTGCTAATGTTGGATTGGTTTTTCTGTCGAGTAATTGGCTCCATCATGAAAATTCAAAATTGTCGCAATCGTACATACACGTTTGTTTAATTTAAAAGATCTATGGAAAGTATACTAGTATTAAGGCAGTAATAAACATAGTAAAAATAATAAAAATAATAAAAATATTAAGAATATTAAGAATATTTTTATGACTGCCTTACCACTAGTATTTCTGGGAGTGAGTAGCTAGAGTACAAAAGAAACAAACTTAACCTAATACCATTGACAAAAAAAAAGTTTTTTAACTGCAGTGTTTCTTTTCAATGACCTTTAAAATTAAATAGTCCTTTTTTGACTCTTGGAAAAATCAGGCTATAAACTGTTACTGTTTCATGAGAGGGAGATATATTAACAATTTGTGGAGCTAGATCAAGTTTCAGGATGTTCGTTAAAATTGACATTCACCTGGAAACATTTTAGCTCCTTGCAGCTGCTGTAGATCCTTCGAAGTTAAGGCCTCTCTTTTTTTTTGGCCTCAGCGACCTAGTGGCTGTTAATATACGTTGGTTTCTGAGACCGGGCATGTGTACACGTTTAGCACGCCGAAATTCGAACAGTAATCGGCATCAATAACCCTCTAGATTATTGTATGCCTTCAAAAATTATTCAGTACTTCCTTTTCACATCAATATAGGCATAATTTAAACTTCTCCGATAAAAAGCATAAAAAGGCCACCTTTATTTAATTCGTTATCTCTCAAGTACACAGTTTCTCTTACCGTTCGACACGCAGAATATAAAATATTTCATAACTGGAAATATGTGCATGTTCTGTTCATAATTCTATATATGTTGATGCTTAACGGCGACCGTAAACATTCTGCAGGGCATCCACCTGCTGCTGCAAGGTGTGCAGGTCACCAATGATATCTCCGCCACGAGATTGGACAGTACTTGGCATACCGTATGCTCCCTGGCCATTCATTGGCGAAATGCTGTTGGCGTAGCCCTGAGGATATTGCATATGCTGTTGTGGACTGGGATAGTACTGTGGCAATTGCGAAGGTGGCTGTTGTTGGTGAGATATTTGTTGTTGTTGTTGTTGTTGTTGTTGTTGTGGTGCGGGAGAGTGATATTGATAACCATTGTTATAGATCACATGTGGATGGCTCGCAGTTGGTTGGGCTGACACATTAGACGATGACAGATAGGGACTTGAAGTATGCTGCGTATTAGGCAAGTTCAAGTTACTATGACTATTAGGCACACTTAAATTGCCCTGGCTCGGCGATGGTGAATGCGACAACAGAGAGTGGAAATAATTACTCGCTGGATTAGGTGCAGTCAGCAAATTTTGATTTTGGTTCGTAGGCTGCGGCGAGTTCTGTTGTTGAAGGATGGGCTCGTGATATGGCAGGTGTTGCTGAGACTGTTGCATCTTTCCCAAGGCCAAGTACTGATTTGTATTTGGCGGCGAAGATACTCCCTCTGGGCTTGCAACAGGACTGATAATGGATCCGATATTTATTGGGTGTTGCCCTGTATTCATTAATGGATGACCTGTGTTCATTGGGAGCTGCCCTGTATTCATTGGTTGTGTATCAAATTGCTGTTTCATCAAGTAATTGGCGGATCCGGTAGCCGTCGGTTTTAGAGGCGGCAGCACTGCTGCCCCAAGTTGAGTATTAGGCAATTGTTGCTCCTGCTGCTCTTGTTGTTGTGAGTTCTGCATGTTCATAGGTATTGTATCCGATGGGAAATGGCTACGAACCAAATGATTCGCAGAACCAGTGGCAGTCGGTTTTAGAGGTTGTAGCTCACCTGGAGCTTGCTGTGCAGCCCCAGATCCTACGCCACCAGGAGCTGTTGGAGGGAACTGTGAACGAAACAAGTAATTTGCTGAGCCCGTAGACGTGGGTTTCAAAGGCTGAAGAGGCATTTGTTGACGTTGTTGTCCATTAGAATCTCCATCGCCTATATCATTAGCCATCATGCCGACAACTTGCTCTGGGACACCAGCCATATCAGGAGTTTGAATTTGTTTAAAGTGCGAAAGTGAATCCTTCATGTCTTCTAAAACTTCTTTCTCCTCTTCGGTTTCGTGTTGTTCGTTAGGTAACTGAGAGATCAATGCAGAATTTTTTTCCTTTTGTTTGGCCATCCTTTTGAGCAGTTGATCCATTGGTAATGAAAAATCTAGTGCTTCAGCATCCTCATCATCACCTCCGTCAGCGCCAAGTCCTTGGGCATTAGCAATCTCACTGGGCGGGTCTTGAAATGTAACCTTCTCTGCAAACCTGACCTTTTTGTTTTTGTGAGTTGAATTGGCGATTTTTCTCCTCAACCTTTTTTTACTGCCAGGCTTGTTGCCGGTCAATAACATTGATGCAAATGAATCAAAATCAACCTTGGCAACTCCCTCGCGACTATCGGTTTCTGTTTCTTCCTCGACTTCTTCGTAAGTCTCTTGTTTGGCTCCAATACAAAGGATAGGCTGTGGTTTTGGTATTGGAGCCTTTTGCAATATCATACTTCTTACAGGTATGATTCCCTCGAGCAACGATTTTGAGATGAGCCTCAGGACAGCAAAAAATTGACCGATATTAAGAGCATTTTTGCAAGTTCTGAAGATGGACGTCACTCTAACTTTTAGCTTTTCAGGAAGATTAAAATTCGATAAAAAGTTGAAAACATCTCCTAACCGCACTAACTTTGCATGAGTCCTGGCAGTTATGTAGTTGTACCATCTCAAATAATTTTGTACCTCGTCCTTGGTAAGCTGAGAATGTGAAAGAGACAACGGCACCTTTAGATCGTCTGAAGTTTCCCTGTAGTCATCCTGAATTTCTGGAGTAGGTTGTGTAAGATGACCACGAGGAGCATGCTGATTGGGAGGGTGCGAAATATGCTTGTGCTGATGTGTTTGTTGCGTCTTTTGTACCGGTTGCGAATATGGCTGCGGACGCTCTTGCATGTATTGCTGTTGATACTGCTGATATGATTGCGACTCTCTCGTATGATATTGAACCCCATTTGGCAGCTGGGCCTGTTGGCTACCACCCAATCCATTCACATCATTTGAAGCATGTCCTTGATTAGTCTTAGATCTCGAGGGATCCGATTGTAGCGTGGGCCTAGGCTCCTGTATGGGGTTCACATTGGCAGCACCAAAATTGAAGGAGACGTTGGGCGGTGGTTGCGAAGAATCTGAGCCAAATCCTGCAACATTATCTTCAGAGCTTAAACCTGGAACATTCAACCAGTCAAAAGACATCTTGAGCCCAGCTTCTCGCGTTTTCTGCCTTTGACGCTGTAGTGTCAAGTATTTCTCCTTTATTCTTACCTGAAAACTTTATTCGCCTAATTGACAAGGATTAAGAAGAGCCACTTAGAAAGCTCAAGTAGGAGTGCTGAACACTGCCGAACACTGCTGAGCAGCGTCAAGAAATGGATCATGGCTAAGAGAAAAAAGGCCAGTATCTTCGGGGAAGATGATGGTGCCCAAGTTGACGATGAGTTCATGAAATATGTGCAAGAGAAATCTGCACTGTCGAAGAAACGGATGAAGGAGGACGCTGCTGGTACTCGCAATCTCACAAAGGAATTAGTTGATCAGACTGACCCTATTGATACCTCTGTAACAAAATCTGGATCCAGATATATGGATAGACTTTTGGCCTCGAAAAAACAAAGGGAGCTGGATAAGCTGCATGCTCAATCAATCAAGGCCCGGTTGGAAAAGCGTCTTGAAGGTGGCAGTGGAGAGGAAATTGTTACTGAAGGTTACATGCAAAAGAAAGACAGTTACGAAAAAGCAGATCAATTGGCTGAGCGCGAACACGGTAGCGAACTAGAGGAGAAGCACGCCTCTGTACTTAATGCAAGTGGTGTGGCATTGAAAATACTCACTTCTGAAAGAGAGCCTGGGGATTCAACTCCGCCTTCAAGTTTTGTTATGGAGGACAATTTTAAGAGAGCCAAAATAAATTATAAAAACGATCTTTATATCAACAAAGCCAATAGGCAAACGACTCAAGTTGAAGCACAGGATGATTTAGATCCAGAAAAAAAACGAGTCCTAGTGGCAGAGTTCCTCAAATCCAACAGATCGAAGGATTATATTGAGCTGTTAACAAAACAGTATTGGGAGCGTCAAAATGGCCATTAAGCATTACTATTAAATAGATGTACGAGAAAAATAAACAATACGTTAGCAGCGGTACTTAATGAATTTTTTCCTCTGCAAAAATTTCACCTTTCTCACTGACTTCAATGGAAGTTTTATCATTAGTTTGCCCATTAACCTTTCTGTTAGGCTTTGCACCAAAATAATTTTTGTTGGAGTTTCTACGCGCTTTAGGTACCTCTGACTGCTTGGTTAGTAAATCTTTGACTACAGCCTCTGCAGGAATCTCAATTGCTCCGCTCATCGAACTCGCTTCCTCGGGAGTTCGATCGATGCTACTATAAAATGCGTCAAAGGCCCTATTACGATGATGCGTCAGCCTCCGTTTCTTCCCAACATTTGGCTGTTTGCATTTAGAACTTTTCAGGGATGAATCATACGTCGGAGCACGTTCATTGGATCGAGCACATTCGTTGGGCACAGCAGCATTTTTTTCGTCAAGGGTAAAGATGTCGTCCTTATCACCAAATACCGTGGTGTCCATAATAGTCCGCTTGTTCTTACGATTTTCCGCAATATCTTTCAAATAATCTAACAAGCCATAAGTTTTACCAACTTTTTCTTTCAGAGCAAATTCCTGAGTTTCTTGCAAATATGCCTTCTCCAAACCATCTACCTTCCATTTAGAATTTTGCAATTGCATTCTGAGAAGGTACTTCCGATATTGCTTGTTGTGAGATCTATTGTACCTGGACAAAACTGGCTCTCTATAGGAAGAGGGAAAGTTGGATACATCTACATCGGGAACGGGATTTGACAAAACGGAACCTGGTTTTTCCATAAGAGTCCTCATATCAATGGACTCACCATGTGGAATTGCGGTGGGATTGGAAGGTGTGATACAATCCATATCAACCTCTTTCCTTAGTAACTTGTCAAAATCTACAGCTGAAAAAAAAGCACAATTCTGGGGCAAATCGTGAATACCCAGTTGCTCGCAAAAGACAGATCGAGTCCATAGGTTACTAATTTGTAAGGCCATCGCAGCTCTGTATTTGTCTTTATCGGCAACAAGAAATCTGATTTCGTCGTGAATTGAAATACATAGACGTGCCTCGATGTGATATTTGGCAAGTAAGTAGTTCATTGAACAGCAAAGAAGATGCAAATAATCGACGCCTGAAGACTGAATAGTCCAATTGATCCTAGAAGGCAAAAATGTATCGCTTCGCAAATTCCGCTTCACCAATGAAAACGTGATGCCACATCCAAGAACTGGTGTCCTCGGTTCGTCCTGCTCGGCAATACTTTCTAGCTTGTTGAAAAGAATCGACTCCGAACCACCAAACCAAAATTTTTTGAAGAATTTAGATCTTTGTGTTTTACCCTTTGTGTTTTCATATAATCGATTTGCAACATTTTTAGCTTCTTCGTCAGTCAAGGAGGGGTTGAATCTCTTCAATAGCTGGCTAGCAAATTTCGCTCCTGCACCGTAAATTCTACCATAATTGAAGATCTTGGCCTCATTTCTGTTGCAACCTAAAAGTTGAGCAGTTTTGGTGTGAAGATCTGTACCCTCCTTTTTCGTGCCTTCCAAACACATCCATCCTATCGCTGTACCTCCGTGAATTTTGAAGACAGAATCGCTTACCAAAGATGCAATCCATAACTCTTCGCTGTCCACGTCAGCTCCAACGAAACTATAACCCTTGGGTGCTTGAACTTGCGTCTTTAGCTCCGACCCAATTCTGTTCTTCTTGGCATTCGACGCAGTCAACCATGTGTTTTCTACGGCTCTTCTAGTGACAGTACCCATCGGGATAATGCTGGGTAAAATGATTCCTAAATCATCTTTACTTGGAGTTTGCGCAGAACCGTTCAAAGATTTGAATTGTTCAGGAAAACGGGTTCCTGGAATGTTAAACTGGCTGCAAATTCTTTCACGAGCCGCCATCCAATAAGACCCAGAAGAGTTCATTTCCAGCGCCTCTCGTGCAAAATCAGACTTGGAAGTCAGGATGCCTTTCTCGAAATAGTGGATGTATGGTTTGCTCAAAAGCATGGTGCAGTCAAATTGCGGGCCGTTGGGGTGAGGAATTCTAAATAAAACTTGATTATCGGCGGCACCTGGACACTTCGCGTCGGTTTCTGAATGATAATTTTCCACTACTTCCTGTTCGGCTAATACGTAATTTTTAGCCTTAAAGTTGTCCGACAAATCAGCTGGCACAACAAAGCACCAGCCACAGCTCGTCCACACGGTGTGATAACCTTCCCAGGACAGTTTGAAGAAAATTGGTACATTTCTCGATTTGATGGTAATCTGCGGACGGGTCTCTGTTTTGTTTGCAAAAAGAGACCTATACCATTCTGGAAATCCAGGAAGTTTTTGATTCTTAGCTGGTACGCCCTTTTTCGTCATTTTCATCGGCTTGATGGCCCAATCCAATTGACGAAGCCACGGATCTCGATTAATTTCATCCATGCTCTTCGAATCTTTGAACTTCACAGTTTCCTCCACGATTTGGACAATTTTATCCTCTATGCTTCGCTTCGATTTTTGATATATGGATTCTGAACGCTGTAAATAATCTTTCCATTCACTGTGCCTGGTGGGGAGTATGCAACTACTCAAGGAACGCAAAGCTCCAAAAGACACTGGATGAGGACATTTCTCCAGGAAAAGGGGCCATACTTTGTCAAAAACTTGACTTGTGGTATCTACATCAGTAGCACAGTATTCTACCAAATTTTGAAAATCTTCAACAACCTCGTTCTTGTTCGTCGTCGCAAAGCGATCCCTGGGATCTTTGTTCATACGAATGCCGCAGTGCAGGAGTGCTACATCTTTCAAAGAGTTCATCGCAGACACTTTGAGCCAAGGGTCTTCTTCCATCGTTGGATCCCCACTAGTGATTCCCAACCCTGATGCAGCGCTACCATCGTCTTCACCTTCTTCTGCAGTAGTTTGTTTCCTAAGATTTCGAACTTTTAGAAACTTCGGCCTTTGTCTCGAGCAAAGACCTGAAGAGGCAACGTGTAAGGACTGTGTATCGAGAAAAAAAGTTTTGGATGGCTTCAGGTTGTATTCCTCCAAAACACGGGCTCGATCGTACCCAACATTATGGCCTATTACGAGCCCCGTGCGTTCCTGAGTATTCAGTGGGATTAAGTGTTCAAATGAGTCTGAACCTAGAATGAAAGGCGAACACCAAAGATACCAAGCCCTGTCTGAAAGTGCTACCGCCAGGGTTGGATACGGAGAAATTTTATATAGAGTTTCCACATCAAAGACCAAAGTATCCTCTAGAGGCCACGGTACGGGATCAGGCTTTTTTCCCGGTTCATAACGCATCCAACCCTCCTTTCTGATCCATTCTTTTGGTCGTTCCACTATCTTAATGAATTTAGCTTGGCACATCGACTTATAAGGTTCTGAGGCAAAATGGCCTAGTTTTTGGAAATGCTCATCCAGAGAATCACCTTGAAGTTTGGGTAGTTCAAAGGATATCGGAGGAGTGACCGAGGTTTTCTTTCCTAACAAATGGTAACTCCTAAGAGAGTGTCTTGATAGGTCCACAAGTCCTGCCTTCTCTTCGGGAGTCATTGGATCTTTTTCACATTTGAGACCTTTACCAGTAAATAATTGCTTATGCAAGTATCGGCTCAGATACTGTATACCAACAGGATTGATTGTTGGTTCTTCAGGCCCCGGCGGTGATCGCATGGAATATGATCTACGTCGGTAAAGTCGGCAGTACCGCAAAGACCTTGAAGAGGCTGGTGAGTGCAGAAAACAGCCTCCTCGCACTGAGCTATACATTTTCTGAAGACCAATCTTATTAATTTAGGTGCTAAAGCCCTTCAGCACATGTGTAAGTGAAATCTTTTAGCCTTGTTTAATGTGTAAATAGTTTTGTATATTTCTCCCAACGCGATTCAAGGCAGTAGCCTTGCAGCAGAGGAAAGACGAGTCACGTGGGTTACAAAGAATCAATGTAAACGTCTACAGTCAAGATTCAGTACCAACGTATAGTGGCCGGTCAACCAATTCTGCTATATTTTATTTCTTTATTCCTGCTTTCCTATTTTTTTATTTTATTTATATTTTTTGAGACAAGCGCATTGCAGTTCACCCAATTTAGCATTGAGAATAAAAAATTGCGTGGTCATAATACTGCGATGACGCAGGCATAACAAATCGCTACATGTTCATAATTATGATATTATTGAAAATTTAAAAAATAGGCATTTTCAGATATTTAGTGAAACTCTCCTGCGTATTCTGCCTGATATCGTAGTTTTTTCTATACTATAGCCTTCAATTCTATGAGAGATGACATGGCAAAAGTATTTGGCGCCAGTAAAATTTGCGGTGGGAGGAATTCTTGAATTCTTGAATACCTGTTCTTTCTGTTTTACATCACCTGTGTCTTACGCTTTATCCACGTGACTTTTCGTGTCGTGCGACTGCAGGTTGGCAGCCTTTCCAACTCCCTTACAACTACACTAGGTCAACAAGAATCTAGACCATTAACAAGGTTGCAATACATCTCTAAGCTCTCCTTTAGTTATCCCATAGACCAATTTTAACTTAAGTGAGTCATTAAAATTTACCGCTAGCGTCCCAATGTCGTCTGTTATCACTGCTTTGACACCGAACCAAGTCAACGATGAATTGAACAAAATGCAGGCCTTCATCCGTAAAGAGGCCGAGGAGAAGGCTAAAGAAGTCCAACTCAAAGCTGATCAAGAGTATGAGATTGAAAAGACTTCTCTTGTGCGCAACGAAACCAGCAACATCGATGCCAATTTTGATGATAAGATGAAAAAGGCCTCTTTGAAGCAGCAGATCACCAAATCGACCGTTGCCAACAAGATGAGATTGAAGGTCTTGGCAGCGAGAGAGGAGTCTCTCGATGGTATCTTTGACCAAGCCCTCGAAAATTTGAAGACCATTGCACGCAAGGAAAAAGAATATAAACCTATTTTGCAATCTTTAATTGTGGAGGGCATGCTAGTGCTCTTGGAACCTCAAGTGGTGGTTAAAGTCACTGAAAGAGACCAGAAGCTGGCTCGCTCCCTTGTGAATGCAGTAGTCAAGGATTACAAGGAAAAGGCTGGTAAGGACGTGCAAGTGACTATCTCTGAAGATTTTCTCGACAAAGACTGTACTGGTGGTGCTAAGTTGAAGAATGCTGATGGAAAGATCGTAGTGGACAACACTCTGGAGGAACGCCTCAAAATGTTAGGCGAATCTGCCCTCCCTGCCATCCGTTTGGAGCTGTTTGGCCGTTCTGAATCGAGAAAGTTCTTGGACTAGAAAGTGTGTACGATTTGTAAGTAAGACAATTTGGACCAGAAGAGGCATGGGCAACTGTTTATCTACTTCAGTCCCTCTTTTTTTCAAACTGTCCATCTAATGTCTTCATAGAACACCTGAAAAAAAAAGTTGCAAATGGTTAAGTACAATATTGTCTAAAAGCTCAGAGTCAGAGCCGGCTCTCAGACATATGAGGAAATTCTCGAGATAATGAGACGTCTAATTAGATATAAACCGTGTTGGAGGTGCCCGTTCCCCTGGCGCCGTCCCAGATTGTACACTACAGAAACGCAACAGACCCTCCCACTCAGTAGACAGAACAAATTACTCTCCCTGAAGCCCATAACGCCCAGTGATGCTTTTGTCAGTTGCACAATATTCAACACTAGAGGAGATGTGACTGCAGTCTCACAAAAGTTCCCCAAATGGGCCTTTCTCAGGGACCATTCACTATACCCTCGAGACCTGCGCAAGATCGATACTACAGCAGTTGACATCATTCCGAGCATATTGGTGAAACCACATTGCATTGTAGTAAACATGCTATATATCAAGGCTCTCATTGAGAAGGATAAAGTGTATGTGTTTGATACGGCGAACCCGTCAGCAGCTGCCAAGCTGGGCGTCCTCATGTATGATCTGGAATCAAAACTGTCTTCGAGGAGGGGTTTCGCAATTATTGGCACGTCTCCTCAGCCCTATGAACACAGTGCATTGGAAAGCATGCTCATTAATGTTATGAGCGACCTGGAGACGGAATACAAGGCTCATTTGGCGCTATGTGGCCACATTTTAAGCGATTTAGAGAACGAAGTAGATCGTGATAAACTGCGGGACCTGCTTATCAAATCCAAACATTTAACATTATACTACCAAAAATCTCTGTTAATTCGTGAAATGCTTGACGAATTACTGGAGAATGACGACGATTTAGCCGGCATGTACCTGGAGGTAAAAAAAACAGAGGAAGATGATTTCGCAGACCTAGAAATGCTTCTGGAAACCTACTATACACAATGTGACGAGTATGTTCAGCAGGCTGAGTCACTAATACAGGATATAAAGTCTACAGAGGAAATCGTCAACATCATCCTAGACGCCAACAGAAATGCTCTCATGCTATTAGAATTGAAAGTAACAATTTACACCCTGGGATTCACAGTGGCTACACTGATGCCAGCGTTTTACGGCATGAATCTCAAAAATTTCATTGAGGAGAACAACTGGGGGTTCGCCTCTGTCGTTGCCTTCTCGGTGCTCGCAGCGCTGGTAGTAACTGGTGCCAACTTTCGAGCACTAAGATCTATCACTACACTCACTATGTTGAATAACCACACCGGGGCCCAATCCGCTAGACACAAGCGACTGGCTTCAGCATATGCCGACGAACACATCCCACTGCTCTGGCAGCGGTTCAAGCGACGCGGCAGCAAATTATGGTATGGTAATAGTCGTGATAACCGACTCAGGCAGGGACAAGAGGATAGAGACGTCGTATGGAGATGGCTGCTGGACGACGAGAAAAAATAAACTCGGGTATGCACCTGTACATATTCATTATTCTTACACAAGACTCCTTCTAGTGTATACGAAGAGCTACCATTGGGACGTTAGGAGTCCTCGAGGCTCTAGAGTCAATTTGTATCTCGCTGCTCCCTGAGTTTCATAAGTATACGATGTATCGATAAAAATAGACTGGTTTCTCATGCATAGTTATGAGAGTATTTCCCCCCAAAAGTACGATCAATTAAAGAAGAAAACATTAAAACATTAGTTTTCTAATTGAACAGAATCAGCACGGAATATAGTATAACTTTTTAAGAATATTGGAGATCTCGGTAGCTCTCTCTAATTCGTTGCATTCATAGTGAATATCTTTCATTTAATGTGTACTGGGATAAAAAGTCGCTTTCCTTGTATCAAAATTGTATTCAAAAATTTACAAGCTAAATAAAGCACTTGGACAAAAAAATTGATTGATTTACTTCAAGAATCATAGACATATTCTCATGATCAACCACCATAGATGCTGTTAAACAATAACTACAGCAACTAAGTCACAAACCTGCCAGTGCAGGAATAACTCTTTTGGCGTCGAGCTCTTGGATTCTTCCTCCATCTCAAATCTCCTCCAAACCGGTGATAACATCGATATCTTCAACAGGATAAGCTCAGCGAGTTCAAGCCCTGGTATGAACCTTGTGACCAATCCACAGAATCTAAAACACTGGCAATGTGATATAAGCTGCAACGAAATCAGCTGTGCTCCAATGTTTGGGAAGAAAGGTGGCGTAACCGCCGTCTTCTGCCATAGACAAAAGAGATCTAGAGAAGAGGAACAAAAACGCGTTTCGCCCTGACATACAGCCGACAGAATACACCCACTTATTACTTGAGGCAATCCCTTGGTACCCGCATTTTGGATAGCTATAATGAAAGGTGACGAATCGGCACCTGGCTTATCCTATTCCAAGGCTGTAGCCAATAGTTTGTTACTCCGCACCACAATACAACTGATAGACAGTGTCGTTGAGACATGAAAGAATTAAAAAAAAACTCTGTAAACGAACCCAGAAGCCTTAGCTATATTACACCTAACACCGACCGCTTCAAAAGATGTAATCGTGACCATCTCAGGTTCCAAAACGAACGCGATGGAACTCTTGATGAGTCCTGACAATACGTCCAAAAAACGCCCGGCGTTCCCAGTGGTGAATATGGTAGGAAAACGCGCTTGGATATTCCCAATATCTGAAACCTAGTCGGTCGCGGTTTGGACCACTAGCCCAAAATATAATGAATAGCAAAATGACGACACCGGCTAAAGCCAAGATTTTGACAAGAGCGAGCCAAAACTCCGCTTCACCGTAATACTTCAGTGCGGGTCACTATAGGTGATGCCGCCGTGCATTCGGAAGCAAGCATCATAATGTAACAATAATAATAATGCCGGCCGGTAGCGAACCCCGGCGATGGATCTACGTCTCTCGTTACAAGCCCCGAGACTGAGCCTCCGGGGCCGGTTCAGGAATCGATTCGGAAGGATACCGTGTCCCCGAGTGGGTCCATAATGGGGAAGATGAGTAAAGTTATGATCAAATACGATATGAAAAGGCCAGCTGGTCCACACGTGTGAAGCGTCAGCGAGCTGTCCACAAATAAACCGGTTCCGATCGTACCTCCGAGCGCTATAAGTTGGATATGGCGCGGCTGTAGACCTTTTTTCAGCTCGTGGCGATAATAATTCAGTCCCTGAATCGAATCCTGTGGGACAGCGATTCAGTGTCAGCCTCAGATACGATATTTCTTCCATGTTCAGCCGTCCTACTTTCGCTGGCCTTCTGGTTGTCTTCAGCATATGACATTGTCTAAAAAATACAATGCTCCTTCGTTGACCATGTCATATAAATCATTTCCCACCACACATGCACCAATGCTAGACACTCATCGACTATTAAAATGCAGAAAAAAATCAAATAATAATGGATATCAATGATATAAAGCGTTAAGTGAAGAAAAATGGGATTCGCATCTGTCGGGTTCAATTGAAGGCATTGTACCTAATGCAAATGATAAAATTTTGGCGCCAACACCAAGGTATAGTATTTGAACACAGCACAGACTTTACTTGCTTCCAGCATTCGCATGCTGCAATTACCTGGCGTAGAGTTTTCTTATACCGTAAGCTACGTACAAGTTTTAGCAAAGACAAGTAGCAGTCTTGCGATGAGGGTGGATAGTGTATTCGAATATTTTTAGTGTTGTCAGTATCTACGCCTTCCCCGCGTGGAAGTGCCCCTCCGCTAAGCTCCCTTTACCAAGTGGTATAAGCTTAAGAGGAAATGGGGTCGCGCCTTGCTTCTGGTAAACAGAGCATATGTCTGCTGCTTGATGCCATAGTTGTTGTACTGTTTTCTTTGGCTTTTCTTAAGGCCGGCAATTTTGGCCTCTTTATATTGGCGGAAAGGCCTTTCTCGACGTGACAAAGCAGCCTTGTGTATTACCAAGATAGGCCATCTCACACTAGCCGAATTCCTGGACTAGAATAAATAAGTAGATCAGCGAGCTACTCCTATATAACGGGTGAAGTCAGGAAGGTGATATCACCCGCGTTTCTCGATTCGTTTGGTGGGCAACTTAGCCTCGTTGATCTACACCCCGGAAACGACGCGTGTTGATACAGATCGCTGCTTGCTTGCTCGTAGCACTCGCTGTCCGTAAGTAGTTGCTACTGTTGCCGTTGGATATCATGCAGCTGGGGGACGGTCGCTCGCTGTTTCGGCATCTTTGACCCTTCGCAGCCTCGCCGTTGCTTCGTAACTGGCATTAGATATAAAACTTTAATTGACATTACCTGCGAAGACCCCCCTGCACTCCTCTGAATTCCCTCTAACAGATTCACGCACCAGCAACACACCACTACTAATGGCGGTTCTGGTTACCGGCGCCACTGGATTCATCGCTCGCCACATAGTTGACCTCCTGCTCAAGGAAAATTACGAGGTAATTGCCACCGTTAGGTCGCAGGAGAAGGCCTCAAGACTGCACAAGCAGTTTGGTACCACTCCTAAGCTTTTTTTTGAGATCGTACCCGATATCTCAGCGTTGGACGCCTTCGAACATGTTTTCAAGAAGCACGCCGGGGAGATCAACGTTGTGCTACACACGGCGTCCCCGCTCTTCAGAACAACGAATTATGAAAAGGATCTCTTGTTGCCAGCGCTTCACGGCACGCAAGGTGTCCTAGAGTCGATCAAGAAGTACGCTCCAAGGACGGTGGAGCGTGTGGTAATCACCTCCTCCTTTGCGGCAATTGCGGAATGCTCCAAGGTTGGCGATGCCACCGCTGTGTTCACAGAGAAGGACTGGAACCCTATCACTTGGGAAGGTTGCCAAACCGACTTCCTGAACGCTTACTTTGCCTCGAAGACGTTCGCCGAGAAGTTCGCGTGGAAGTTCTTGAAGGAGAATAGAGGCCTGGTTAAATTCCAATTGAGTACCATCAACCCAACTGTGGTATTTGGCCCGCAGCTATTCGAAGAGGACGTCGAGGAGCATCTCAATGCTTCGAATGAAGTGCTCAATGCCCTCCTTCACTCGGAGGCAGGCAGCACGGATCTGAAACCAGACTATCACTCCGAGTACATCGACGTGCGTGACGTCGCCAGGGCCCATCTGGTTGCGTTCCAAAAGCCGGAAACTGGAAACCATAGATTGGGCCTCAGCAACGGCGCCTTCAGCTCCCAGGCCATCGTGGACATCTTGAACGCCAGGTTTCCCCAGTTGAAGGGCAAGATCGCTGTGGGACCTAACCCGGAGCAGCCTGACGCAACTCCCGGTTGCACGTTTGACAACACGCTTTCCAAGGAGATCTTGGGTTTCCCTTTTATCAGTTTGGAACAGACTGTCTACGACACTGCTGCTCAGATCTTGGAAAAGGAGGGTAGATTAAACAACAAGCAATGCGTGTAGATGAGTCGGGCTATAGTACAGTCAAGTTTCAATTAGTTATGGGTAATCATGCTCGAAAAAGCAAATTCAAGGTTACCGCTCAACACAAGGTTTCCTTCCGCGCGTCTTTAAACCCCTTGGAATATGGCTAGCCCTCCCATAGATGGTTTTGTATTTTCAAAATCTACAGAATTTCTATTTGACTGATGATAATCATTTGAGTTTACTTCGAACTAGGCCCTCTGGCGTATGATGATAATAGTTTCGTTCCAAAAGAGCGAAGCATTATGAACGCTGCTAGAAGTTGCCTGCACTAGCTTTACAGGAAATGCGATGTGGCTTGAACTAAGACTTCTGTGACTTTTAGGCTGCATACACGTTAAAGTAATTTGAGCAGTATTTCGTGGAGCAGGACATTAAAATTCACAGTCATCCATGGAACCATTTAATCCTAACTCATGCTTCATGGCGCTCCAGATCCCAAGGCATGGTAGGCTCTATTGGGCCTTCTACGCTTCTTCCCTGTGTGCCGCGAGCCGGTTTGATCCAGGGAAAGTGAAGAGATATCCTTAGCCAAAGCTTCTGGTAGAGAAGATTAGCGATCCCACATCACACATCTTCTTGGTGCTCTCGGGTTAATAAGTTGTCAGGAACTTAATCTCAAAAAGCGTACAAATTAGTTGACTGCGGCAGTGCCCAAGACCTACAAACCAATGAAAATCATGGACAGTATTTCGGGATCAAAGGCAAAGGGCCAAGAGAGCCTTGTCCGCTGCAAGTCGGGAAAAAAAGTGTAGTGGTGAACCTTGCAGCTATTGCGTTAAGACAGACAAGAGGTAACAATGCGAGTATCGTGGGGTGCTCTCCTAAAACTTTGAGCGTGACGCAAATGGCAAGGGCCCAAAATTCGAGAGCTAGAGCACATGGCATCCAGAGCTCCCTTCGCTGAACAGCCCTACTAGGAGGGAATTAGTAAAATTAAACTCCTTGTAAATAGGAAGAAACATCCTTTTTCAATGCCGAAAATGCAGCACAGTTGAGAACAGATAATGATGAGTGGGAACTCGCTGAAACATAATATGCAGGTGATTCTCCAGGTACCAAATTTTTGACCAAGATAAGTAAATTGCTTAAATTGACTTGCAGTAGCTGAGAAAGCATTGGGTCTTGGCGCCAGAGCTAAAGAAATTATTGCAGCAGAGTATATGTACATTGAGCCTAACTACCTACTCGTCCCTTGGGAGGCATTATTTATTTGCGAAAATTCTCAAGAGATGAAGCTACCCTGGTGCACTACATCGCCGAGATGGCCAGGTTTTATGCTTACCTTGCGCTGGGTCTCTTATTGATCACCAAACCAATCCGATTCGGTTTCCAGGCCTGTTGTATTTTGAAACGGGACTTTTGTTGCAAAGTTATTTGCAGAAGGAGTATGTCAATGCATGGAGTACATCACTAACTAAAACATACTTGTATCAGGCATTTTACTCTTTTCCGTTGAACAATACCTCGTCAGTATTGAACGTGGTCGGCATAGCGCTTCTCATGGTCTTCTCTCTGGGTCAGCATAAGAAAACAGCGACCTTGCTCAAAATCTCGTCTTTTGGCTATATTTCATCTGATGGGCTAATTGCTTATCTGCTATAATCAACGAATCTCACAGTTACGTTCCATTTTTAGATGAAGCCAACGGAAAACTAGCATCGATTTCACTAAACAATTATTATTTCTCCTCACACGTGAAGCTGGCTGGAATCACCACAATGATTATCGCAAAGATATACACCAAGAATTCTATTTTGTTCATTCACAATTGTTATGAAATTGGTATGAGCCTTAAGAGTTGGCTTGACAGCTTGCCCAGTAAAATTAAATTGGATTACGGCAACATCTAGACATGGCGAACGAGATCCACCTTCAACTTGCATATCAACTACACCTATTCCATAACAACGATAATTCGAACGGTCTTATTCTATCTGTTGAAAATTACGTCGATTGAGGGCAAAGGGAGTAAGAAATTGTTTTCCAAAGGATAAACAACGATTTTCAATGCACTCGTGGAAGATTGCACCCAGGAGCAAAAATCCAGAGCCGTATCCCGATAAAATTTTGCCATCTGCTCATTTCTAAACTGCCATTTCACGTTTATTCCCACAATTATTTTGATCCTGAGAGGGCACTGTCAAACAATCCCAAATTTGAGATTACCTATGGCGCAAGTGCGAGGACACTGTTCGAACTTATTAAATTGAATCTCAGCGTGTCGCTGTCCATTTCTGAATACAACGTTGCAGCGGCAGATTTTAACAGGCCACTAACTCGATTTATGAAGCTGATAAGCCCGGCTTTCAATGGCATCTTGAAGGAAGGTACCAAGAATGAAGTTCATTTCCCTGCTCAATCGCTCTGAAACGACTATCCCGATGGAACGCTGAATTTCCTTTAAATGACAAATACGTGGGTACATTGAGAAACGTTGATATTTCACAGTTTTTAAGCGATATTGAGGAACATAATCCCCTGGGGAATTCAATCTTGAATTTTTCGACAACCATGACTTTTGAAGTACTTTGATTAGTGCTCCCGTTTTCATCACGCACATTTGTATCGATGTTCGTCCACCATTTCACCTGTGTTTTTTGATCACCGTATATGAGGGATGAGCTGCATTCTACTCTAACTTTAACACTAGCAATACCAGCTCCTTTGGCCAGAGTTCCTCTTTGCTGTCCATTGGTAAACTGCACCCAAACTTACAGGTACATCCTCGGAAAATAATGAATTCTTCTGAGGTTATCAGTAAAAAACAAACTCTAATATGCTTCAATTGTGCGAGGCCCGCCTCCAAAGCTCTTCTTTTATTCTCATGGAAGAGCAACGCACAACGAATAAAATGACGAAGAGCGCAGTGGTAAAAAAAGTGTGTTTTGATATGATTCCAGGCTACAGAAATATCCGCATTCACAGTTCTGGTGCATGATCTTATGGTAACAGAATAGTTTGTTTCACAAGAGGCATCTATACTTTACCCCACACATCCGTAGGAAGCCTCGCAACGAAAACTGTTAACCCGCTTTTCCCACCTACCGCTCAGACTCATGTTGGTTTACTCTCTCTTAATTCCATTTCTGCCAATCCTATCCAGGAAACGCATTGCCTATTTTTACAAAGCTGAAGTAGCTGAGCTATAAAAATGATAAAATTCGTAGCAGTGCCCTCTAAGGCGTTAGCAATGTATCTATGCATGGATAAATGTCCAGCAAGCAAGAATATTACTCCACCGTTGTCCCCTGGTCTTGTCTTCATCATGGCGTGTGAATAACCATCTCAATTGCGTTAACTGCTCTACCGCTTAAAGTCAAACAAACGAGAAAAAGGACATTTTGACTAGTTCAAAGAGTTATTCCATCAATTTTCTGGTAGCTGCTATGTGACTTTTAAACGTTGTAGACCCTAGAAACGCCAAGAAACTTTTTTACTGAGACCCTCAAGCTTGTTCGAGTTGGAAATGCGAAAGGATCTCAATGTCGGATTCAAATATGGAGGTTAATAGGATTAAACTATTTACCTATATATTGATGGTTTTCGAAGTAGCGCAGGTATTATAAGCTCTTGCCAATCTCCACGCCGACATTTTAGATTTTACAATTTAACTGAAATGTCTCACGTCATGGTCAGCGAGTGGCCTTTGTAGGCATTTGTCTATACACATCGACATGTGGCCAACGTTGGCATGGTGAATTATCACTTTGACATTCCCTTTGCTTTAGAAGGAAAGTCTCATTTGTTACGCGTGTCTTCGCCTGAACTTCCCAGGGGATTGAGCACCCTATTTCATTTTTAACTACAACAGATAACAGAGCCTGCTAAAGGAATAAGGCAGTAACGTAAAGTATCCACAAAGGGGGTTTCCGCTATTCTATCGCTACTGTTGGTGTTGTAGGTTGATTTTTGACCCTACTATTTTTTTTGTCAAAGTGGGAGTTTCCGGTTCTTGGAAGGAGTCTTAGCTTTTGCCGACCAACTCAAATCATTTCTAAACGGTCCATGGCAATGTTTGCTGTCGCTGCTGCCCATGCCACACTGCCTGCTAAGATCAAAGGTACCTTTCAGCTAGATTGGCATGACGTGAGGATCATTCAGTACAGCGCAGCCATATTGAAATTGACAGAAATAGTACGCGTTTTGAAAGTCCTGGAGAAGAATTTAGACAAAAAGCAGGAGGTAGAAAAATGCATTATACCATTGGTTAACTACATGCTTTCGCTGTGCGAAGGCCCGTCTTTTAACGTTCATCCCGCTTTGAGAAAACGGTTTCTTTTGCTTAGCGAGTTAAAGTTATGCAAGAAGATGGCGGTTGACCCACAGACAGTTGCTAACGGCGTGGTGTATGATGTGGAGTTATCCAACGTCGTGGTAGACTTGCAACAGCTAAGGGAGAGCATTTACAACGCCACTCTGCAATGGAAACTTTTGGAGTGCCTGAAAACTATTTCCCAAAACGCTATTGATATCTATGCAAAAAAATTGAAACAAGCGCAGCTTGAAAGAAACAATAATAGACCCGCTGATGTGCCTGGAAAAGTTATACCATTTGATATGGATGCTGTAGAGGACATTGTTGCACCTGTGGAAATTTCTTTGTTCCTCGATTGGGCGGTTTTAATCAACGACAGGGAACAGGATACATCTTTGAAGTCGTTGAGAAAGTTGCAAACACAAGTCTTAACCAAATTTGTGGCCAATTTGAATGAAAAAGTGCTTCCTATATTGAAAATCTATTTTAATCAATTACAAAAGTGTTCTACAAGTAGGGGCCCTGCGACTGCGACCATAAAGGAGTTACCACACTGGGAGTACACGATTCACAGAATGTACGCCTACATTTATCGAACACTGTGCCTTTTGGACGTCATTGTTAGTATTTCGAGACAGATATATTTGCCGAACAAGGAGTATTTCTACAGTTTGAGATCACTGTTGTCGAGCGAAAATGTTTTTGCTTATCGTGAAGTCTTGGACAAGATGGATTCATTGTGCGCAGATCCGAAGGGTGAGGTTACGGCGAGTATTCTGGCCCACTTGGATAGTTGCTCTAACCCCAAAGTTAACATATGCGTCGCTTTCAATACCGTTTCGGATGTATTCCAAACTGCAATTTCCGAAGTCTCCCCCATCTTAAGAAACACTCTGCAACTAGTTGCGACTTGGCTAGATATGTGGAAATTTGTGGATAACAATTCCGATTCTGCTGAAAAACTGGCCAATTTGGACGACGGGCAGTTGAAGAACATGTTGGAGGAAAGATTAGCGGTAGATAAGTTGAACCAAGTGGAAAAGCAAAAAAATGTGAACAGGCTCACACCGGAGACTAACGGCAAATGTGGTTCTATCAGAAGAACTTACAGCAGGAGATTGAGCGCTCCTACGTCCCCAGCAGTTACAAGCAGTGGTAATTCTCCAGGAAAGGTATCTCCCCTAAGAATAAGTCGAACAAGCTCAAGAACAAGCTCAACAGATAAAAGTAGTCGCAAGGGTTCCAATTTGAGCTCTCCTCAAATTTCAAGAAGAAGTTCGTTCGCCGACATTAGGAATTCAACACCGGGTGTTCAATTAAGCTCGCCTCAGCTCTCAAGGAGAAGTTCTATTGTGGAAAACAGACAACCCAATTCGGGATCCATTCTGATGAAAAATGCGATGGATTCAAAGAACTCTACCAGATCACCACTGGTCAGCAAGGCTCCTGTGGGGCGTCCGCGGTCATCATCTTTGCAACTGGGGCGTCCGCGGTCATCATCTTTGCAATCGGCACACGATAAATCCACGACGAGTAAATCTGGTGGAGGTTTCCATTCGCGCTCCAACTCATTGCAAAGTAGCGCCACTGTCAACCAAAAGGCGGTACAGGATACCTTTAGCCAGTTGGTGAAAACTAAAGCTATAAAGGGGCGTTCTGCGGAAAAAGGTGATAAGAAGTTGCCATCTACTACGAGAAAGCCTCGGGTGCAGATTTCAACTGGCAACCCGCCAACAGCTAACAGGCAGGGGTACAAAAGCACCTCTGAAACTTCTCCCTTACCAGAGATGGCGGAACTTACTTTGTCTTTTAGCGGGGGCTCAGCAGAAATTGAACAGGAAAATAAAGATAAGGGAATGCGTAACGCTGAAGTTGAACACCAACGCACTCAACAACCTCAAAAACCGACAAAAGACCAGGAACCCGAGCAGCAACAACTTCAGACATTACTACCGGATCAACCGACCCCATCCGAATTGCCAGATGACGCCTGCATAAAGAAAGTTCGTTTTGCAGGCGTGGGTCCTATGTCGCAAGACGAAATTCCTAAACCAAAGAAAAAGGGCTGGTACAAAAAACCTGCAGTCTTATACTACCCACCACCGCCGCCACAATATTTGAGCCAAAAATTCAGAATGCGCCAAGAAGGTATAGCATTCAGGAGCAGCCTGCGTGAAGAGACTAATGATTCAAGCAAAAAGAACTCATTGATAACTTCTATGGAGGAGACATCTTCCTCCCCACAAAAAGAATCTGTATCCCAGAAATTTGCTGCAAAACTGCGCGAAAAGCTGAAATAAACGGCTAAAAAGTACAAAAAATATTACAATAGAGGATCTTAGGTCTTGAGATACATCTGGAATATGGCACTATTACAACATGGATATCATACAAACTGCACTCATGGTGCGTATACCGATTGAAGTGGGGGGCACACTCGAGCTTCATGGTTAGCCAAGGTAATATCAATTTATTGCCAGCTTTCAGCATATTTGATTTTTTATACCGGCATTCCTTGCCACGACATCAACCCCATAGAAGCTTTTCTTTGTAAGTGTAGATACATCTGTTCATCGATTACTGTAGTTCCGTCGTCTTTTTTTTTTTTAGCGCTCCGCAGAGCGAAAGTATAGAACTAAGCTTATCTAAGCAAACTACTCATAAAGTCGGTAGTATTCACAGCTGGCGAACATTTGTTTGACTTTTGCAGCATGTCTATTACCTCTTTGCTCCCAGTGCCAAAGCATTGGAAATCAAATTCCGAAAAGCAGGTTTCCTTAGAGCAAAAGAGTAAAGAATTAGTTGTAAAGACTTTGGCACACCAAGATGAACAAGACATGGGAAGGTCTGTGTTTGACTCCGCTATTGCATCAGATTTAAAATTTCAAGATTTTGTACCTATTCGTCAAAACAACTTCAATCTGGAGCTTCCTAAGCCGTCTCTTGAAGAGATAGATAAATGCTACCAGCGTACAAAGCAAATATTTGATCGTATTCTTCTTAAGAACACACAACCAGAATCAGCTGTTGCGAAAAGCTCTCAGCAAGCCCATGCCAATGCTTATGAGATAAAAGTTTCAGGACCTGGAATCCGAAATCCCAGGACATTAATAGTTACTGAACATGCTAGGGATCCACTGCAACCCAATACTATAAAAGCGAAGAAAGTAGTGGCTCCCCCTGTGGAGGAGCCAATAACTCCTATATTCAATAAGACAGATTCAGTAGAAACAAGTAAGAAGTTAAGCAAAGAGGAAAGAGACATGTGGAAGATACCTCCAGCTATTTCAAGTTGGAAAAATCCCAATGGCTACACTATTGGTCTCGATAAAAGGCTAGCTATGGATGGGAGATACAGTAAAGATCAGATGCAGGCACATGAAATCAATGATGGATTTGAGAAGCTTTCTACCGCACTAGAGGATGCCGATCGCAGGGCAAGGCAAGCACTCAAGCTGAAGGCAGAAGCCAAAAGACAAATAGCGGTGGAGGAGAATAAAGAAAAGGAAGAGAAGCTAAGATTATTGGCCCAAAAGGCTCGAGAAGAAAGGTCACGTCAGAAAAACAAAAGAAATTACCAGAGTTTACAGGATCGACCATCTGAAGATATTTCAGAAACGAATCGTGAAGCTGTGAGAAATTCGAGAAGACAAGATCTCGAAAGAGACATGAAAAGATCAAAGATGAGCACTGCGGACCGTTTAAGAGAACTGGCATATTCTCAGGGAAGAGATATTTCGGAAAAAGTCATCTTAGGCGCAGCTAAAGCAACAGAAACTCCCGGAGTAAACTATGACTCCAGGTTATTTTCCAAGGGTGGCAATGCGGAGGCCAAGAGAAGCGAAGGGCAGCTTTATGACAGCCCTCTTTTCTCACAGCAAGCAACATCTTACAGGGCGAACATAAGTAAAATTGATAATTTGGTCGAAGAAGAGTCCTTTCTAATAACTGGACAAAGTGAACCTATTGAATTCACTGCCGCCAGTGACGAGGAACATGACACCAAGGATAGAGATCACGAATTGGCGGTAAACGATTCATAAATAACTATTATACAGGCATTTTTCAGTGAGTGATTTCATGTGTCTTGATCTTCAGCTTGACTAACGTCGGCGAAATCGTCCAAGAAATCCTTGTCATTTGTGTGCATAGCGGACAAGAGCCTTTGTGTGCGTCTTATAGCATATTGCTCAACTTTCTTGATCGTACCACTGACTTTTACTGGATTAAGAATAATTGAGTCTGTTTCTGAGATCTTGCTAGTCAGACATAGCGCCATAATGACAAGGTCGCTATCTTCTCTATGACATCTTATGATGCCAGTCGATGTTCTGTTCGAAAAATATTTAATCTGCAATAGGGAACCAGCTTTTCCCAACCCGTAATCTCCAAAATTCACCTGCAGCGAGCGTCGTACCTCTTGGGCAATTGTCTTTGGAGTGATTTGCGGTGGTGAGACGCGGTGGTGCCGTAGAAGCATATTCGTATTTAGGGTATTTGGGTCCCCAGATTCTTCAGCTTGGAAAGTATCGCATGGGTATAAAATTTCAAACAGAATATAGCGTGTCTTCAAACGGACCATTTTTTAATCCATTAAAGTTGGCTATGTTTTCTAAATGTACTAATGATTTTTGTAAGTTTTAAACCCTTGGTTCAAAATTTTCAACCATGCGATGAACATCGAAAAAAAAATCAATGTACATAGAGGGACAGTGTTCAAAAAGTCTCATATAAATTATATACTGATTTATGTAAACCACCAAGGTATCAGAATCTAAAAATCAGTAGATTAAATTTGCAGTTTTTCCTTGAAAATGGTTTCCACTTCGGCAACTGCTTCTTTGGCGGCGGTAGGCTTGTCTCCCATACCTTGGAACACATTGCCTCTACCGCCTGCCTTACCACCAACAACGCTGGAAACGCGCTTAGCGACAGTGGATCCATCAAGTCCCTTGGAGATTGCCTCCTCAGATACATAACAGCCGTGGGCAATTTTGCCGTCAGAGTCGTTACCTGTGAACAGATAGATAGACTTGTCCTTCGCGGAAGATTTCATGTAGCTAATGGCCTCAGTGATAGCCTTTGCATTTGCGGGGATATCGATAAATTTTACCAAAAATGCAGCGCCCTCATTCTGAGCAAAATATTCTTTGACTTCATCTAGAGTTTTCTTGGTCTCTTGCTTTGCTCTAGTTCTAATCTCGTCCTTTACCACTTTTTCAATCTTAGTGAACTTGGTTTTCAACTCTTGCTTGGAAGCCACAGCAACGGATAACTGACCCAATCTCACACCCAACTCCTTCAGTTTCTTTTCTTTCAAAGGAGAAAAGGATAATTTATCAGCAGCATCCAATTCCTTCGCAAACTCGTTAGCAATTCTTTGAGCTTCAAAGGCCTCAGAGCCGGTGACTGCTACAATTCTTCTGATTCCCTTGGCGATACCGCTTTCTTCCAAAATGACGAAAACTTTAATGTCACCAGTCTTCGTAACATGAGTACCACCACAGAATTCAATGGAGTATTGGGGCCATTCTTCGTTGACTGGGTTAGACAGCAGATCATCCACTGATCTGCCCACAGAGACAACACGAACAGGATCAGGATACGTCTCACCAAAGACAGCACGAACACCGTTAATGGATCTAGCTTTTTCCAAAGGAACTTCTTTGTAGTAAACAGGCATGTTTTGCTTGATCTGCTTATTACAGATATCTTCCACTTTGATGATTTCAGCCACACTCATTGCCTTCTTATGAGAGAAGTCAAATCTTAACTTTTCTGGAGCCACCAGAGAACCTTTTTGATCGATGTCGTTACCCAAGACCTCTCTTAGTGTCAAGTTCAAAATATGAGTACCAGTATGATTGTTCTTAATGGGGAAACGACGTAGCTCATTGTAAGAGGCAATGATTTTGTCGCCAACAGAGAGCTTTCCCTCCGCTAGAGACCCAGTGTGGAAAACAAACCCATTGTACAATTGCACGTTATCCACATTAAATTCAGCGACGTCATCAATAACAAGTTTACCAGTATCGTATTCTTGACCACCTTGTTCAGCGTAAAAGCATGTCTTATCCAGAAGAATACCGTACTTCGCACCTGGTTCAGTAATTTCGTCAACAAATTTAGTCCCGTCGTGAAGCTTCAAAATTGTGGCATCAACGTTGTCCATGCCGTACTTGAAACTGTCGTCAGTCTTGGGAACCTGTTCGCCGTTCAGTGAGGATATTTCGTGAACGTCGAGTTTTAAAATCTCCTCCCCGTCTTTTTTGCCACCCCTTTTAGAGGCCTCGTATGATTCCTGCTTGGCCTTTTCGAACCCAGGTCCGTCAATGGTCAAGCCTTTTTCTTCAGCCATCAATTCGGTCAGATCCACAGGGAACCCATAGGTGTCGTACAACCTCCAAACTTGCAAACCATCTAGGGTCTTAGATCCAGATTTAGAAGCGGCTTCAGCATATTTCTCAAACAACTTCTCACCACGATCCAAAGTCTTTGCAAAAGACACTTCCTCTTCATCTAAAATTTCGAACAAATAAGATGGGTCTTTGGTGACTTCAGGAAAAATATCTTGCACTTGTAAGATTAAGGTTGGGACTAATTTGGAAAAAAAATCGCCTATTGGATAGCTCATGTATTTACGGGCATAACGAGCACCTCTCCTTAGAATACGTCTCAAAACGTAGCCCCTACCTTCGTTGTTGGGAACGCCGCCATCGGAAAGGGCAAAAGTCAACGTACGGACATGATCGGCCAACACTCTATAAGCAGTGTCCACACCATCGACATCTTCAACGCCAAACTTACCAGTATAAGGCCTCGCACCAGTGATCTCTCGGATACGAGCAAAAAGAGGAGTAAACACGTCTGTGTCATAATTAGATCTGCAATCTTGCAAGATGGAAACCAATCTTTCAAACCCTAAACCAGTATCGATGTGCTTGGCGGGCAGGGGTCTTAAAACTCCACCTTGCTCCCTGTTGAACTGAATGAACACCAGATTCCACACTTCCAGAACGTCTGGATCGTCCATGTTAACCAAAGAGGCAGCATTTCTGCCCCCGATTCTGTCATAATGAACCTCCGAACAAGGCCCACAAGGGCCCTGGTCTCCCATCTCCCAGAAATTATCCTGGGCATTACCTGGCAAGATATGACTTTCGTCGACACCAACAGCTTTCCATAATTCTAGTGCCTCAGTATCTGGCTCCAAACCTTGCTTAGGATCACCTTCAAAATATGTCACATATAGCCTGTCTTCAGGTAATCCATAGACTTTGGTCAAAAGTTCCCACGCATAAGCAATGGCTTCTTTCTTGAAATAGTCACCGAAGGACCAGTTACCTAACATTTCGAAGAAAGTGTGGTGGTAAGAGTCCCTACCAACGTCCTCTAAATCGTTGTGTTTACCACCGGCCCGGATACATTTCTGAGAATTGTAGGCACGCTTCAGGTTGTAGAAGTCAGAAGAGGGATCCACGGTACCCAAAAAGATGGGTTTGTACTGATTCATACCAGCATTGGTAAACAGCAGCGTAGGGTCATCGTAAGGAACCACTGGAGAAGAGGCAACAAATTTGTGATCCTTCGATTTGAAATAATCCAAATAAGTGTTCCGCACGTTGCGGGCGGACCATTTCTCCCTGTCACCCAGAGTCATGTTGTAATGTAAGGTTCTGAAATTTCTGATAACTCTACCGGAATACCTGACTCCAAACGTCTTGAAAAGCGGAATGAGAGACCGTCACGTACCAAATGAAATAAGTTGCCGTATTTGACGTCCTCAGAACTTCAACTGCCACGTAGTTGGTCTGTACCGGAGAAATATTCAACTTTTAGGAAGTTCAAGTTTTTATCAGAACTTTGAAAAAAAAAAATGACACAAGTTGAATGAGCTTCGCGTCGCGGACACTCGGTACATAGTAAATGATTTTAACCTTACCAAAAATCCTAGAGTAGAGAAGAACCTACTCTACGAAGCCCTTATGAAGGTTTTTTCTGCAGGGCTCATAGTGCTTCTGAATCTGAAAGCTGCGCTATGCGTCTTGCTTCCCATGCATGACGCTGCCGTAGCTGAGATGGCGCAAATATGGTCGATTGCGCAGTACCTGCTTCGTGGCGGCAAAGAAGGTATTTTGCAAAATATCTATCCTGTTATAACGCAATTGGATGATGAAATGGAGGACTATATTGGTGGTGACTTGTGTTCTGCCGTCGCAAACCGTATTTCTGAGATGGGGGAGCCAGATTTTGCTTCTCTGATGCCGCTGTACTGTCAATGGTATCCCATGGGAATCCAACATTTTTATAATGAAGCTAAATTAAATTCACTGTACTTTGTTCTGAATGGGAAGCGATATGAAAATTCAGACGACATGTTTTACTTGAAATCTGGAGAATTAAAGATACAGGCAAAGATCCCTGACAGCGACATGATCGCGCCTGGTGAAGTGGTTATTGGACACAACCAGGATGCCCCCATAGTACATTTTTATGGATGCCCAGATGAGGATGGTGAATTTGACGCATTTAACAGGAATCTGTATTCAGAGGCCACACAGACGGGGAAGCTGAGGTTAATCTGGCGGCCAACCTGCTCTTTGCAAGATACGAAGGTGGGCCCCTTCCCCGTGGGATTAACCATCAAGAAAAATAGCAAACTAGAGCTGCTGCTGCAAGAAGCTTTGAAAATACCAGAGAGCTTTGACGAATCAAAGTATGGGTTACGTACTCCCAGCGAGAAGGAGTTGAGCGATCTCGATTTGAAAGTGGCCGGCTTGATCGTCGAACATTATCAAAATGGCCAGGACTTTGCCTCCACGCTAGAATATGCCAGAGGTATTGCGGACAATTTCCCCTTAGTGGTACCTGAGTTGATTTCACTGGATAAAAATGTTGAATCGATCATGGAGAGTAACGAACAATTGGCTAACATAGGTGTGGACTACAACTTGCTTGGACTATACCTCAACGGCCAAAATTGGAAAATGTCTTTGCTAAACGAATACACTTTACTCAATGCTCTAGAATCAGAGTATCACAAATTGAATCAACTTCTATCAATTTTGCGTAAGATAGACAACCAATCTACTTTGGTTACAGCTAAAGTGCTCGTGAACAAGTTTTCTGAAATTTCTTTACCCCATCTCCAAGAGTCGCAGCCCATCAAACTAGATCTGCACAGAATACGTGGTTTCTCGGAATGTGTAATTTACTTCAATGACATTGAAATTGACGATCAGTATAGTGATCTAACGCAAGACATTGGAAAGTTCTTTGAGAAATCGAAATTTGGCGAGCTGCCAGAGTATAGGCACAATTGGAGCGAACTAATTTTTGTCATTGATTTCAACAATTTGCAAGATTCAGATACGAAATTGGCATTAGAAGGTCTGAAGCGTGCTATATCAGTAATAACACAAGGTTATCCGCAGAGAATAGGTCTTCTTCCGCTCAATACAGGCAATGCGGATAATGTCGTTAAAAAAATATACCAGTTGAAAGATCGTGATTTGTTGCTACTGGAAGATTTTCTGGCGGATGAATTGATCAGAGGTGGCAGAATTTTTTCCGATTACCAAAATACGCCAGATGTTGCCAAACTTTTGAAAAATCTCCAAATTAACCAAACTTCGCTGATCATTAATGGCGAGATCTATCCATTCAAAAAGAATACTTGGCATTATTTGGTGGCTAAAACCATCAAGAAAGATACTGCGGTGCTGAAAAAGGAGCTTGGAAGATATATCAAATATGACAATGGTAAGGCACAACCTGTAATCGATGTAAGAGGCGTTCTCCATTTGAAATCATTCGAGTCGAGACACGCCAAATATACTCCGGACTATTTTGCAGACTCCACTTATACAACCATGAACGACTCCGTTTTGAAAGTGTGGGATACTAGAATGGCGGAATATATCAAGGGTAAAGAATATAACGTTTTGCACACGGTGACGATTGTGGATGATTTCAACACTTTGCAAGCAGTGAAAAGATTGCATAATTTGATCAATGTCAAGTTCGTTGGTGTCAAGTTTAAAATAATTCATGCCGGAGCTCCTTCTTCGAATTGGAAGACTATCAAGAAAATATCTTCGAAACCATCTTTTGCTGCTGATTTGAAGTCAATAACAAAAAAATTCTCTCAAGGTGAGCCAAGCCAACAATTAGAACATACTGTGCTGCAAAAATGGCTACCTGATTTGACTCCGCAGTACTTTGCCGCTAAATCCTTTATGGTAATTAATGGAAGATTTTTACATTTTGCGGTAAACGAAGTTCCACAGACCAAACTTTTCGAAGCAACTCTCAAAAGAGAGGCTCAGAGAACTCTAGACACTTTAGATGCTCTTGAAACGATATATGCTGGATTTTCTGAAAGAAAAATCAATAGCGAAATTATGCAAGCGACTTCTGCGGTTCTTACCAAGATTTTTTACCAGGGAACCGATCTGTACAGAAACAGTCCCGATTATACCACCGAAACTTCTATGTCCAGATTTGATGTCACAAGTATTTTATCGATCAATAACTTTACCATTTTTCAGAGTGTCAACTATGAGCAAAGGCCTATTGATTTGGTTCTGGTCGTAGATCCACTGGAAGAGAGAGCCCAAAAATTGTATTCTCTAATAGACGAAGTCAAAAGCCTACCCTTTGTGAATGTGAAAATTGTGATTTACCCAACAGTAGATCTTAAAATTATGCCCATTGACAGAATATTTGTTCAAGATTTACAAAATGGCTTGAGCGAAAATTGGCCAGAGATGACGCAGAATTTTGACGTGGAATTGGAAGTTCCCAATAATTTGGCCATCACCTCTGATGGCCATGTAAGTGGATACGTGGTCGAAGTGCACGCTTTTGATAGAAGTGACGCAGTAAGCGAAGGAGTAGTTGATGGGGTAGGCGGAGTGTGTTTGGAACTTGTGAATTCAGGGGGCAAAATAGTGGATCAAACCATAACCATGAAAACATTTGGCTATGGTCAATTCATTGTCCCAACTTTGGGGTCCAACTACTCGGTGAAAAGTTGTGACCCCCGATACACGGTAACTTCATATGCCTCCGATGCCCGTGCTGATTACTTTCCTGTAGAATCCATTGAAGTGATCAACCTTAACCCAGTAAATGTTTACGTTAAAGTGGAACCAGTAGACAACCAGACTCGAGTTTTGAAAGAGGAACAAGATGTCATAAACATTTTCACTGTTTTGAAAAATGAGGCCTCTGACGAGGACAATTATAAAAAAATGGTTCTTTCCATTTTGCAAAGTCAGCGGCAAAGGGTAAAATTCTGGATTCTTGACCAGCCGTTCATAACTGCATCTTTGAAAGCCTTTGCTCAAGCGATTGATGCTGATGCAGGGCTGGATGGGACCATTGAATTCATTCGGTACGAGTGGCCCTCGTGGCTGAGACCGCAGCGGTTCATCGACCGAAGAATGGACGCCTACAAGATCCTTTTGCTTGATGTATTGTTCCCGCAAGAAGTATCTAAAGTCATCTACATGGACCCACATATTTCGCAGCCGCCTGACCCTTTCAAACTTGCCGAAAAGATGAAAACAAAATCGCCGTTTGCCATGTTTAAGATGGTCGGCCATGGATATTGGGAACTGGGTTATTGGTCCAAACGTCTGGGAGACCACAATCTAAAATTCCACTCGGTGGAGCCGATATTTATTGTTAATCTAAAGGCACTTCGTGATATCGATGGAGGCAGCAAGCTACGCATTCACTATCAGAGGTTGTCTGCCGACGTCAACTCGCTTGCCAAAATCGACCAGGACCTGGTCAACGACGTCCAGGAGGAGGTCCCCATACGCACACTTAGCCGCTCCACTGTTCAATATTTGAAGGTGGATCAAAATATGATCGAGAAATGGATGAAGGGCCATGACAAGGTCGCTGAAAATGGCAACACAGACGAGCAAGGTGATAACGAAGCAAACTTCCATGACGAATTGTGACTTCATAAAATAAAACAAAATTAGAGGAAAATTAAATTTGAATTACGATTTACGATAATCATCACCACATTTTAATTGTATAAAGCATTTTTTTTTTTTGTAGTTATCCTCTGCATTCATCTTGTCGCTGTCGCCTTGGCCTAAAAATTCGATCTTTTTTTTTTTTCGAGGATGAAAAAATCGTGCAAAAAAAAAAACCAAGCAACGATTGGAAGTAGTGTGCACTCTATTTTATTCCTCCCCTATCTTTAGGACTTTGATAGACTTAGAATAGCATTTAGTTGGCACACGGATGTCATTGTGTGATGCGCTCGATTGATTTGAGTTTAAACGGTATCGTAGTGGACCATCCCTCATTAGACGGTGAGAATACGGAAACAGGTGGTGATGGCCATGATTTCCCAATAGACGAACAGCAGCAGCAACCGCCACAACATCAACAAGAAGAACAACAGCAGCAGCAGCAGCGGCAACAACAACAACAGCAGCAGCAGCAGCAGCAGCAGCAGCAACAGTCTTTGCCTCCTGGTACTAAACGACTAGCGTGTTCGAACTGCAGGAGGAGAAGAAAAAAATGCGACTTGACGTTTCCCTGTGGGAACTGTATGAGACTGAAGTTGACATGTAATATTAATGGAGAAGATCTAAGGAAGAAAAGATACGCAGCATCTTATGTGAAATCGTTAGAGTCGCACATTGCATACTTGGAGAATTCTTTTCGAGATTTAGTCGAAAAAATGTGTCCCGAGGATTCAGCGATAAGGAGGAACCTAATCCTTGACGATGTCGTGTCGGGGCTCATTTCTTCCCCGTCATCGAGACAGTCTTCTTCGATCCTGCGACAGGATCTTTCGAATGGCGTGCCCTCCATGAGAAACGTTCTTGAATTTACAGACGCCAAGAGAGTCGCCGCCTTGGAAAGTCTACCTGGAGACACTGCGAACAAGAACAAGAAGCTCAAGACTTTTTCTAAGGGGAGTCTGTATCCTGACGACGGTCGGTCGCAGTCTTCCACCAGTTTGGCGCCGGCGCCCACGATGATATCTCTTGAATCTGCCCCTTCGTCAAATTATTCCGACAACAGCACTCTACGAGACAACGATTCAGCAGGCGAACGCATATGCGATTTGAATAAGACGGTCATAGTGAGGCCTGCCGGCGTCATGGACCAACATTTTTTGAACAACGATCCCAGGATCCAGAGATCGCTGTCGAATTTCTACAGATGGCTCTACCCTGGCCACTTTATCTTTCTACACAGGGAAAGCTTCCTGTACGGGTACTTCAACCATGCCAAGAATCATTATAGAGGCTCACCCTACTGTTCCGTAGAGCTAATCTATGCGATGTGTGCCGTGGGCTCGCGGCTGAGCGAAGATTTGCAAGACATGTCGGAGGAGTACTACGACAGAGCAAAGACAACGCTGCTGAAATTGGTCTTCGACGACCGCAGCGTGGCCCGCATCACCACGGTGCAGGCGTTGTTCTGCCTTGCCTTTTACGAGTTGGGCAAGGGCGATAACCAGCTGGCGTGGTATTTTTCCGGTCTGGCCATCCGTGTTGGTTACGACATGGGGTTCCAGCTGGACCCAGAGGTGTGGATCACCGCAGATGATGACATTGTCGCCGGTCGCACGAAACTCACTAAGGGAGAATTGCGCATCCGCAGCAGGATATACTGGGGGTGCTTTGTGGCGGACCATGTGATCTCGCTACTCTTGGGCAGGACCACCTCTCTGAGCGTGAGCAATTCCACCATCCCGGAGTCCGACGAGCTTCCCGAGGTCGAGGGCGTCGAAGATTTCCGCTTCGCCAGCCAGCACGTCCTCCAGGTCTCACTCCCCTTGAAAAACATGGTCATCCTCTCGAGGATAGTCCAGATCTTCACCACTAAGATTTTCATTGACACCTTGGAAGCCGACCAGAAGATGGCCCACCTGACAAAATTCAACCTCAAAGTGTTCAAATGGAGGCAGTCGCTGCCCGAGTTTTTGAAATGGTCGCAGGAGAAGTTGAGAGACCACAACGTGTCCACGGACCCCACCGTCTCGTATTTCTGGTTCCTGTACTACATCGTTCTGTTGACCTTCAACAGACCCTTCATAGAGGACCTCGAGGAGTCCAAAGCCGTGGTCGGAGAAGTCGTTGACGACGTCAAGATGCTGTTCGATGGCTTCCGCCTGAAATACGGCGGCTTTCAGAAGGCCAGTCTCTGCCAGCTGTACGCCTGCCTGCTCTCCATCAATTGCCTCATCAAGCTCACCTGCTTTAGGGACGTGAGCAACGTGTGGTGTGGCACTGTGTTCAGGGCCCGACCGGTGCACACGCCCCAGTGCACCAATTCACCCAGCTGTACCAGGCGCTTGGAGCAGCTTGGCTTCTTCTCCCGCGTTTTCCACGAGCACATGTCCCCAGCATTTGGCCTGCCCAAGCGGCTGCAAGAGGACTCTCATTATAACTCGGAGCAGGAGAAACAAACCGTGAATCAGGTCTGCAATTCGAATTATATTCACGATTTTACTTTGAGTAATGAGATCGATGACATGATTAAACAATTGTTCGGATAATAAATCTTGCCCGCAAGGCAGATCATGCCAGTGCGGCCAGACTCTTACACAAATCCAATTCATAACTACACAGATGCTCCATTTTTCTCTTCCCCCCGAAGCTTCTGGGGGGAGAAGGAGGAAAAGAGCATAGCGCAATTGAAGCTATAGAATGGATCTCACACGGCAAGAGCAGATCCATTGAACAATCATCCTGCTGCTGGCACCTTCTAACAAGCCATTGAGACTCATCATCGGCTCGCGGATGCTCGAAGCAAAGCGACCCAGCGAGCGCTTTCCATTATTCTGCGGTCGTTTCTTTTGGCGCGAGAAAAAGACGCTCGCTGCGATGCGATGAGCCATCTGCAAATCGCATCCTGGGATTATAAATAACGGGGTGAGGACTGGTGACGGGCTCATCGTGGATGAGAGAGAACAGATACCAAGGATGGAATTCTATTCACCGCAACCAGAACACGCACAGCTTGGATCAGTACTCAGCAAGGGGGAACAGAAGCTGCTCTCGCAGCTGCACCAGGAGGTCCTCAGAGTGACAAACCCAGAGAGAAACTTGCTGCTTTCCAGTGCCCAGGGCACTGCCAATGGCACTGCCAATGGCACTCCCGATGGCACTCCCAATTGCTCCTCCATCGACACTCTGCTCTCCCCTGAGGAGCAACCGATCCCGTCGCCACCACTGTCTCCCAAACTGGAGGCCTCATCGAAGCAGCAATTGCAACAGCTACAGCAGTTGGCCCCGCTGGACCCTGCGGCGACAGCAGCAGTCGCAGGAGACGATTGCATCCGGGTACAGGTGTCTTGGCAGCCAGGCCTGTCGCCCAAACGGTACCGTTATGCCCACTCCAGCTTCCTCAGCGAGTACGGCATTCTGGCCCATTGCACGCAACACCAGCTGCCCAGGAGACGCAGGTACAGGCCCGCCGCCGCAGACCTGGATAGGACGTACCGTACACGCCGGTATGTTCGCCGGCAGGAGCCCTTTTCGCCTGACAATCTGGACCAGGACGACGATGAGGTACCTGAAAGGCCTAGTACCCCTCGCAGACATGCTAGTGGTCGCAAGACTACTGCGGCCCCGCTGGGGTCGCCATTGGCATCCGCCACCGCCGTACAGGGCATGCCCCAGTACGTGCCCAACATGTCGTGGGAGAAGTTGCCCGACTACTCGCCGAACGCCTACGAGACACTACCTGCCAACAATACGAAGTGCCTGAAAGTGGAATGGAAGGGTTCACCCATGGACCTGTCCCACGATGCTCTGCGCTCTAAGCTACATCCCGCAGAGCTCGTACTGGCACAGATCCTGAGATTGCCCTGCGATCTCTACTTGGACTCGAAACGCCGGCTGTTCCTGGAGAAAATGCACCGTCTCAAGCAGAGGCTCCCCTTCCGCCGTACAGATGCTCAGAAGGCTTGCAGAATCGACGTCAACAAGGCGTCGAGGCTCTACGCCGCTTTCGAAAGGGTCGGTTGGCTCAACGATAGCGTTTTCACAAAATTTTTGTAAAGGGAATAACATTGGGTAATTTCACGGGATAATATCAACAACGGGTTTTGGAATTTTTTGGGTTTGTTTTCTTTCTTCTCACGTACATACATATATTTCATACGTATAGCTATGTGGTTCTACGCTACGTCTGGTTCTCCTCTGGTTCTTCGTACCGACTCGCCAGCCTCCTCTTGTACTCGGCCATGTCTTTGTCCCAAAGTTCAGCAGCCACTGCGTTCAGGGGTGAGCTGTTGTTGGGCTCCTCCAGCAGTGCCTGCAGCGATAACAGGATCGTCTGCACGTTGTATACGGCTGACCACTGATCCTTCAAAATGTCCAAACAGATGTTCCCACTCATGTCCACGTTGGGATGCCACATCGGGGTGACAAACTTCACTTTGGGTGCCACGTAAGGGTACGCATCTGGGAACTGCAAAGACAGTTTAAACCTCAGGGACTCGTAAGGTGTTCCCTCGGGCCCCACAATCATTCCGCACCAGCTCTTCAAATCGTTCTCGTTGGTAGGGAAGGCGCTGAGTCCCGGCGTCGGCGACATCATCAGTTGTACCAATTCGCTCTGTAAGCGCTTGATCACCGAGTGACCCTCGGGGATGGGTTCTTGCTTCATGCTCATTTTACTTCTGCAGTACTGATCGAAGTTATGGCTTTGTGCTTGTGATCTTCAGATAATGTAAATACCAACCATTCGATGAGCTGAATCATCACGTGCGGATATATCGGAACACCTAAGGACCAGCCAACTCCTTCAGCGTGGAAAGATCTGGAGATTCGATACCACTGGACCCCCCGTCATTCAATTGCTGTGTATCGGTTGCCTCCCCCTCGGGGCCCAAGATCCTCTTCGCTTCGCCGTCGATATACAAAGACCTGCGGTCGCCGCCTCGGTGCGCCTGGAATGCGTTGTGCACTAGCAACACTTCCTCCATGGAGGCCTGCTCCTCGCTGTCTATGTACAGCTGTCGTAACTGCGAAGTGACTAGCTTTAAAGAGTCATCGATCGGCGTTAGAATTCGTACGAGCTCTTGCGACTGCGGAAAGTCCTCACATTCCAACATACGGCGAACAAGCGTTTTAAATTTTACTACACGCCTCTGTAATGCACGTCCCTTTTCCAGCCCTCTGTGCAATTCTTGATTCCTTTGCAAGCCTTGTTCGATTTGTCTCACTTTATCTTGCAATTGGGCAACGCTGCTGGCATTCTCTACATCGCTAGGGATTAGAAGATCCCTCTGGTAGGATAGACGGAACACATTGGCATCCAATAGTTCCTGCGGTATTCTCAACACATTTCTTAGCACGTAGAGTTCCAGCTTATCGAAATTCTTGTCCACGGAATGCTCCAGAAGAGTCTCCAATTTCGCAATGCCCACCCGTATTTCATCTTCATAATCATGATCGCCAACTTTGCTTCTCTCCAGCAGATACTTCTCCATGGCCGCTGTGCATTTGTACATGACCTCGTTCACGGCATTGATGATGTCGTCTACCAACGACACTGCAGGATACTGTAAATGTTCCGTCAATATCGACGTGGATTTCATCGTGGGGGCTGCCATGGCCGCACCTGCTTGCTTTCTTTCGCTTCCACTCCACTCTAGTGTTCGTTAGTTTTTAGCTGTAGGCTGTGGAGCGCGAAGTTTAACTAACGTCTTTGCTTATTTGATGTCGCTATAAAATACACATACATTAATCACTGTCGGATGAACTCGAATCGCTATCCGAGTTACCCTCGTATATGATCTCCTCGCCGTTGTCCTCCTTCAATTCGGGCAGTTCCAAATCCCTGTGGCTCTCTCTGTTCTCCGTAGACACTTCATCGTCAAAGACCACCTTCTTATTGGACACGACAGGGAGGTTTTGAGCCTGCGTACGGTCCCATTGTTGCTCCTGATCTGCTAACAGTGTACCTTCCACAGAGACTACTCTCCCCGTTGTGTATACACTCTTAACAGTGAATTTGATCTTACCGTCTATTCTCTCCCCATCAGCATCGACCCAGTACCCAAGGGAGCGGTACTCAAAATCCTGGGAATCTTCGTTTGTCTCGTTCTCGTCTCGACTTGGCTCTTCTTCGTTTTGTTTATCGACAAAGGTCCAATCTGCTGGAATATTGTTCTTTTTTATGCTGGCGTTAAACGCATCGTATATTAAGAGACCAATGTGAGACGCAGATTGGATAAAAATCCAGCCTTCGATTACGTCGCCCACTTGCGGCTGCCATACGTACAGGTTCACATCGCACCAGGTGAATGCAAACGGCGTGTCCGCTGTGATCTTTACCAATTTGTTGGTGGCATCCTCAGAGTTTAGCGGGTCGGCGTCCAGGATACGCAAGTTGTCATAACCGAGAACTATACCGTTCACTTGGTTGTTGTATTTCATGACCATTGGATTCAAATGTTGCCTCATGATCCCCTGCTCTGGGGTTTGCTGGTATATTGGAGCCAAAGAGACGTAAAGCGCCATATCAACACGTATTATGCAATTGGAAACGCCATCTTCCTCATTTATAGGGTTTTTCATCTGTTTCTTGTGTTTTTTGATGAACTTGGCGGTTCGCACATTTTCGCAGGACCTCTTGGTGCTCATCGAGAGGAGTGATTCTTTATGATCTAATTACAGGAAGAGGCAAAGAGGGCGAAGCGCTGATCTCACTACCTGAACTATATTTTATATTCAACTATAAATGAGATGAGATGAGATGAGATGAAATTTTTTCATTTTGAAAAGGAAAAGAAAAAACGATGACATCTCCGTCACATGATACAGCGGTTAGACGTCGGAGGCTATCTCGAGAGATGAAGAGCCAGAGGTGCGGTAATGGGTTCGCATTTTGCTTCCTCCAATTAACTCCATTAGTTTCACTCTTTCTCAGGCTTAGAACATGATCTCTAAAAGGGCGATTCGCAAAAATTACTACGGTTAGTTAAAATTTCAACCAAACGTCATACCTCTAGTACTAGTAAAAAACATATCGCGAATATTTTGAAAACTCGTGCATTTGAGAATTTTGTTCGAATTCAGGTAAAACCATTTGTAAATGATTTACCTGGCTAGCGGCAAGCGCGCTAGGGTTCGTTTTGGGCCGTTTTTTCTCCATACTTGCGTGACTGTATTCCAAACAGCTACAAGACCGATGGGTTTCCAGTTTTTTAACCGATGTTTTTGCTACTAGGGATGCTTTTATTAGATCTTGGCTCATTTTGCCAATTTTACTACAATCCCCCTCTCCCCCCCTCCTTCCTCCACAATTGACGAAAAAATCATTGTTAAATCAAGTAGCTTCCCTTGTATGAATTGTTCGTTTTAAATAAAGAAAATAATTTTTTATCGCGTGTGTTACTTCTTATTCTCTAAAAGAAGTACTTATTTCTTGAAGCAAGCAAAGGCCCAAGCAATGGAGTATGGTGGAAAAAAAAAAAAAAAAAAAGAGATAAATTCATAAGGTCAAAACAGAAGCGCACCACGAGTTAGGAAAAATCCCTTGGTCGAGCAAGGACGCAACCCCGTAGTTTTTACTCATAAAAAATAGCTATTTTTTGTACATTGTTTATCGAGTATGCAAGCTTAGTTTATCCAGCACTTTGATTCTATTTGTATTTTTGAATTCCACAAGTTCATTATCCCGTGTGTAGCGATCCCGTTCTTATTTCCGTTGACAATGATATACGATCTACCGGAAAATTTTTTCAAAGTATCTCATCTCATCTCATCTCATCTAGAACAGAATTGTTCATATATTAATATTCAAAAGAATTTCACTGAAGGTAAAAGGAATAACTGATTCCCTTTTGGCTTGTGGTAGCTGAGGAAATTATTTATTTAGAAGTTTCGAAGCGCTTACAATGGATATTTCCAAGCCAGTTGGGTCCGAAATCAGCTCTGTAGACTTTAAGGTCTTCTCTGCGCAGGAAATTCGCAATCTGTCTGCCAAGCAGATTACGAATCCTACCGTGTTGGACAATTTGGGTCACCCTATTTCTGGTGGTCTTTACGATTTGGCGCTTGGTGCCTTCTTGCGCAATCTGTGCTCCACCTGTGGCCTAGATGAGAAGTTCTGCCCTGGTCACCAGGGTCACATCGAGTTGCCCGTGCCCTGTTACAATCCTCTTTTCTTCAACCAACTTTACATTTATTTGAGAACTTCGTGCCTCTATTGCCACCATTTCCGTTTGAAAGCTGTTGAAGTCAACCGCTTCGCCTGTAAATTGAAATTATTACAGGACGGTCTTGTTGACGAATCTTATCAATTGGATCAGCTTCATATCGGTGACTTACAGGCTGATAGTGATGATGAGGATGACGAGGCTACTGAGGATAATAGCCTTGAGTCGGGCTCCAAGAAAATTTCAAAAGACGTTTCCGCTGCCCTGTTGAAAGAACTAATACAAAGTCGTAAAGAATTTGTGGAACTCGCGATTGCAAAGGCTATCTCTGAAGGTAGGTCCAGTCACAGAGGTATCTTTACCATCATTACCAATGAGGAACGTAAGAAGCTGATACACGATTTCCACAAAAAATTACTAAGTAGAGCCAAATGCGACAACTGTGGTATGTTTTCTCCAAAATTTAGAAAAGATGGCTTCACCAAAATTTTTGAAACTGCTCTAACAGACAAGCAGTTGACCAACAACCGCATTAAAGGTGTTATTCGTCAAGATATGATAAAAAAACAGCAGCAAACTCAAAAACTGGGTGGTCAAGAAAAAGAAAATGATGTGGATGAAGATTTTAGCTTGGGGAAAAATCCATCTGCCAGGCCCAAGACCGGTTCGACCTACATTTTGTCCACCGAAGTGAGAAACATTTTGAGGGCGTTGTTCAAGAAGGAACAAGCAGTCTTGCAATGTGTTTTTCACTCTAGGCCAAACCTCTCTAAGAAGCTAGTATCCGCTGACGATTTCTTTATGGAAGTTGTGATGGTGCCACCCACGAGATTCCGCCTCCCCTCTAAGCTTGGTGAGGAAGTGCACGAAAATACCCAAAATCAGTTGTTATCCAAAATTCTGACCACTTCGCTACTCATTAGAGACTTGAATGATGAGATGTCCAATTTACAGAAGGACAAAGTTTCTGTAGAGGACAGAAGAGTGATCTTTAGCAGGTTGATGAATGCCTTCGTCACTATCCAAAACGATGTAAATGCTTTTATCGATTCGACTAAGGCCCAAGGCAATAATGGTGGTAAACTTCCCGTTCCTGGTGTCAAACAGGCCTTGGAGAAAAAAGAAGGCTTATTCAGAAAGCATATGATGGGTAAACGTGTCAATTACGCTGCTCGTTCCGTGATTTCTCCAGACCCAAATATTGAGACTAATGAAATTGGTGTTCCCCCAGTTTTCGCCAAGAAACTGACCTATCCTGAACCAGTGACTAACTACAACATTGCAGAATTGAGGCAAGCGGTGATAAACGGGCCTGACAAGTGGCCCGGTGCCACCCAAATTCAAAATGAAGATGGGAGCTTGGTGTCGTTGATTGGAATGACTTTGGAACAGCGTAACGCGTTGGCAAACCAATTACTCACTCCATCTTCAAACTCCGCGACTCATACTTTGAATAAAAAGGTGTTCCGGCACATTCAAAATAGGGATATTGTCATCATGAACCGTCAACCAACTTTGCACAAGGCATCCATGATGGGTCATAAAGTTAGAGTTCTACCGGGTGAGAAGACTCTACGTCTGCATTACGCCAACACTGGTGCTTACAACGCTGATTTCGATGGTGATGAAATGAACATGCACTTTCCTCAAAACGAAAATGCTAGAGCAGAGGCATTTAATTTGGCAAATACAGACTCCCAATATTTGGCCCCTACTTCAGGTTCTCCGTTGAGAGGACTGATCCAAGACCATATTTCGGCCGGTGTTTGGTTGACCAACAAAGACAGTTTTTTTACGAGAGAACAATATCAACAATACATTTATGGTTGTATCAGACCTGAAGACGGTCACTCCACAAGGCCCAAACTTATTACTGTAGCTCCGGCCTTGGTGAAACCAGTGCCCCTCTGGACCGGTAAGCAAATCATAACGAGTGTGATTCTTAATGTGACTCCCCCACATATGCCAGGTATAAATTTATTGTCGAAGAATAAAATAAAGAACGAGTACTGGGGAGAAGGTTCGAAGGAAAATGAGGTTCTCTTTAAAGATGGTGCCTTGTTATGTGGTATTCTAGATAAATCTCAGTACGGTGCCTCCAAATATGGTATTGTGCATTCTCTACACGAAGTGTATGGGCCAGAAACTGCTGCTAAGGTTTTATCTGTGCTTGGTAGACTTTTCACGAATTATATTATGTCAACTGCATTCTCTTGTGGTATGGATGATTTGCGTTTAACAGCTGAGGGCAACAGTGAAAGATCTGAAATTTTGAAAACTTCCGCTGATGTTGGTCGTCAAGCCTCAACTGAAGTCACCAATTTGCCAAAAAATACTTCTTTTGATGATCCTGAGTTATTGAAAAGGCTGGAAGAAATTTTGCGTGATGACAACAAATCTGGTATCCTGGACGCTGTTACCTCTTCCCAGGTTAACGCGATTACTTCCCAAGTTGTGTCCGCTGTCATTCCGAAGGGTACAATGAAGAAATTCCCCGAGAACTCCATGCAGTCTATGGCTCTTTCTGGTGCTAAAGGTTCTAACGTCAACGTTTCTCAAATTATGTGTCTGTTAGGCCAGCAAGCATTGGAAGGTAGGAGAGTGCCTGTCATGGTCAGTGGTAAGACTTTGCCTTCCTTTAAACCATTTGAAACGGATTCCATGGCAGGTGGTTTCATTAAGGGCCGTTTTTACTCCGGGATTAAACCGCAAGAGTATTATTTCCACTGTATGGCTGGTCGTGAAGGTCTGATTGATACTGCTGTGAAAACTTCTAGATCTGGTTACTTGCAACGTTGTTTGACTAAGCAGTTAGAAGGTGTGCATGTTTCTTACGATAATACGGTTAGAGACGGTGATGGTACACTGGTTCAATTTTTGTACGGTGGGGATGCAGTGGATACTACCAAGGAGTCTCATATGACCCAGTTCGATTTCTGTCTCGATAATTACGATGCATTGCTGAAAAAATATAATCCTTCCGCCCTCGTTGAGCATTTAGATGTCGAAACTGCTCTCAAATATTCTAAAAAGGCATTGAAAAGCAGAAAGAAGCTCGCTAAAGAGCCTCATTACGGGCAACCGGTTAAGTATGATCCTGTGCTGTCCAAATACAACCCAGCCAAATATTTGGGTTCTGTGTCTGAGAAATTCCAGGATAAGTTGGAAAATTTCCTGGATTCTAATTCGAAACAATTGAAATCTCACCTTAATGTGAACGAGAAGAAATTTAGAGCACTGATGCAGTTGAAATACATGCAGTCTCTAGTGAATCCAGGCGAAGCCGTTGGAATTGTTGCCTCTCAATCCGTTGGTGAACCCTCGACGCAAATGACTTTGAACACTTTCCACTTTGCAGGCCATGGTGCAGCTAACGTTACACTAGGTATTCCTCGTATGAGGGAAATCATCATGACGGCATCTGCCGCAATCAAGACACCTCAGATGACACTGCCGGTTTGGGATGATGTATCCGATGTGCAAACGGACACTTTTTGCAAATCGATTTCTAAGGTTTTGCTTTCTGAAGTGGTTGACAAAGTAACTGTTATTGAGACCACTGGTATTTCAGAACAAGGCAGTCCAGCTCGTTCATATGTTGTTCACATGAAATTTTATGATAAAGAAGCGTATGGCGAAGAGTACGATGTTTCTAAGGAGGAACTGCAAAATGTCATTGCCTCCAAGTTTTTGTACCTTTTGGAAATTGCTATTGTTAAGGAACTCAAAAAGCAGAAGAAGACATCAATGCCAGATATTGGAGTTGCTGTTCCAAAATCTCAGAGTGCATTGAGTGCCGGTGAAGATGCTGTCGGGGGTGATGCTGAGGACAACGATGAAGAGGAAGCCCGTAAGAAAACTAAGCAAGCAGTCTCTTACGAAGAGCCAGATGATGATGAAATTGAAACAATGAGACAAGCCGAAAAATCTTCTGATGAAGAAGACCTGGATTCGGGTATAGAGTCGGAAGCTGAGTCGGAAGCTGAGTCTGATGAAGAGATGGAAGACGTCGCAACTGCCGCATCCGAAACCAGCAAGAACCTGAGTAAGTCTCAGCGTGACCGTCAACATGCTGTTATTTCAGAGCATAAATTCATCACGAAGTACAACTTCGACGATGACAACGGTAAATGGTGTGACTTCAAATTTGAGCTTTCCGGTGATACTGAGAAGTTGCTGATGGTCAATATTGTGGAAGATATCTGCAGAAAGTCTGTCATTAGGGAGGTTCCTCACATTAGCCGCTGTGTCCACGGCCAGTCTGTGAAAGATAAACGCATGCTGGTTACAGAGGGTGTGAATTTTCAAGCGATGTGGGACCAAGAGATGTTTATTGATGTTGATGGTATAACTTCGAATGACGTTGCTGCGGTTCTGCGCACATACGGTGTAGAAGCGGCTAGAAATACCATTGTTAACGAAATTAATAACGTGTTTTCTCGTTATGCCATTAGCGTCTCTTTCCGCCATTTGGACTTGATCGCTGATTTGATGACAAGACAAGGCAATTATTTGGCGTTCAACAGGCAGGGTATGGAAACAGCTACCTCTTCTTTCATGAAGATGTCTTATGAAACTACTTGTCAATTTTTGACGAAGGCAGTGCTGGATAATGACCGTGAAAATTTGCAGAGCCCCTCGGCTAGAATTGTTTTGGGAAAGTTGAACAACGGCGGAACGGGATCATTTGATGTTTTGACGAAGATTCCTAATCCTGTATAATAAGGTAAAAAGTTATATTAATTAAAAGTGGAACATTAAATAGAATATAAACTGCATGTAAAATTATCCGTAAGAAAACTAGCGGACAATAGTCGATATCAAAAGGATCCTTAAAAATATATACTTATGTTTTAGATGAAGATTTGTTTACGTACTGTCAGTCTATTTATGCAATGCTTTTCACTCAATATCAAATATAGGCTTCAACTTTTTGATCAATAGCCAATCAGATTTAGAAACTTGGTCTCTGAAAGCCTTATCTTTCAAGGTGTCAATCGACCTTCTAGAAATAGCGGCATAGAGGGGATCTTTCTCATCGACATGACGGCCCCAGATAGGCTGCTGACCGGATGGATCTTCCAAACGCATAGCAACACCTGCGGAAGTCTGACCCTTCTTGACCTCTGGAAGTGGTTGATGGTTGATTTCCAAGGAAACAACTCTACCCAGAAGTAGAATCTGTTTCTCCTTAGTTATGGGGTTCATTTTGACTGTACAGATTGGCGTACCCACACGAACAGCACCTTCCATTACATCGACACCAATAATCATTGGAGACCGTTTGTTAATAATCTGTAAGGTTTGCAAAACGCAAGGGAAAATGGCAAAGTCCAAGAAATCCTTACGACGCTGTTCCAATAGCTCCTCCTGGTATTTTGTGAAGGCGTCGAACAGGTGATAGATAATATCAGCGTTGAATATTTTGATACCTTCTTGCCCAGCGTAAAGCTCGGCTTCCTTATCTATTTTCACATCGAAGCACAGCATGATCGCATATTCTGGAGCCTTTCCAAGCATTGCACCTGCCTTCATAACGTCACGCTTGTAAACTGGACCCAAGCCAATGGACATAACCGGTATCTTCATATCCTTCAAGAAATCCAGCAAGGCTTCTAAAGAACCCAAAGTGGAGGCTTGAACGGTGACACCTCTGCCGCTTGTGTCCACAGAATCCAGCAGGCCTGTGAGATCATCCATAACATCGTCCATCATTTCTTCTTCATCATCGTCTGGACCGACAATCAGCAGCCTGGAACCAGAGACAGCCTTCTCCAGATCGTTGGCAGCAATTTTGACACCCAACGCAGCTTTGACCTCTTTGTGGTGAATGTATTCGGATTTCAAACGCAGTTCACGTAGCGGCTGCGGAGTTAACAAGGCCCTAATGTTCGTAACAATAGGACCATTCATACCACACAGCACAATACGATCGCCTTCTCTCAAGACACCATTTGAAAGAATGACGTCAATCGTAGTACCAAACCCTTCAACGACTTTAACTTCCAAAATGGTGGCCTTAACGTGTGATAGATACATTAATTGCTTGGACATTCTCTTTTGAGTCAGTTCAAGTAACAACCACAGCAAGTCAGGAACACCCTCACCGGTCACAGCGGAAGTTGGGATGATAGACACATACTTGGACATGTTTTTGTTCTGGAAATACAACTCCGAGTTCAACCCTTGTTCAGCCAAAGCAAGTTTGATAGTCGACAATCTAGTCTCAAATTCTTCCTTCACGCCCCTTGATTGTTGCTCAAATGACTCTCTGAAAGAGTTGTTTGGAATGGGTTTCCAGTCGTACAATCTGTCAATCTTGTTCAAGGCCACAACGAATGGTGCCTTTCTGTCTCTCAATAGCCTGATAGATTCCAAAGTTTGCTGCTCAAGACCATGCATTATGTCAATGACTAAGATGGCAATGTTACAAAGCGATGAACCTCTGGAACGCAGGTTGGTAAAAGATTCGTGACCTGGAGTATCGATTACCAGTAAACCTGGTACTTCGAAAGTCTGCTTCTCATACCTGGCCATTGTCTTGGTTTTTTCTTTGATGGCACTGATGGGGAAGTAAGTGGCACCAATCTGTTGAGTAATACCACCGGCTTCACCACCTTGGACGTTAGTCTGCCTGATCTTGTCCAACAGTTTGGTCTTACCTGTGTCGACGTGACCCAAGATACAGCAAATTGGAGAACGCAAGTCCTTCTCATTTGCGGGAGCGGGAGAACCGCGAACTGGTTTTGCAGACTCGGAAACTTCATATTGCTTGGAGTAAGTCACGGGAGAGCGTGATTCTTTGCTGTCCTCTGCATTGGACTCGGATATTTCAGACGTTGACTCGTCGACTATTTCTTCTTCTTCTACTTCTTCCTCCACTAACACCGTCTCACCAGCGTTATCCTCCTCATCGTCTTCAAGAGCCAACTTTTCCCAATCGTCGATCAACACTTCTTCGTCAGCCTTTTTTCCAGAAGTTTCTTCTTCGGTCTCCTTTTCTTCAGACGGTTGTGATTTTTCGTCCTCTTCGATTGTAATCTTCTTCTTCTTACCGTAGACGACCTTTTTCGACTTTGGAGCCTCATTAGAAATTTCTTTCTTCTCCAAAGCGGCGACTCTGATATTTCCAGCAGCCAGCAGGGCAGCAAGTCTCCTTTCCTGGAGCTTCTTCTCCTCTTTTTGCTTCTTAGACAATAGTTTACCTTCGGCCTTTAATTTTTCTCTTTTAGCTCTTTCCTTCTCCTTCTTGGATTCTTTGGTGGCTTCACGCTGGCGTTCCTCCTCAGCAGCACGTTCTTCCTCCTCCTTCTCTAAACGTTCTTCCTCCTCTTTGACCCTCTGTTCCTCTTCCTCTAATTGCTTCTTCAATTCCAGCTGACGTCTCAAAGCGGCCAAACCAGCAGGTGCTTTCTTACCACCTTTCTTTGGAGCCTGCTTTGGCGTATCTGCCGGAGCTGGAGATTCAGACTTGCTCTTCTCTTTGGCCTCCCTTTCTGCGGCCACTTTTTCTGCGTTCTGCTTATTTAATTCCTTGTTCTTCTCCTTTTGAGCCTGCTGCTGGGCTTTCTTCCTGTAGTTCTCCTCCTTCTTTCTTTGCTTCTCCTTTTCCTTCTTTTCCTTTTCCTTCTCCTTCTTTGACTTCAGTACTGGCTTGGCATTAAGGTTTTCAGCTTTCTCATCAGTAACCTTTTTATCCTGCTTTTTCTTGGATTTCTTCAAAGTGGACATAAAGTCAGCTTCGATGGCTTCAGCGCCGGTCTCTTCAGCTGCTGGAGTGCCCTCGGTGCCTGGAGTGGCATCTGTAGATGTAGCCTCTGTGCCGAACTCCTCACTGGCCGGCGCATCTTCCGGTAAATCTTCGTCCCAATAGTTCTGCTGGTTCTTCTTGTTGTTTTTACCCATTTTGAAAAAAAAGATTGTCTTGTACTTGAAACTTTGCTCTGCTCTTAATGTGGATTACAACTGGTATGACAGCATATATGATTGAAATTCTTCCAATTCAAACAGTACTCAATAACGCTTCAAAACTTGCTAAAAAAAAAAAAAAATTCAGCTTACGTATAGTTGCATCCAATAAAACCTCAGTGGATGGCAGCGGTTTATGTGAAAAAAGGTCTTCCGCTCCAGTAGTCGGTGGCAAGCTGAGAAGTCAAGTGTACTACATGGATCGAGATTAGCCCACCTAGCTCATCGCAACGTCAAAATTTTTCACATCACTAGCGACGCCTGTCATTTCACACGCAATTGAAAAATTGCAATAATATCAATTTTTGGCAAGCGATGAGGTAGTGGAAATACATGTATTTTGCAATATTGAAACATTGAAAATTGCTGACAGGAGCTAGCAAGCTGCACAAGGGCTAAAATTGTTTCAAGATGTCTACTACCGTTGAAAAGATCAAAGCAGTGGAAGATGAGATGGCCAGGACGCAGAAGAACAAGGCCACTTCGTTCCACTTGGGTCAGTTGAAGGCTAAATTGGCTAAATTGAGAAGGGAGCTGTTGACCGCCTCTCAATCGTCCGGTGGTGGCGGTGGTGGTGTCGGATTCGATGTTGCGAGAACCGGTGTGGCCAGTGTCGGGTTTGTTGGGTTCCCGTCTGTGGGTAAATCAACTCTACTTTCAAAACTGACCGGCACAGAGTCGGAGTCCGCAGAGTATGAGTTTACGACGCTGGTGACTGTTCCTGGTATCATTCGGTACAAGGGTGCCAAGATTCAAATGCTGGATTTGCCTGGTATCATCGACGGTGCCAAGGATGGGCGTGGTCGTGGTAAGCAAGTCATTGCGGTGGCTAGGACTTCCAACATGCTGTTCATCGTGTTGGACGTGAACAAGCCGCTTGCCCACAAGCAGACCATCGAGAAGGAGCTGGAAGGTGTGGGTATTCGTGTAAATAAGTCCCCCCCTGACATCATCGTCAAGAAGAAGGAAAGAGGTGGTATATCCATTACCAATACGGTCCCGCTGACCCATCTGGACACCGACGAGATCCGGGCCGTGATGAGTGAGTACAGAATCAACAGCGCCGAGCTTGCCTTCAGATGCGATGCCACGGTGGAAGATTTAATCGACGTGCTGGAGGCCTCCACAAGACGTTACATCCCCGCCATCTACGTGTTGAACAAGATCGACTCGCTTTCCCTGGAAGAGCTGGAGCTGCTCTACAGGATTCCCGACGCCGTGCCGATCTCTTCCGGTAAGGACTGGAACCTGGACGAACTTCTACAGACCATGTGGGACAGGCTGAACTTGGTTCGTGTGTACACGAAGCCCAAGGGGAGGATGCCCGATTTTTCAGACCCCGTGGTCCTGAGATCTGATCGTTGCACCGTTAGAGACTTTTGCAACCAGATCCACAAATCCCTGGTGGAAGAGTTCAGGAACGCAACGGTCTACGGCACCAGTGTCAAGCATCAGCCGCAGTTTGTCGGTTTGAACCACGTATTGGAGGATGAAGACGTGGTAACCATCTTGAAAAAATGAAAAGTACGAGAACTAATGAACCCATCTATAATATTATTTTACATACGTGCGCAAACAACGTCTGTGTTGTATCATTGGTTGAGACGGGACCGTTTGGTCGATTTGAAGATGGAAATGATCTCCGGGTCCCCCTCCTCGCTGCATTTCCTGGTCGCGCCTGCGCGCTGCGCCGCGGGGGGTTGCAGATGCATGCCAAATGTCTCCTGGGCCTTGACGCACCAGTGCAGCTGTTCCGCCGTCAGGTCACGCACCGTGGGTCTCAGGCACTTGATAAACCGTACCGCTTCTGTCGGTTCGACGCACGAGTATTTTTGCAAAACGACAAACACGAGCAGCATGAGCAACTCTTCGTCGTTCCCGTTCTGCGAAAAAACGAGGATATTCCCCAGGTGCGCTGCCGTCTTGAATATGAGTACCAAATCGTTAAAGCTCTGGAACCTGTCGAATACCCCATCTGAAAACACGTTCGACTGCGTGTAGTGATGCATACCCCTCTGGATCACGTGTTCCAGGCGCGATTCGTGCGCAGTCACCAGCTCACGCAGCCGCTCGCTGTGGAGTGAGTGGTACAGCTGTGTGGACTCCCCTGCAGCCGCCAACGAGCCCCAATCGAAATTCTCATCAAAATTTACCATCAACGAAGCGCCCTCGGCAGCGTACCCACTGGGCCGCGCGCCTTCCTGCACCAACGATGCCAGCCGAGGCGTGTCGATGCCCACACCGATGAAAAACTTGATGCCGTGCTGTTCGAGGAACTCTGTTTGCGTCAGGGCATTCAGAGGCCCAAAGAAGAGGTTTGTGTCCAATTGCTGCGGCCTCAACTGTTCGAGCAGCTGCGCCGTGTAGCACTCGTTATCTAGCCGCATTATGGTGATCGAATTGATGGGATGCTGATGCATGGAAGATTTGACGTATTGTCTTTTTTTTTTTTTTTTCCTTTCGTTCTTTCTTCTTCGCTTCCTATAGAGCAGCGATGATGCCGCCAATCTGGGATGGCCCGGTGTTTTGTACCTGAGACTCTAACTCAGGTACGCTTCACTAGCTCAGTAGGCAGAGCGTCAGTCTCATAATCTGAAGGTCGAGAGTTCGAACCTCCCGTGGAGCAGAGTTTTTCCTTTTTTTGCTGCAATGTGATACGCGCCATTGTTTTGCGGCCAAAAAAAAAATTGCTTTTTTTGGTCTCTAGCGGGATCGAACCGCTGATCCCCGCGTTATTAGCACGGTGCCTTAACCAACTGGGCCAAGAGACCGAGAACTCATATTTTCTCACTCACACACCATCGGCCCACTCCCCCAGCGGCCAATGGCACGGGCACGTCTCCTGCCCGCCCTGATCGCGATCTCACGCTGCCCCTGGGCCAGCTATCGGTGCCTTCAAGCCGCAGTTCGTGTACGATCATGTCGCCGATACGGGATATATACAAGATTTACGCAATCTCGCGCCACCGGCCAGCTGTCCCAATTCATGTATTTCCCTCAGCGAAACCGCCCACCTGCAGGGCTGTGCCGAAGGCACAGTCCAATTTATGTCGCAAAAAATCATAACTCATTAACTATCATAATCTAGTATACATATCCATATAACATCTTCAACGCTCACTGCCGGGACTCGTCGTGGCTGTCGCCAGCTCGGCCCGCAGCCTTCTCACCTCCATTTCGTACAACCTCTCGCTGTTCTGCAGATACAGTATATAGTCCACTGCCTTCTCCAGAATCATGCTCTTGTTCAACTTCGTCGAAGAACTCAACTCCACGAGTCCCTCTTCGCCCTTCCTCATGCTCTCGCCGACTTCGAACGCAGTCTGCTCGCTGGCCACCCAGGGGATGATCTGCTGCAGCTTGGCAATCTTGGTATTGATGTTGATGCGGTACCTCTTTTCAATCTTGTTGTGCGCCTGCTTCTGGTGCGAGGTGAGTCTTTTTCTGGGCGCCCTGCGCTTCTTTGGGGGCGCACTCGCCTCCAGCGTGGCCAGCTCCTCCGTCTTGATGGCCTGCGTCTCCGGAGGTGACTCCGTCGACGAGCTGGATGCACTGGAGATGATCTGCTCCAACGGTTCGAACCAAGTGAACGACGCCACGGACTCGTCACTGAGCGAGCCAGCGCGAGGGTCCTTGAGCATCCAATCTTCAAATTCGTCCATGGTTCAGAGTTCGTAAAACTATCTTTTTCTTTCTACCTTGTCGCTCTTCTTCTGTCGATTTCACGCAGAGAGACTGCTGGTGGGAATTACAACGAGATACGCAAAGACCAGTAAGAGGATACAAGTACTTCATCTTCCGTTCGCGGCCTTCGAGACGGAGTTATATACTACATTGCATAGCCGTGGCTCGGGGCCAGCCGTTACTTTTTCCACGTTGCCAAACATTTTGCCTTTTCCCAACTGAAAATTTCCGACGGTACAAGATATTATCAACATTCGGTGTGCACACCTATCGCCATTATGCATTCTGTAGGGCCGGTCGTACCACATCGATGCATTTAGTTTTGGCAACTTCGTACAGCAATGGTGCGATGCATCCATCACGCGAGTTTTCGACGCGGTTCGAAGGGCGAAAAATGGAAAAAAAACGAACAAAACAACAGAAAGAAGAAATGAATATGCATTATTTCAATAATTTCGCAGACCAGATGGGTGGGAATTGGCGAATGTGAACACGAATGCCTTAACCGTAGCCGTTGCAAAGCGCTCAATGGTGGTTGAATAGTCTGGAAGCAGCCAGCAACTCCGGGGGAGGAAGGAAGGGGTGGAGGACGTTCTACGATGGTGCGCTTGGCGATCACGCGATCGCACCGGGTAACAGCCGTTTAAGGAGCAGGGGCGTCCCTTGGCCCCCGACTTAGCCAACTACGTACCACACGCATGCGGGACATGGGCGGCTACGGGGACTCGCCGCTGGGCGGGGCTGGGGACAGAACGTACCTGGAGACACTGAGCGATGACTCGCTGTTGGAGTATATTTCGCAGCTGTCGCAGGGGCAGCTGCGGGAGAATGGCCGCGCCGATGGCGCCGGCGATGGCGCTGGCGATGGCGCTGGCGATGACTACAGCCGAGAAGACTACTTTGTCGATAAGACCCGGCAGCAGCTGCACCAAGATGAGGTTTTTAGGGAAGCGCACGGGTCCTCTAGTGCGATCTTCAAAGGCTGCTCTATCTACATCAACGGCTTTACAAAGCCCGGAAGAATGCAGTTGCACGAGCTGGTCGTTCTGCACGGCGGCAGGTTCGTGCACTACCTCTCCGCCAAGGGTAAAGTAACGCACATCGTGGCCTCGAATCTTCCCCTAAAGAAAAGAATCGAGCTGAGGAAATATAGGGTGTGCAGGCCGGAGTGGATTGTGGAATCCGTGGGGGCGTGCAGGCTGCTGCCGTGGCAAAATTACTCGTTGCTGCAGGAGCAGGATCAGGATCAGGCTAGGTTGCACGTGCCTCGTGGCGGTGGAGATGGTGTAATTGATTGCAAACACCCGCTTTTCCTCGAACAGTTTTTTTCACATTCACGGTTGCACCATCTTTCGTCCTGGAAGGCGGAACTGAGGGCGTACTTTTTGCAAAAATTTATCGAAAATCCCACCCGTCCACTGGTCACGCCGAAGCGACAAGAGCAGTTGACCGTTTGCCATGTCGACTTCGACTGCTTTTTCGCCTCGGTCGCCGCTCTGTGCACGCGGGGTGCGGTGGACGTCGCGTCCGATGCGATAGTGGTATGTCACGGGAACAAGACCTCGGACGTTGCCAGCTGCAATTACGTGGCCAGGCGGTATGGTGTCCGGAACGGCATGTGGGTCCGACAGGCGGAGGCGTTGCTGCCCGCCGGTGTGGAGCTGGTGCGTCTTCCGTACGATTTCGAGCGGTTCGAGGCGATATCGAGGGCGTTCTACGAGGTGCTCCACGAGCTGGAGTTCCGACTGGTTCTGCCTATATCTATCGACGAGGCGGTGTGCGTGGTGACGCCGGCGCTGGGCGCGAGCGAATGCGATGCGCTGTGCCAGCGCATTCGCTCGCTGGTCCGGCTGCGCACGTGCTGCACGGTAAGTATCGGGTGCGCAGACAGCCTCGTACTCGCTCGGCTGGCGCTGAAACGGGCCAAGCCGGACGGGTACCACATCGTGACGCGGTCGGGACTGGACCCGGGGTTCCTCGCCGCGTTGCGACCGGGCGACCTGCCCGGGGTGGGGCCGTCGCTGGTCGACAAGCTGCGATGTGCCGCCGATCGGTACCGGTATCGGTATCGCTATCGCGATACCGATAGCGATAACGATAGCGATAGCAGTGGCCGGGACCAAGACCTGGCGCAGTTGCAGAGTTGGTCCCTCGAGGCTCTGCAGCGGTGCGCCGGGCCGAAGCTCGGCAACAAGATCTACCTTGCGCTGCGCGGTAGGGACGACGAGGAAAGCGCCAAGATGATTTACGACCCGCGGTCCGTGTTCCAGAGGAAGACCCTCTCCGTGGACATCAACTGGGGGGTAAGGTTCGACACCATCCACGAGATCGACGAGTTCATCGACAGGTGCACGCAATACCTGACGGCAAAGCTGGCGTCGCTCGATAGGGTCACGTCCCAGGTGACGCTGCGCGTCATGCGCAGACGCGAGGACGAGGCCGTCGAGCCCGCGAAATACCTGGGCATGGGCAGGTGCGACGCGTTCAGCCGCACCGCCCGGCTGGGGGTCGCCACGGGGCAGACGGGCGTCATCGCCACGGAGATCAAAACGACGTTCCGCGGGCTGGCGTGCCCGCCACGTGACCTCCGCGGCGTGTCGATCCAGTTCAAGCTCGAGGAGGCACGGCGGCCGCCGCTGCGGCTGCGGCTGCCGCTGGGCGTCTACGAGAACCTGCCGCAGGACGTCAAGGGCGAGGTGCGGCGGGAGCTGGACCGCCGCAAGATCGGTCTCGTGACTCGCGCCAACTCGTACCAGGAGCGGTTCATGCAGGAGTTGCCCACACAGATCCGGCACGAGGTGCGCAGGGACATCCGGATCACCAACAAGGCCAAACAGACGAAATTGGCAGAGATGCAGCACCAGATCGCGAGACGCGAGCAGAGGGCCAAGAACTACAAGACGCATTTCCAGGGCGACTGCAGCATCTTCGAGCCAATACCGTTCCAGGGCGAGACCAGTTTCAAGGCGATCATGTGCAAATTGCTCGAGTGGGTGGACGGGACCATTCCCGGGGAGGGCCCACACGAACGAGACGTGTACCTCTTCGACAAGTATCTAAATAGGCTCTCTGATGCGAACCGGTTGCCGCTCGTGCTGCGGACCGCGAAGCTGTTGTCCACGCGGCTGGACCTTCGCAGCACGAAATACGGCGGTGCGGGCGGGTTCCAGGAGTGGGAAAAAGTGTTGCTGAACATGGTGCTGCCCAAGTTGAACAGGAACAAGCACACTTTCCAAACGGTGAGGAAGCTCGACTTGGATTTCGAAGTGTAGCGTCAACGTAGAAAGCGTTTTCAACTCTATATAATTTTCTTCTATCTATAAGAAAAAAAAAAATAAAAACCCGTTAAGTTGTACATAGGACAACAAAGTTCGTCACTTCATTAAAGCGCTAACAGTTCAGTGCCTTACAAGACAGTGACACGTAGAGTGTTGGAGTGACCGACACCTGGCTTCAAACCCTGGATGGTGACGATGGTGTCACCTTCCTTCAAGAAACCAAGCTTCTTACCCTCGAAGATACCAAAGTCCAAACGGGACTCGACGTCCAAAGTCCAGTCCTTCTCCAAGGACTTTTCGTAGACGAATGGGAACACGCCTCTCGACAAGTGCGAGAATCTGGCGGCTCTTGGGTTTCTGGTGACCATGACGATTGGGCAGTTTGGTCTGTACTTGGACAACAGTCTTGGGGTGTTACCAGAGGTGGACAAGACGATGATGGCCTTGGCGTTCTGCTCGAAGGCAGCGGCGACGGCGGCAGCGGCAATGGTCTCCGTGGTGGAGGTTGGCTTAGGGGTGGAGTCCCTCAAGTCGTCGTAGTTGGACTGGTATGCAATGGCCTGTTCGGCGATCATGGCAGTGGCGGCCATGGTGGTCACGGCGTTGATTGGGTAGTTACCCTTGGCAGTCTCACCGGACAACATGACACAGTCGGCACCGTCCAAGATGGCGTTACCGACATCGGAGACCTCGGCTCTGGTGGGTCTTGGGTTGTAGGTCATCGACTCCAACATCTGGGTGGCACAGATGACTGGCTTACCGACCAAGTTGGACTTGGCAATCAACTTCTTCTGGACGGCAAGAACCTCTGGCGCTGGGATCTCGATACCCAAGTCACCTCTGGCGACCATGACGGCGTCGGTAACGGACAAGATGTCGTCAAAGTTGTTGACACCCTGCTGGTTCTCGATCTTGACCACAATCTTGATGTCCTTACCCTCCTCACCTAGAACGGATCTGATGGTTCTGACGTCGTTGGCGGTTCTGATGAAAGAGGCGAACACCATGTGCACGCCGTTCTTGACACCAAACTTCAAGTCAGAGATATCCTTCTCGGAAAGAGCTGGCAAGTCCACGTCGGTACCTGGCAAGTTCACACCCTTGTGGGAGCAGATCTTACCGGCGTTCAACGACTTGACGCGCAAGGTCTGCTTGTCCACCACTTCCAAAACCTCAAACGACAACACACCGTCGTCCACGTAGATGTGCTTACCCTTGCTGATCACATTGGCAATGTTCTTGTAGTCCAAGTACATGATCTTGTCATCGCTCACCAACTTGTACTTGTCGTCGGTGGTGAAGGTCATCTCGTGGTCCGAAGGGATGGGGTAGTCCACGTCGTTCTTGGTGGTACCGGTTCTGATCTCAGGACCCTTGGTGTCCAAGGCGATGGCCAATGGTCTGCCTGGGTACAGTTTCTCACTCTTTCTGGCGTTCTCAACGACAGACTGGTGGTACTCGTAAGAGCCGTGCGAGAAGTTCATACGCACAATGTTCAAACCGGCTTTCCTTAGCTCCACCATCTTCTCTGCGGAGTTGGTCTTTGGACCAATGGTACCGATGATAGCGGTTCTTCTCAAATGAGAGTCTGGGATGGGGTTCAATTGCGATAACCAAGTTAGTCTAGAGGCCATTTTCGGTTGTTTGGATTTGTGTGTGTCTGTAGTTGGAAAGTCCTTTGCTAAGATCTCTATCAAGACTGTTCCAAAATACTAAAGGATAAGACAGCAGAGAAGTACACTGCTAAGAGAAGCGACCACACGCTTCCTTATATACGGCAACGAACATTTGCGACGTGATCCACCCTATTGATTCTTTCGCATCACACGCTGTCAGTGGTTTCTTTCTTGGTGGGCAGCTAACATCACATCTATGGCTCTGCGACAATTAACAGCGCCAAGTGGGGAGAAGTTGAAGTTGGCGCGTGGGAAGCTGGCGCTAAGTTGAATTTTTCTCCCCTTCGTTAAAGTGGGCGGGCGACTTGTTGGGACGCGAGCGCTAGTGGAAGCCGGGACTCCACTAAAAAACGCGCTGCTGGGATCGTGTGTGTGGGTGTCGACGCCGGACCTCGGCGGCTATTTGTGGAAGCGCGGCTACGGCGGCGGATAGCTCGAGGGTTGTTTCACGTGACGACCAACGCGGCTGCGTGGCGCTGGCGCGGGTGGCGAAACCGGCTAGGAAGAAGGACGGCGGCTAGATTCGTACCGGCAAGAGTGGGCTCCGCGGCTACGCGCCGCCGCGTTCCAGGTCGCACACTACTACTGGGTACTACAAGCGGGTCTTGCCGCGCAGCGCCAAAAAGAACAGTAAGAATATTCACATACGTAAAACTACGACCGCGTGCCATCACGCCCCTCAGCATATCACGGCCAACAACTTTTGCCAAAACCCCTTGGGCGGGACACGTTCCTCGTCCAGCACCCGGGCCTTCTCCTCCGTCTCGGCCAGACCGCTGAGCACGTCGATCTCCTCCACAGGGTACCACCACCGGCCCCAGCCGCGGAACCACAGCTTGTGGCCCACCCACAGCACCAAAAAGATGGGGAGCGTGATGTAGGCGGCAATAAAGTCCGATACGTTCCAGAACCGTGGGATAAAGGTCTGGTACCCGTTGGTCAAAGTGATTATCGAGACGACGAGCAAGGACCAAATGGCCATCCAGGGCTGGCCCCAGGGCCTGAAGGGAACCCTGTCCCACATGTTGTTATACGTAATGGCCTTGCGGAATCTCAGGTAGGCCACCAGGCCGGTGATCCATCCCAGGAAGCCAGAGATGGTGCTGATGTTGGTGAGCCAGGTGAAAACGTTGGCAGAGGAGGACGAGACGTTCAAATAGCCAAGACAGGATACGAGGAAAGTCAGACCGACGGCCATGTAGGGGACACCGAACCTATTGATGCGGGCAAAGACTCTGGGCGCCTGGCCGTTGCGTGCCAACGTCAGCAGCGACCGCGAAGCGGCAAACATAAAGGCGTTGCCGGCAGACCAGGCACTGGCGAGGATACAGGCGTTGATGATGTGCGGCAGGATCTTGATGCCAGCGTTTTGGATTCCGATGACAAATGGGGACGAACCGGCGCCCGTTTTGCCCTCCGCCAGGGCAGTGGCCAACGAGGGGTCGTTCCAAGCCACGATGACGCTGATGGAAAGGGAGCCCAGGATGTAGAAGAAGATTAGCCTCCAGACGAATCTTTTAGAAGCCTTGGCGAGGTTGTGCCTCTGGTCCTGGGACTCGGAGCTGGTCAGACAGATCAATTCGGGGCCCAAAATGAAGGCAAAGGCACCCTTGATGACACCGGTGTAGATGTCGAGGAAGTTACCGGCGCTGCCGCCCATGATGTGGTGGGCGAACGCGCCAGGATGCTGCCAATAGCGGAACCCTAATCTGTCGCGCTTGGGCCCGCCGCCCCAGAACAGAATGAAGGACAAGATGATGAGACCCAATATACACAGGATCTTCATGGAGGCGAACCAAAACTCTGTCTCGCCGTAGTACTTTACAGCACACATGTTGAGGCCGAACACCACGACGATGAAGATGGTGATCCAGACGCCCTCCGGGACCGCGTCTGTCCAGTACTGCACCACGCCGGAGGCCGCCGTGCATTCGGTGGCCACCAGGATGGCAAAGCAGTAGTAGTAATTCCAGCCAACGGCAAAACTCAACGATGGGTCCACGTAGCGCCCCACGACATACGATATGGAGGGGGAGGCGTCACTGCCGCTGCCAGGGAAGAAGCAGACCATCTCACCGAATGCATTCATGATTGGATACAGTACGGCAGATATGATGCAGTACGAGATAAAGAGCCCTGCGGGGCCGCAGGTGTGCAAGGTGCTACTGGTCCCCACAAAGAGACCAGTGCCGATGGCACCGCCAAGAGCAATCAGCTGGATGTGACGGGCAGTAAGCCCCGCCTGCAGCTCTCCGCTCCCGCGAGGGGCCTCTGCATCTTCTTGTTCGGCTTTAAACGACAATGCCTGGCGTGACAACGACTCCAGGTCTATCTCGATGACTTCGCCTGGCTTCTTATCGAGGTACAAGCTGCTGTCAGCAGCAGCATTCTTAGAGTCCGGCAGGAACTTGGAAAGCATCGTTGGACTTTTCCAGTTTCAACTTTTACACAACCGCATAAGGTCTTTCTACGTCTAGGATGGATATTTATATGTCGTTATGATTTCACACTGCTTCAATCGATTAGACCTGCCGGTATCGAACTCATCTCATCCTATCTACTGCCCGATACACCCACCACAGGTCCCAGGCTGCCGGCACCCGCGCCCGCGCAACGATAACGCAGGGCTAGGAGGATGGGTTCGAGCAATAGCTAGCCACCCCAAGGAATGGCTCGTCATGGAGGCTGCAAGATCCGACTCGATCTGCGCGATGAGGACTTGGGCACCCGGGTTCACGTGTGCGATAAGCCGTCGCTCGTTTAGGTAACGGGTAGTTACAATCGAGCTCCAACCGGGATTCACTTCCCGTCGACGGCGCCTTTTTCAGGCGGCTTGCATATCTCCTCCATTCGGGTACTCGATCCCGCTGTTTTGAATTCTTTTTCCTCCCGGCCCACTCCGAGCGTGTTTCTTCACAGCCTGCTTCTGAAATTTGCTGATCCCAAGAGGCGAGATGGAATGGTTGATGAAGAATCGTTGTGATGAGCTTGGGTCCAGTGGAAGCCCTGCTAGAGACCATTGACAATGGCTTGGGTGATTTATCGGCAGACAATGTCGGTGCTGTTTTGAAAGCATTAGATGGATTCCAACAGGAACCCTTGGTATTGATACATAGGGGTGTTTTGACCAAATACACCCAGCTGCTGTGTGATGGGTTCTTTGAATTAGGCCCCGAGCAGGAGGGGAAACTCTTGGCTCGTTCCCAGGTGTTTTATACGCTGTCGAAAATTGTCACTTGGAAGCGAATTGTCCACTACCTGCCCACGGATGTGTATCTTTTACGAAGCCTCATTCCTCTCCTGGAGTTTGGGATTAAAGATTGGTATCTACAGTATTTTGTGTTAAGCTGGACATATGTTCTGTGCCTATCACCGTTTAAGTTAGAGATTGGCGGGCGGATCTACCGTCTTGTTGCGAAGTATAGGGAAACTCCTTCGGTGGCACCCGTGGTGGTGGACATTCAAGCACAGCTCTTAGTGAAGGATAGAGAGTTCTTTAATTCTGTCAGGAATGAGTTAGACTTGTCCACCGGTGTCCGTGTGATCAAGCTCTGTCTGAACCGTGGGGATCCCGTCGTGGACAAGCAGACGCTGGACAGGCTTACGGCACTATGCCTGGCAGGGGATGCGGACCCTGCCAGGTTGAAGATGTTGCCCAAGCTGTTCAGGATGCACACCTTCTACGAGGATGCAGATGCACTGCAAGAAATAGTCGCCTGGATCTTGGCTCGGCTCAGTAACGTGTTTACAGAGACGAGATTTGCGCTGGCTCATTCGTACGCTAAAATTGTCAAGGCTATGATTACCGAGCTAGACGATAGGGAGACAGCCATGGAACTCACCGAGTCATGTTTACAATCCACGGTGCAGCTGTTTGAGGAGGTCCCTTGGGAAGTCCTAGATAGAGACCTGCTACACACATATCTGTTAATAATCGCAGAGCTCTCGACTACTGTTGCAAACGATTTCCCGCATTGCATCTTACAGATCTCTCAGCGGATCGTTCCGTACGCTTGCAGGTTTCAACAGTTGAAGATGAACACGATCCACGGATCGCAGGTGAGAGACGCATCGAATTTCATATGCTGGTCGCTGGCCAGAGCAGAAAAATGCAAGGAGCGTGTATCCTCAAAGGATATGATAAACGTTTTCCTCAACGTGCTTATGTGCTCCACTTTTGATCGTGAGTTACTGGTGAGGAAATCCGCCAATGCAGCGTTGCAAGAGGTTTTAGGACGGTTTGTGACATCTGCCGGTCTCTTGAGCAACAGTGCCATTTTGCAGATTATTGAGCTACCCATAACGAATTTGCAGGAAAATTTCGGTTCGAACGGGATTCAACTCTATAAAATGTTTAGCGACAATAACAGACCTGAATTCGCTAGCTTTATGATCCGTTGGTTGCTCGATTACTGTGTAATGTTGAATCACGATTTGGGCATCGTACAGCTTACCACAGATGCATTGTGCCGCCTGGCGGCGACGGAACCTTCTGTCATGCAAGTCACGGGCCTATCCGATATGATTGATCATCTAGCCCCTTCCACGGCCCTCGAAGCTGCTAGGTTTTTGTACTTACTGGCCAAGTTTGAATCACGCGGTCTAATATGTGCCGTGGATCGTATGCACACCGCCTTTCAGCAAGTTGCGAGCTCCATTAAGGGGAAAAGATTCACGAAGAATCGCTATGAACTTTTTAAATCCGTGGCCGTTTTTGAATACTTAAGTTTGATTTTAAAGAAGAACGAAGAATTCTGTTTGAGCCAAGATTATGTTGATCTCATCCTTCACATAGTCGGGAGTTTCTCAGAAACAACTTTTTTTTTCAAAGATATTGTACGCCTACTTAGGGCTGTATTACCCATACTTTCCACGCAAGCTGTCAAATTTGGTTCCATTGACGTTCAAACCCGATTTTGGAGTCAATTTGAAAAACTCATCACTTCGAATAATTCAGTGGTTTGTTCCGCCTTCTCTGCAGTAGAGCCACATCTATTCGTTACGCTGTTTCATGCCAACCTGTCCCGCGTGGACTGTCTCAGAAAATCACAAATACTGGATTCTATAACGGCGAGTCTTTTCCCACATATCGTAGATTCCACGGGTAGTAAGATTTTATTCACCGTAACAAGGCTATTAAACGACTACACGATCACCGAGCAAGGTGACGTGGGTCGTCTTGTGAGAACCAGTGCGTCCAAATTAATTCAACGTTGCCAAGATTTGTTTTTCAAAGAAGAATTAACTGAACTGGTAACCTCCAACTTTATCAGGGCATGCGGTGAGCCCAACGAAGAGATAAGACGTATTTGCTTCACCACTTTGCAGCAGCAGAAGGACATGCACGGACTTGAGAAACAAAATAGTTTACCTCAACTACTTGCATTCCAGCGTTTTCATTTTGGTAATCATTCGAAACAGTTTTGGAAGGGTTATCTGATGTCAGCAGGTGCCATCCATTCCACTGAGCCCCAAATCAGAACGGCGATTGATTCTTTCTTGAAATATTACTATTCATTGGCGCTCGATACTGAGGGACTGGAATTATGCAATGACTTGGTAAGAATAATACCTTCAGCCAAGATGATAACGGAGAACAAAGAACATATTAAATGCGATCCTATCACTGGGGGTGCAAAACCCGATATCATAAAGATGACGGTTTCCTGCCTCAATTTTTGGCGTAGAGTTTTGGAATCGGGGCTTAAGATAGACAAGCACTTCAATTTTCAAGGGTTTTATGCCAAATTATACAATTTGCATCTATTGAATGGCGCCAGACTATTGAGAATTACCATCCTAGGGCTTTTTCCACATCTGGTGACATGCTACACACGTTCAAATGGCAAGCCAGAAAAACATTTTGTAAATCCGATCATTAAAAGACTTCTCACGATCGCTAAACGAGAGGCTGGAGGAAACGCGACTGCCCCGACTTTGCTTCAGCAGGAGTGCATCAAGAACCTTGCTGCGATTTTCTTAGAACTGGAGTTTTTCACCCAGCTGCACTATATTATGGAGTGTTGCGATAGTAGTGATAAGCTGCTTCTATTATCAGAAGCAAATATTATGCTCGAGTAATGCTATTTTTTTTTCGGTGAGCTATGTGTAACAATATATGCCAAACAATTTGATAATCTCTGGGAATTTTCCAAATCAACAGAAGAAACATAGGAGGAGGTACCTTTCAACAAGTCTTCTAATCCGCATTGTTCATCTTTCGCAAATGAGAGTGTACTCACGTTTATAGTTGGTAAGTACTCATCTCCAAAAATTTCTTTTAAAGAATCCTCGTCGGCTTGAAATGGTTCCCCATTTTGTAATTTCTTTCCAATAAAAAGGTCCCGGGCATTGCTCACAATTTCTCTCATCCTGTGGTCGCCTGTTGAGTTGAATGTCATTTCTAATAGCTGCTCAATGCAAGCTGGTAATTCCCACTTGTGATTTTCTTCTGACTTGTCGTATAATGTATGACCATGCAACTTGAAATATTGGAACAGAAAAAAATATATCGCATGATGATGATCCAAGCTGTAGGTGCAAGCCTTCATTAAGCAATAGAAATCATTTGTATTAAAATGAAATCCTATTTCGGAACTTTGTTGCAGAAAACCAAATAATGAATACGCAGTTAATGTAGATGAACTGCTGTTGGAGATCGATTTGAACAATGCATGAAAACCCGAACAATTTTCCATCCCAACCAGTTGGTGCGAATCAACAAAAGACTTACTGAGTTGCAAATCATAAATGAAATGTTCGAGCAAAGCTAGCATAAACCCTACCTTTTTCTGGGCCGCCAAATTAATAAAAATCGAATTTATGAAGTAAGCCTTCAGCGATTCGTTAGCCCCATGCAGTGCATTGTTTTGCTCTATAAAAGTTTTCCAATTTTGCAATGTAGGACCCACAGAAGAAAGAATCACCTGTGAAAAGTCAAAATGTAGTTCTTTTTCAAACATATTGATGCCATCCCTTCGAAGAAAATCATAGTATTCAGGCCAAGACATCCTGCGTTGTATAATTTTTTCCTTCAGTCTTTCCACCGCAATGTTATGCCGAAAACTAGCCAGAGTCAAAGAAACCTCATCCATTGCAAACCTTTCAGATAACTCCCTCAAGACGGTGAAATAATGGTCATCTATTTCATAACCCCAATCTGAGTGGAGCTTATGTAACAACTTGTTGCACAGCTCCTCCTCTCCGTTAATTAGACATTCTTGTAGGACATTAAAAAGCACTGGAAAAAATGTTTTAATCTGTGTCTTCGTGATTAGACAGTCCTTGGATTGTGTGAGTACCGATCCTTCCAAAATATCCAAAACTTTGGTAAATTGTCCTGTTTGATGGTAGAAGGCTAGTGCAGCTAATATTTTAATGCCATTTTGATTTGGAGGTATTCTTTCAAAAACAGCTGACAAACTAAGAAGAGACTCTGACTTTACTAGTACCATCAAACAATTTTTATAAAATTTCACTTGATATTGCTTGAAAGAAACAATTGTTTGGCTAACGAATTGCTGATAGCTATCCATTAGCCCCATGGTAAAATCAGCAAGGGCATGCAAATCGGTGAAATTAGTTTTGAGCAAGGACATCCGATAAATCATATTTGAAACTTCATGGTAAAATTCAATGGGCATATTTTCTCGGCCAGTTGTGTGCTTACCATTTTCAGATATCCATACAACATCAGAAGATTTGATTTTGTTAAGCAATGTAAAGTAGGACGTTTCATTATCGCTTGAGCGTAACTTCTGTAAGGTCTTCAAAACTATTGGCAGATGAAGGCCAACTCCCTGCTGGGAAAACATATCCCGTTTCTTGGATAATGCCCTTTTTAACCACCGATCAGTTATGGAATCACTTTCATACGCTTCTTTGGATATTTGAATCATTGCATTGTTTCTTCGGTCAGGTGTGAACTTATTTGCAAGCAATACATCACGCGCAATCTTTCCCACATTCACTGAAAGCTTCCTCTTGGCAAGAACATCAGATAAAACGCATTTCATGCTAACATTTGGAATAACAAATGATTTGAAGGGATGTAGCGTAGTGAGTTATGCTCTAACTTTTCGCTTGATGAATTACAGGTATTTAGCCATTTAGAAAACCAGTCACTATTGACGTATCGATCATCCAAGATCGACATGATATATTTAATCAGAATAATTTAGGTCTTGGTTTTTTGCCTTTTCTTATTAGGAGCTGTTTGATCGAGAACAATGCATTTGGGCAGTCTACGTTTCCATTCGGAATTTTTCGCTGATACGGTGGGTTGTGGTTCAAGCTCATCAGTGGTAGTCAAAATTTTTTTAGAGTAAATCTTCTTTAGTTGATCACGGTGTTTGGAGATCCAAGGATGGTTTAAACTTTGATTGCTATCCAATCTTTTGGTAACATCCACTTCAAGGAGTTTGCGAACAAAATCCTTGGCAGTAGCGGCCACCGCGCTCCACTGTTTGGCGTTGAAATTTAGCTTTCCTACTTTAGCATTTTGAATGATGCTTCTTTCCGTACCATCACCATAGAAGGGTGATATACCTGTGAGCATGATGTGAGCGATGACTCCTAATGACCATAGATCGCACTTGCTGTCGTACCCCTTTTGCTCTAAAGTTGCCGCCCGAGAGAAAGTCTGATATGCTTTCCTGCTTGCCCGAAACCCAACCTCAGGTGCACAATACTCGGGCGTACCCACTACGGTGTGCATTCTTGTCTTCGCCGTGGTTAGATCTTTGGCGATACCGAAATCAGCTAACACAATTCTTGTGCAGGGCTCAGGGGTACACAGTAGAATATTGTCCAATTTCAAATCGCGGTGCACTATGCCTTGATCGTGAAGGTATTTGAGAGCGTTGAGGATCTGGTATACTATTATGAGAGATTCGGTCTCAGATATCGATGTCAAGCAGTCCCCTTTGGCTAAGTAGGAGAAAAGGTCGCCCCCAGGTATCAAATCTTGGAAAATGTATAAATTGTCCCTGAGGTCACAATAGGTGTGATGGACTTTTATGATGTTTGGCTAAACAAAAAAAAATGGTTAATATTTTGATGAGAACATGGGTATCTAACGGTATTATCTTCTTGGGGGAAACATACGTGATTCAGCCTTAACAAAATTCTTGCTTCTTTATCCAACTTGTTGGGTTTCAATTTAATGACTTTTACGGCATAGTTTTCTGGAGACCATTTAGGGTTTTCCTTTTCATCTTCTGGATCCTTATACGCCACAAGGACATGCCCAAATGTACCGTTGCCAATTACCTTGGATGTCACCTGCCATTGGTTTACTCTTTGCTCGAAACCTAGCTGTTGCAACAGCTTTTCATTAACCTTTTGTAATTCGTTGGAAAATCTAAATGTCCCGCTTTGGCGGTACAGTTCGATCATATCCCCGTCTTGTAAAAGATAGGCTTTGTTCTTCTTGAGAAGTTGCCCATTGAGAAGGATACCATTCAGTGAGCAGTCCTTGACGTAACACATCGGCGTAGACTCCTCATCAAACAAAATCGCCCAGAAAATACAGTGAACGGACGAGATTACGGGATCATCAAGCACTACGTCGCATTCTTTTTCGTTCCGTCCCATTCTGAGAATCGAATGTTTGCGGATCGCTAACACTTTAGAATAGCCGCCGACGCCAGATTCACCAACACTGTCCCTTTCCAACACATTAATGGTCTCCAAATAGCCCAAAACAGCACCAACCATCCGTACAGTCTCGCGGTTACTTTAATAGCTTTGAAGCTGGCACTCAGTTCAATTCTTTGTTTTAAAAGTAGTCAGGAGAAAGCTCACTTTTTCTGGCTTCAGGATGACATTTTTATATCAAAAAGTGGCGCCAAAAAAAAAATAGGAAGAAGCCAATTTAAGGCCGTTAAGAAATTTTTGATTTGTAGACACTGCTAATAAGTTCTTTGCTAGCGTATCTCATTGAAGAAGAAGGCGTGCATTTTTGTGATATAAATGAATTCTTTACTTTGATTAGAGTTCAATAAAACTATCAACCGTGCCTCACGGTCAATAGAAATGAACTTTAAAAGGAATGACCTTGATACTTTTGCTACCGTTTTCTTGCAATCCTGTCTGCATGGGTATAAGAGCTCCTCAATAAATTTCAAGTATATGTGATTTTCTTAAACAATGCAGCTCAAGGCTTTTTTTAGCACCGTGCCAATATAACCTTGAAAAGCGAGCTTTTGAGAAAATAGGGTATTATCAGCTCTATTGCTTTATTAAATGGTTTCATCAATAACAATTTTAATAACATCCTTTAAATTAAAAAAATTTTCAAAAGTTGATTTTAGCGTTTCGGTCTATGTATATCACTTTTGGTATTCCAACATTACAAAAACTAAACTTCGCTAACTTTATTATAAGTGGTAGACTACCTTATTATTGTTTTGGATGCGTCTTATAGAAAGCCTACTTGATGACGGAAAGCCATGTTTTGACTAAAGTTTAGCCGATTAAATTTTCAAACTGCGACACGACATGAAGCCTATGCGTGTCAAGGGTACTCTACCCTCAATAACATAAAGAGAGGCAGCGATAGGCCTTCCAGAGGGATTTTTCCCTGTAAATATGCTGTCGTTATACATCTGCACCTATACCTGTATATATAGATATGTGATGCTTTACCAACACATTTTTTATTATCTAAGTGTGATATATTAAAGGAAAAAAAAATCGTAAACCAAGAATAAATTGCACTATCAAATTTGTCGGAACTTCAATAATACTGACAATTCAAGCGGGAAATGGGGTCCTGTTTTAGCGTTTAGTGAATCCGCTTGCGAAGTCGCGAGGGGTAGAGAAATTTCACGTGATATGTGATTAACGTTAGGGCAACAACTTGGCGTATACGATAAGATGAACAAAATCAGCCCCACTTACTGCCTAAAAGTATAATCAGTCTCTTATCATGTCTGAACCCGAAACCCCACGCCATGCCCAGCCTAACGAGCAATTGGACTTAAGCAGGGTTAGAGAATTGGATGACGAGGATATGATGGATTTGGATTTGGTTTCTGAGGTAGAGAATGGGGATAGCAATACTTGGACCAGACCGGACTCAAAGAGAAATCTTCTTGAAGATGAGCAAGTCTACGACGATGTGGATGATTTCAAACCCGAAATTAATGTAAGTTCCCCTTTTTCTTCTGGTACGAACATGCAGCAGTTGAGAGCTTCACTAGTGTCCACTAGACCCAGAGGAAGGCTCTCGTTGTCGCAACAGTCCAAATTCATCTCCTACTGCGATGAACAATTGATGGACGTCCAAAGAAAATTTGTACAATCCCGGGGACTCAATGCACAGAAAGGGTATTCAGGGCTCGCACCCTTATTACAAGATTTAAAATCAGTTGTAGATTTCATTTGGTATTCTGTGGACAGTACCACCCCAAATACTGAAAAATTGCTTACTGAAGATCTGTCTGAACTCTCCAATGATCAGTTCAACGATTGCGAATCAACTTATTTTGGTCAGACTGCATATTTAATTAGAGTCGCAGACGACGTCATGGATTACACCGAAAAATTTAAGCTGTTGAATTTGAACCCCGCAGAAAAGGCGAGTGTCTTGTCCAAGCTTTTCAAACTACTCTTCATTCTGGATCACATCTTCGCTAGATTACTGGATGGTAGCATCCCGGGAAAAACGAAGATGAACACTACTGACGCCGTAAGGTTGAAAGCCATCGCGGCGCGTACAAGGACTAGAATGCCCCGATATATGGGTTTACAGCAGGTACACGGTTATCATTTCGAAGTGAGCAAAATTTATGAGGAAAGTTTAGAAAGGTGCAGTAATTAAAGGAGGGATAATAAGTATTATTTTATTTTTATTTTTATTTAGCTTGTAAATGCTAATGTTGTACAATAGTAGAAAACGGACGCAAAACTAAACTGCAATGCGATTGAAGAAAAGTTTCAAACTTCTTCAAAAGGATTTTTACTATGTAGTGAAGTTGCTTGAGGAGTCATCAATGGGATGTGTATCTGGTCATCATGTTGGTGTTGAGTAGGGTACTGGTACGGGTGTTGGTGGTAATGTGTGTACTGTTGTTGGTGTTGATGAGGCTGTGGAGGTTGATTATGAGAATACTGGGCTTGGTACTGATATGGATGTGGTGGTTGAGATTGAGACTGCGATTGAGATTGGGACTGCGATTGGATTTGTGCGGCCAGTGTAGAAACTCCCTTGTAAGAGCTTAAGTCTAATACCACAGTGACATCCTTAGTTACCTTAGCCAAAGACGCCAAATTAGGCCTAATTTCGTTTAAAGCTGGCATATCCTTCATGAGCACCTTCGTGTTAGCCAGAATAGATATGATGGACTTCAAAAATGCATTGATATTTTCCCACGTTTTCAATTTTTCATTATTCGTCAAATATTTTCCAGTACTCACCGTGACAGAGGTCAATAGATTCAACCGCTCACTGAGTACCTTGGAAAGCTCCATGGACTGACAACAAGTCTCCGTCAAATCTCTAATCTTGGCCAGCAAGTAATCCGTTAATTCTTCTTGCCCAGTTGAGCTGGCGTGTGCTGTTTTGGATATCATCGATGTCAGCTGGTCATACACGACGTTGACCATCTTGACCACGACACGCAGAGTTTGATATAGTTGTTGATCTACATTAGAATTAGGTGTAGAGACGGATGCTGACGGTGACTCCGAGTCTGTTTCATTGATCGCAATGGAGTTGCCCTCACTGGGCTTCGGTTTTGGAGAATGGGTTATGTATTGTCTTGGTGAATGATCCTGATACCTAACGTCGGCAGATGACTGTGGCATAGTCTGAGCTAGCTGAACCGAAGCGGCAGCTGGCGGCGGTGTCATCTGGAGCCCACTTGTCTGCAAGTTTATTGGATAAGGCGGTGTAACGTTGCCTGACACTGGCGAGGTTACTTTGTTGACGGGATGTGCAGAGTCTAGCGTTGCCATTGAGCTCCCACCATTGCTCAAATTTGCGGGCCCAACTTTCGATTGCAACGTGTTACTTCGAGTTCTAGGGAAGAATATGCCGGATGGACCGGATCCATTTGTACTGGTGAGCGGATGGACCAATGATGAGGATAGAGATCTGTCAACGGAACGCTTTCCTGAAGGTTTGGCATCTTCGGCGGCGATGAAGCACCAGGCGTTGTAAATTTCGTTGTACGAGCAAATTAGGGTCATATAAAACATCCTAATAAAGCATAAATCGTCAGCTTCAAAGAAGGCCTTGAAATTCTTACGCAGCCGGCTTATTATCTGTTTGAAAATGTTAACGATGGTAATGCACAGTTTGATTAGAGCACCATCGTGGGAACTTTCGTTTGTCTCTGCTTGTTCTAGTAACTCTACTAGGTTGTCAATATGGGACCTCACAGAATACAATAGCGACACTACGCTGACCGCCACGGATTTCTCTTTACAAAAGGAGGCAATCTTTCTGATGTTTTGTTGACACTCTGTGAAACTGAACAACAGTTTCCGACACGCGATGACTAGCTCGTCATGTGGTACTTTGTGTTGTTCACTGCCACCACTATTACTGCCACTACTATTATTTTGATATTCTTCGGGTAAAATTGACAGTCTTTTGAAATAGTCATTGAATTTGGAGTGATTGTAAAGTTCATTATTGGAGGTAGTACTAGTGTCGTTATGTGACATGGAGGACTCGACATCCGAGGGGAACATTTGAGACACGGGGGAAGGCGAGACAGATAGCGAGTGATCAAAGGAAGAGGAAGTGCTTATAAATCCCATGCGTTTCGTGACTCTAGACATCTTGGGATCGGCAGAACTGCAAGGAGGTGAGAAATGGTTCTGCAAGTATCTTCGCAGTGCTGTGGCCCAGTACTCCTCCTTGGCGATACCAGGCGACATTGGTGTGTAAAACTGTACTAGTTCCAGCTCCTCCTTAGGCAGAGGGTTCCCTTCGATCTCCAATACGCTCAAGTTCTCTAGCTTAACCACGCAAGCCATGTCCCATATCGAAGATACCTTGTTGTTCTTGAGCGACAGCACTTTTAAATTGGTAGACCATAAAGTACTAGTATCCTGGGGCAAGCTTTCAATCTTGTTGTAGGACAAATCGAGAATTTCCAGCTTGGGACATTGCATCAACACAGCCGGGATCTCTCGCAGCATGTTACCATCCAGATCCAGGTATCGTAACCCCCTCAGAGTATTGAAATTCGCGGGAAGGTTGGTCAAAAGGTTCTTACGCAGCGACAGCCTCTCCACGTTCTCCAAAAGCTTTACATCAGTCTCAGGTATGAAGCCAATACCCATGCCAATCAGCTTAATCGTAGAGCCACCATCGCGCTGCTGCTGCAACATCTCGCGTGCAATGTGGTCCCCCAAAGTGAGCTTATCCTTAGCCACCGCTCGACTCGACCCATTTGGCGTAACCACGGGGGCCCCACCATGCGGTGTTCCTGCCTTTAATGGCACTTCGATAGCAGAACTACTAAATGACATACACTCTTAACGTCCCAGCGATCTCAGATCGGAAGAAAACTAGCTTATAGTGGCTCTTTTTGCACCGACGCCCCAGCTGAGTTGCCCGTCAACCACGGTTATTGATTCTCCAGTTGGGCTTTTCTTGTTCATAATGCGGCAAGTGCGGATAACTAAGTACGGCCTTTCACGACATCGAATAAAAAAAACAATAAAAAACAGTCGAACTTTTTTGAATCGGTTTCGAAGATGAGATGAGGCAGGTGATCTAAGACTTGAGAGTCAATTATTTGGATTCTACATGGGCTGGTTTTGGGCTGATAGGGTTGTGGTCGAGGATGGAAATTGCCATGAACCATTTGAGGTGTTATCTGGGGGGTCTGTGTGCCCTGTCCAGCACAATTCTCCGAAAGCGCAAGTAGCAGAGTGTCCGGTGATGCACGACAAAGGTGAAGGTGCGTTGGATCCGTTAAACAACATGCCCCGATTCATATCTGCGGCCAGACAGCAAGGGCAGAGGTTAGATCTTCCTGTGGAGCGCACCGTATCGAGCATTCCCAAGGGGCCCACATCCGATGAGAACTGGGAATACCCCTCCCCGCAACAAATGTACAATGCCATGTTGAGGAAGGGAAAAGTTGATCCCAACACCGGGGAGGAGATTCCGGAGGATGCGGTAGAGTCGATGGTGCAGGTGCACAATTTCTTGAACGAAGGATGCTGGCAGGAGGTGTTGGAATGGGAAAAACCCCACACGGATGAGACCCACACGGAGCCCAAGCTTTTGAAGTTTACTGGCAAGCCAGGGCAGCTCTCTCCTCGAGCCCGCTGGTACGGTGTGCTGTCGAAGCTCTTCCCGGGGACGTTCGACGGAGCCACACCCTTTGACAGACACGATTGGATGGTGCTGAGGGCCGACCCCATGTCGGCGGACCCCGAGAATCCGGGGTACCGTAAAGTGCGCTACGTGATTGACTTTTACGGGGGTGCCGATGACGAGGACGGGATGCCCACGTTCCACTTGGACGTGCGTCCGGGGCTGGACAACGTTTCGAACGCCAGGGATAGGGTTGCACGTTACTGCGAGGAGCTAAGGCTCAGGTATTCAGGAAATGACGACAACTAGCGGAAGGGAGATCGACCGTGTGCCTTTCCCCGCAGGCAGAATCTTCATCTTCCTTCTTACCTTTACATATTTATCTACAGGATGGCGTTATCAACTATTTTTATATTCACAGCAATTGGGGCGGCACCACGATGTGCTTGCTGTTGCGCAGTAGCTCCAGGTCTCTGGGATTGGATTTGAATCCCTTCACTTGGCTCAATTTTTGCAAGAAATCCTCCACAAACTGCTTTTCCTGCGGTTCGAACTTGTTGCCCTCGTCTCTAGAGAGCAGCGCCGCGGCGTGGAGTGTCTTGGCCAGAATCTGGTTGGATAGCGGGACTCTGAGCTTGGAGCACATTTCGTGGTAGAGCGACACCTTGGGCAGGAAGCTGGTGTCGTTTTCCAAGATGGCGAGCTCGCAGAACCCGGCGATCAACGGTTCCAGCACGAACCTGTCCACTCTGTTCAGGCGGTCCCTGCAGGACTCGAGGTAGTCCTTGAAGATCTGCTCTGCGAGCTTGTAGTCGCCGCCCGCCTTGGAGAACTCTGCGGCGATGAACTGGCCGTATTTCCTCGAGTCCAGGGGCTCCTTGATCTGCGGCAGCAGCTCGCGGACCGGCTTCACGTCGGGCACGATACGGACGAACTGTTCCAAGATGGCGTTGGCCCTGAGCGAGTCGCGAGGGCTCTTGGAGATGCTTCGGAAGAACTCGAAGTCCGCCTGGCCATCGGCAAACTGCCAGTTGGCCCACATCCTGGTGGCCAGCGAGAGGACAGAAGGTTTTTTGGGGGCCGGCGGCTGCACAAACTGCGATTCGTAGAAGGCGTCAAACTGCGGCTGGGCGACTTTGTCGCGAGCCATCTGCAGCAGCACGGCGTTTGCGAGCTCCACAGACTGTATCGGGTGGGACAGTTTAGCCGCCAACGCCTGGTAAGACGTCTTGCCGTGGTTGAGCATGGCGATCAGGTAGCGCTCGCGCACCTGCGGCTGCTGCTTGGCCTCCTGCGGGATCTCGTCGGCCCACACGGACTGCAGCTGCGAGATGTGGCCCGAGACGTCCAGTGCGGTGAGCAGCGCAGCGTACGCGGCAGGCGTGGGCCCGTCCGCGCCTTCGGCGCCGGCGGCGGCCACCTTGACGACGCTGTTCCACACAGCCAGCACCCGATCGAGCCTGACGGCGGCGTTGCTGCTCTGCAGCGTCGCCACGGCGACCAGAAGCGCGTTTTTCAGCAGCCCAGAGTCCAGTTTCTTGTGCTGGTTGTACACCGTAATGGCGTCGAGCGGCCTCCTGAGCGCCACGAACCGCTGCATGAACCTGGCCAGGATCTCCGGATCGTCGCCCGTCGACCGCACCGAATGGTACGCCTCGTAGAGGTCCTTCAGATGGCGTGGCTGCAGCGTGTCCTCCAGCTGCACGAGAAACGACGCCTTGTTGCAGCTCACATGCTGCCGGAACAGCGCGTCGAGGCAGTCCTCCACGGCACGCCGCCGGGACTCGTCGCCCTTGCGGAACACTTTGCCCAGCAGAAACTTGGCCCTCCCAAAGGGAACCGTCTCGTCCCTGGCCGCGTCCAGCTGGAGGATCTGCGTCAGCATGGGCAGATCGGGAGTGTGCTCGGGCAGCATCGCGTATGCGAGCGTGGCCAGTGCGACGTTGGTCTCGTGCGAGGCTTGGCTGATGCTGCGGTTACTCGACGACTGCGACAGCGTATAGGGGTTTTCCGCCAGACACTCGAGGTATTTCACCCAGAGGGCAATCGCCTCCTGTGGCGAGCCCTGCTGCAACAGGTACGTGAGCACGATCTCGAAGTGCGGAGCCCTTGCCACCTGGTGTTGGCACATGGTGCTCAAGACCTGGTAAGGATCCGTCTGGGCGCCGGCTTCTGCAGCGGAACGCTGCAGAAGTGCAGAGAGGGGCGCGTTGAGCCCGAACGACCTGCGCAGCCCGGTGGCGCCTGGCAGCTGCTCCGAGAGCGATTCCATGTGGTCTCTGAAAGCGGCGTAAACTGCGTTGGTGTCGCCGGCCTGCAGCAGGTTCTGCAGGTCGGTTGCCAGCTGCGAGACCGGGTGCACGTATGACTGGAGCCTGCGGGGGACCGTCACGGCGGTCCGGAGCGTATTTAGAATGCGGCGGGAGAGCATACCTGCTTCTTTTGCCCTTCTGGCATCTCATCGATGGGAGTTTTTTTTTTGGCATCCTATACTACAGAGAGAGAGAGAGAGAGAAAGAGAGAGTGAAAAATTTCAGGGCCCGTGCCGCACGTGACCATCGGCAACCGGACCGAATCTCGGCCGCCTGCCGACGGAGTTGCCGCGCGCAACGCGCGTTCCATGCAGCGGTGATCTACGTTCTAGAAACAGGCCTCACCGAGCAGGTCACGCGACACAGGTCACGCGGTCGGCCCTGAGCAGAACCCCATCTCACCCAACTAAGTCTGTGCAACCACCCCACTTGAATCATGCGTATGCATCCAGTGAGGTTCTGAGCGGGCGACAGAGACGGACGAGCAAAATTTTCGCAGGCAGGGCACGTGATCTCGGGGGTGGCGGATGCGAATGGGGAGAGGGGTTTAGGTGGGTCGGTGGGAGTGCTCCCCGAGTGCCGGCTCCCTGCCGCGACTGCTCCCGTCCGTGGCTGGTGGCCTGTGGCCTGTAGTCCCTAGCCCCTAGCCCGTAGCCCGTAGCCCGTAGCCCGTAGACAGTGTCTCGTGTCGTGGCCCCTCCGCGGGGTTCTCGCTTTTACCTTACTGGGCTCTATTCGATATCTTTTCCTCAGGGCGTAATAGCGACAAAAAAAATTTTTTTTTTTGCCAGCTTTACCCGCCGGGCGCCGTTCGCATCGGCTGGCACAGACGTGCTCCAGCAGGAAACTTGCTCACGGGGGGCAGCGCGCTGGTCACACTGGAGCGCTTCCCACATTGCTGCTAGCAGCATTCACGAGGTTGCAAGAGCCGTATGGGTAAAAGTCCACAGAGCCCCGAAATGGTAGGGCGCGCAGGGGCAATCGCAGGTAAAACGGCAAGGCGGCGAAACAGCCCCGGGCGGAGCCCTAGGATGCGTGTGTCGTTCCCTCCTGGGACCGGTTTCTTCTTACTATATATATAAAAGAGCTCGAAGGGCAGATCTTGGCAGGCTCTCTGTTCAGGTGGCAGAAGCGTTGAGAGTAAGCTTCGCCATCGAGATCAGGAGGAGCATGATCAGGCAGGACTCGAAGAGGGCCGTGGCCCAGGATCACCTCGCCCACCTGTCGCGGGTGCGCAGGTTGCGGTCCAGCGCCAAGGCGCTGGAGCCGCAACTGGTGCAGCGACAGGCGCTGTGCCACCAGAGCGTGGTATGCGAGTACGGAGCAGAGCTGCTGCAACACATGCAGCGGCTGGAGGCAGCGTCAGCGTCAGCATCAGCGGGCGGGGTTGGCCGGGCTGGCGGGGAGCACACCAGTAGTCAGAGCTTTGCGGCGCAGCCGCAGATCAACGCCCGCATGCGTTACCTGATCTACGACTTTCTCATGTGCTGCCACACACGTCTTGGTCTGTCGACAGCGACGCTTTTCTTGAGCTACGGAATCCTGGACCGGTACACGAGTCGGTTCATAGTGCGCAGCGGGGAATACCAGCTGCTTGCGCTGACGGCGCTGTGGGTGAGCTCCAAGTACTGGGACACCAAGAACCGCACCGCGACGCTACCCGTGCTGCTGTCGCTGTGCTGCGAGCAGTACAGCGCGCAGCAGTTCGGACGGATGGAGCTGCAGCTGCTCAAGGACATGAACTGGTCGCTGAGCCACATCACGACGGCGGACTCGATCATCGACATCTCGCTGTTCTTGGCGGGCAGCGACGTGGACATCAACGAGGTGAAGCTAGGTGCCGTGATGCTGTGCGAGCTGGCCGCGTTCGACCTGCCGCTGGCGCTCGACACGGAGTGGTCCAAGATTGTACTGGCTGCAATCACGCTCGTGAAGTCGGCGCTCAGGTTTGCGTCTCGCGGCGGCGGCGGCGGCGGCGCGCAGTGCTACGTGGACTACGAGTCTGCGCTGAGGGGGGCGCCCCAGCAGCTGGCCGACGTGTGCCATGCGCTGCTGCTGCACGCTGTCAAGAGGGATACCATGCCCTCCAGCTTCCGCTTCAAGTACTTGCGGGACCCTGCTTCGCCCAGCGGCCGCATCCTCGACTCGCTGACTGCGTATCACGTGCAGTGGCGGCTCGAGCAGCTTTTGGTGGCAGCGCCGGCCCACCACCACGCGGACGCACCCGCAGACTTGCTCAACGACAGATCTCTCCACCATTTTGCATTAGACAACAGCAACCCCTCTCTAGCATCGTGCGAATCTGCTTCGCCCATCTCCATCGGCTCTCCCTTTGCATCTCCTGGCATCGGGACGGAGTTGTCGACCGTCAACGCCACCAGTCACACCACCCCGGACTCTGTCCAGACCCCGTCATCTTCCGAGAGGCCACCAGTGTTGGCCGCGGCCGCCGTTGCGCCCCTCAGCCCCATCACGCCATCCATCATGCAGTCCAAGGCCAAGTGGGAAGGGGCCCTCAGACGCAGACCGTGCGCACCGGGGGGCCATGCACGCGCCTCCTCGGCTGCCCTCAGAATGGGCCAGCTCGCCGCCGTGCCCGCTCACAGGAAGCGGGCCTCGTCGGATATGGACATCCACTTCTTCGCCGAGAACCTGGCCACAAAGCGCTAGCCGCTAGCGCGCTGGCGCTAGCCAAGTAATTACGTAAGTTATTTACCGAGAGACGTTTAACCGACATTGCAATGCCTAACACGACACCCGTTGCCTGCTCAGCGCTTGCATCCCGCCATTTTCTCGAGGGCCGCTCGTTTAGGAAAAAGCTCGAATTAACGGGAGCAACAAAGAATTTCGACATTTTGCCGTTTTGGTACATGGCAGGACCCTGAAAAAAAAAGTCACACCGTGGCAGGGCTTGCCCATAATGAAGTCGTCTGGCGGCCTCGTTTTGCATACATTTTCCAGTGCCAAACGTGGCCCGTTTAACGGGCGTTCTACTGACGGCGGTTAGCCCGAATGCACCCCCCCCAAGATGCATGGGCGCTTGCTTTGGCCTTGCTACCTTTTTTTTTTTTTTTTTTTTTTTTTTTTTTTTTTCCCTCCCGATGCACAACAACCAGTCTTGCAGCCAGCTTCCAACCACTGTAGTCCTCCCTCCTCACAAGCCCGGGCCCGCCATTGAGTCATCATGAAGAGGTGCAACGAGAATAGCAAACCGAAACGGGGTAAAATAATTGCCGACTTTGACCGGAAAGTGGCATCCCAATACGAGGGCTACAGGCCTTCGGGTAATGAGGGCTGCGTCGATACCGTGGAGCTCCCCAGCACCGAGCAAGAGGTGTTGAATTTTTTTAACGACTACGTCGTGGACAGAAGGCCATGCAAGATTAACGGTGTGCTACCAGAGGGGTTTCCAGGTGAGAATTTGAAGCCCAAAGATATTTCGGGTTTCTTGCCCCGCGATGAGATCCTTACCGTGGAGACAAAGGTCGACGGTGGGTTCGGCAGCGGTGCCAGAAGAGTCAAAATGACGTTTGGCCAATTTATGGACAAACTGGTCAGGGAGAGGGAGCGTGGGCTGTACCTGACCACGCAGTATTACGAGGATGATCCCAATGCAAGCGAGGATACGGACGAGGAGGAAAGGGATCAGGTGCTATCGGATGTCGAGGATGACGATTCGGTGACCTTTGGGGACTTGCACGACGATTTTGACGAATTGGGAGCGGACTTGCACGACGAGCCGGGGCAAGATACACAGCAGTACGAACTGCGGCTGCGAGAGCTGTACCAGCCACCGTTGACCAACCTGGTGGGCACGCTGCCAGAGGTTCCAGCATTTCTACATTATCTCATTCCGCAGCAGATCAACCTCTGGGTGGGCTCGTCTCCCACCGCTTCTGCGCGGGATGAAGAGTGGTTGGAAAAATTCGATGCCAGGGAGGCCAGACTGGGGCTGGGCAGGAACGTCCCAGGGGGCGGTGCCTCGTCCGGGCTGCACCACGACCATGCTGACAACTTGTACATCCCCGTGGCGGGTCGCAAGAGGTTCACTCTATTTGCACCCTCAGACGCCGCCAAGATGTACACAGTGGGCAACATCCGGCAGGTGTATGCGTCAGGTGTGATAGACTACATCCCTGATGATCGGGCACCATTCTGGAGGCAGCTGAGGGACGATGGTGCCATCCTGACGGAAGTCTACAGGCATCTGCTCGAAAAAGATGGTGGCGGCGACAAGTTGGATGCCGCGCAAGCGGCTCAATACGAAAGACTTATCGATTTAGATGGCAGGCGCCTGAATCAAGAATCGCCCACCGGGTTGGACCCGCCTTCCTTTTCCACAATACCCCCTGCTGTGGTACACCTCGACAGGGTGCAGGATGAGAAGCTGCGCAAATTGATTGCTAGAGCCAGCGAGTCGAAGTGGCCACTTTTCCACAGGGCCAACAGGCTCACTGTAGATCTGAAACCGGGCGAAATGCTCTACTTGCCCACGGGCTGGTTCCACGAAGTCACCTCCTTCGGCGACGACGGCGACGATCCAGACACGGGCGACGTACACGTAGCGGTCAACTACTGGTTCACACCACCCACTGGGAAGGCGCTGGACAGTGTCTACGATCAACCGGATGGGTATTGGCAACACGACTACGAGCTGACCAAGAAGGCCCTTGAGTGGGCTCGAGAGGGAGCCGCATAGGGCTTTTGAAGTAGGGCATCACTTTTTCAGTGACTGTTTCTTAGACTGCGGAGTGCGTGGGTTGTGATTTTTTTTTTTTTGAAAGTGAAGAAAACAGTCGGCAGTGCATTTGGATACAAGCGATCTTCCTGCGGACCTACTAGTGGTGCCCTCATCATTACCGCCAATGCTGGTGGCGACGGTGGGACTTCGTTGTCACGTGCTCTATATGCCGTACCAAGATACCGTCGCAACCGACGCAACCGACGCAACTTTTTGGAAAAAAAAATTTCACGAATTTTTCATTATTTTTCGTTTTGTTTCCTCCTCGAGTTTGCCAAATTGTTTTCCCATCAGCGCCCATATCGAGGTGGAGAAATTTTTTTTTTTTTTCTTCATTCAATTTTTTCCTTGTTTGAAGTTGATCTTGATTTTCTTTACCATGATCTAATCTTAACTACCTTACTGTTTGTCCTCAGTTCTGTTTTGCATTTTTATGTTTGTCTTTTGAATCTTAGGTCCCTTTTGACTTAATTTTTTTTCTTTCTTACTGAAAAAATTCTAGTGTCGCCAGACATACACGAGACAGGTGGGCGACAATATAAAACTGCCTGAGTATACCGAAGTTGCGGTATTGTTTTCCAGCTGTACTCTGTTAATTTTTTTCCAATTCGCTGGAGGTTTTAATTAACTTTTCCAATTTTTCTATCTTTTGAAGTAATTGCTGGGGATTTTTTTTTCTGAAGTATTTTTTTTTCAGAGAAATGGCTTTAACTAATCCAAGACCACTCCCAATTCCTGCTTTGGAGAGCGAGATTCTCCATAACAATGCCTCTCCTGTTTTCCAGGCCAGCTCCCTAGTGTTCAGTCCCAAATCTGACGGCATGCAGGGTGCTGAGTCGATGGGTGTCATGCCTGACACGCCATCCAGTGAAGATTCTTCTTGTGAGGCCGTCGATGTGGGCGGTTCCAAACTGAAGGCTACACCAAAGAAGGATTCTTCACCGCTAGAAATCTCGAAACTTATCCCAGTCACCGGAGAGAGACCCATGCCACGGGAAAGAAAGGGTCCTCTGGATGACGAAGTGCTATATGCTGTTTTCATCATACTTTGGGAAAAGGACCCCACCCTCCAGGGTATGACAGTGAAGCAGTTGTCAGACCATCTGTTAGAAAAGCATCCGGAGATGAACAACTTATCTACTAAGCTGTCAAATTTGATCTCTGCGAAGCTAAACGCCTATGTGAAGAAATTGGAGAAGGGGGAAAAGACTCTCGTGTACGCACTCTCGAGAGAATGGTCCAATTCTTCCCCTAGAAGAATGGTTTACGTTTACAGGGGTATTTTATTACCAGACTACAAAAAACACGCTCAAGCTGCATCTGTTCAAAACAAGCAGCAGAACGTCAAAGTCGACAATCTCGATTCTAACTTGGACATTGAAGGAAATTCTGTAGGCGAGTCGGTCCAGCTGGAATCCAAGAGGGCCGGAGGTGTAACAACTTTCACTTTAAATTCTGAGTTCAACGTCCCTTACTCGACCTCACCAGTGTCTGCCATGCTAACCCCTCACGCCACAGGGGAGAAAAAGAAGGTTTCCTCGTCTCAAAAAAGACCTCAGGAAGAAGAATCTGAGCAAGACAATGCCAAAAGGCCTAAATCTGAATACACACCTGTTAATTCGGCCCCCAATACGACTTTCAATAACAACAACAACACCACCACATATGTGACAGCAGCAGCAGCAGCGCCAAGACTTTCAAAAATGCTTGCAAAGAACAATTTCAAAAATGCTACGCATAATTCTGTGAGCGTGATGGCCGCCATACACAAAGTGATCTACACACAAACCCCTATTGAAAGCAGGGGACCACACCAAATGCATCCTAGAAATGGTCATGCGACGGCTAGCTGTACCACATGGCTGAAAACTGTCAGAAACGGATTTCTCACGAACGACATTGAGTCACCTGAGTCAATTTCTTTCGACGATCTCGAATGCACATTCAGCTGAACTTCGCTCAGTCATTATTTTTCTTTGCACTAAATTCTCAATTCGGGTACAGGTTTACAGTTTTCAGGAAGAATCGATTTATGAATTGATCCTCAACTTCATTAATGTAGTTTATATTTTTTTTTTCCGTTTTATTATTTGTTATGTTAATTAATCTCATACTTTGTCATTATTTTTTATGGTCCGGTGCCTGACTCTTCTTAGGGATGCCGATGAAAAATTCAATCGATAGACCCGATATGTTTAAGCATTTTACGCTTCGTATTGGAGTACCGTAATATTTTCACCCATTATAACCCAAGCGCTGTGTCTGCTAGCTGGAAGGCTCAATGTTGAGGATCACTCGAACTTCCATTAAAGGGGCGGTAAAGACCGGTGTCAGAGCTCTCTACAAGAAAGCGGGGCTGGCTTCCGTGCTGATGCGCCAGCACTATCCAGTCCACGCTGTGCGGGAGTTTGCCACGTCTCAGGTAACATATCAGTCTGCAGAGATTGCCTTTAGGAATTTGAGTCCGGAGGAACAAGAAATTCTCACTGAAAAAAGAGTAGTAGACAGCGTAGATGTTTGCATTGTGGGAGGTGGGCCCGCTGGGCTGGCTACTGCTATTAGATTAAAGCAGTTAGACAACGAACAGCGGATTCGAGTTGTTGTATTGGAGAAGAGTGCAGATTTTGGCTCTCATATAGTTTCTGGTGTCATAGTGGATCCAAAGGCCCTACGGGAATTGTTTCCTGAAAGTGAATACTACGATGAGAATGGTCAAGGTGTCCCTTTGCCGCCTGAATTGGTTACCAAGGTCGTAGCCGAAGATCTGAAATATTTCATAGGTGAGTTGTCCTTCCCAGTGCCTGCACCTCCACAAATGGCCAATAAAAACAAGAATTATGTCGGTTCTTTGAGTCAAATTTCTGCTTACCTAGCGGAAAAAGCTGAAGAACTGGGCGTGGAAGTGTATCCGGGAATTGCAGTTTCGGACGTCATTTACAGCGAAGATGGGAAATCAGTTGTTGGTGTGGCCACGAAGGATATGGGTATTTCTAAATCCGGTAAACCCAAGGCGAATTTTGAAAGGGGGATGGAGTTCCGTGCAAGGCAAACCGTCTTTGCAGAGGGTTGCCACGGTTCTTTGACCAAGCAAATTATCAAAAAATTTGATCTGCGCAAGGGAAGACAAAACCAGACTTATGGTCTGGGTATTAAGGAAGTATGGGAAGTGAAACCGGAAAGTTTCAAAAAAGGGTTCATCGCACATACTATGGGATACCCGTTGTCTAACGATGTGTATGGTGGTGGATTCCAATACCATTTTGGTGAAAATATAGTTACAGTGGGCCTTGTAGTCGGACTGGACTACAAGAATCCATACATTTCCCCCTACCAAGAGTTTCAAAAGTTGAAGCAGCACCCTTACTACAAAAAGGTTTTACAGGGTGGTAAATGTATCACTTACGCAGCCCGTGCACTGAACGAGGGCGGTCTGCAAGCAGTACCAAAGTTGAACTTTCCAGGTGGTTTGCTTGTTGGCGACTCTGCAGGGTTCATGAACGTTCCCAAGATAAAGGGATCTCATACTGCTATGAAGTCTGGTATGATCGCAGCAGAAAAGATGTTTGAAGTGATATCAAAAATGCCTGCGTTGGAAGAGTTGGAGGAAGCAGAAATTGAAAAAATTGTTGAAAAACCTCTCGACTTGGAATCGTACGAAGATGGTTTCAAAAATTCGTGGATTTACAAAGAATTATATTCTGTGCGCAACTTGAGACCCTCTTTCAACACCCGCTTGGGTGGTTACGGTGGCATGGTCTATTCCGGCTTAGATTCTTTTGTTCTGAAGGGGCGCACCCCGTGGACTTTTGGTTTTGGCGAGTCTGACGCTTCTGTTACTGCGACTGCCGATAAATATAAACCTATTGAATACCCGAAGCCAGATGGCGAGATCACTTTTGATATTCTAACATCTGTTTCGCGAACCGGGACCTACCATGATGAAGACGAAAAATGCCATTTGAGGGTGCCTGATCAAGATTTACAAAGGCATGCTAAAGCTGCCTACCCCAAGTATAAGGGAATTGAAAATCGATTTTGCCCAGCTGGTGTTTACGAATACGTCGAGGACAAAAGCTCACCATTGGGAGTGAAATTTCAAATTAACGCTCAAAACTGCATTCACTGCAAGACCTGTGACATCAAAGTTCCTACTCAGGATATCAATTGGGTTGTTCCTGAAGGTGGGGATGGTCCTAAGTATTCTCTTACATGAGAAGGCACTTTTATTATTTATTTATTTATTTCTTTACTTACCTTTTTATTGATTCTTAATCCATTGACTTTAAATTCAGAACCATATCAAATAATGCTACTCCTTTCCATTTAAATTCATAAAGATTTTGTTTTACATAGATAAATGCTTAGTTGAAATATCTAGAGTTGACGACCGAGATAGTGGTCAAACATGCAAAAGATCTGAGATCAACACTCTTTTGTTCGCACCCCATGGAACTCACGTGGAAGCCCAAACGTTTAAGATGCGTTCTTCGCTTTGTTTCAGCATATCTCTTGCCACTGTCCAGTCGTCCTCGGATTCAAGCATCACGTAATCGCCATCTTCATCTTGGTATTTCACCTTACTGACGACACCAGAATGGCTCAATTTCTTCCTGATAGATTTCATCACATCTTCCACACTCGAGGACAAATCTACGAGAATTGTGTAAAAATCCGATTTGTAAGCGATTCTCACAAGAAGTGAATTTTTCGGTATTGAATTTTTGTAATTTTCAGATATAGCACGATATTCGTTTTCGTAAGAGGAAGTATGATGCTTAGGTAGTACTTCTGATATGTGTTTGTGGTGAGAGCTGGTTAACGAGGTCATGCTGTTGTGGGTTGTTCTATAATGTGCTGAAGATGAGAAACTTGATATATCTCCACTCGTAGATCTTCTGAAAGATTCACTTCTGATACCCCTCACTAAATTTTGTAAGCAAGAGCACCAGTTGTCTCTAGTCTCTTCATTTTTGAATTTCAAAATGAAATTGCCCTGTTCCTTGACTGACTCCCAAGTGATGGATAGTGAATGTGTGCTCTGTGATGTTATTTGAGTCAGATTAGCAATCATAATACGTCCTCTTAGATCTAACTTGGACTCGGGTGATCCCACGGGGGAACCTGAACTGGATCCGTTATGACCCGATAAATTAAGCGTCAACGAGGACCCGGAGTTCGTTTGCTTTTTTTTTAACGATAGCGATGCACTTTTCTTGGCAGTCACTTCAGAGAAAAGAATAATGATTTTTTCGAAGAGATAAACTTCAAACTCACGTTCAGGTTCTGAAGAATTGCTAGTGGAAATGAAGACTTTGTCAAAATACAAGAGCTCTCCGAATTTGGAGATTCTATAACCTTTCCAGTTAACCACGCGGCTATACAATTTCTTCACAACCTCGTGGTTCTCTGTTCGCCTTTGGTTTTCATTTATGCTTCTGGCGATCCCCTTGGAAATATCCAGCGCCACTTCTAACTCTTTTGTGTTCGCTACGTCTTGAGAAACTTGCAAAAGCTCCTTGAGAAGCAACGGGTACCTGCAAAGTCTTTGCACGGGTTTATATAAGAAGGATTGCAGCTCCAATTTATTGCGAATAATAAAATCAGTCCTAAGCATTTTCTCCAAATGTTGAGACAAGAAATCTATGGCGGCGTTCTGTCCTATGGACCACGGTTCATAAAGCTTGAAAAAATATTTGGAATGCAAAAACAACGCACCAATTCGTTGCTTAGAGGGATCAACTAGGGCGTTTATCTCCAGCGACACTAGAAACCGTCTTTGGAAATTTATGGCGTCGCTCAGATTAGGGAAAAGCATGTACAATTCCTCAGAAGTAATCAGATTACTACCCAGCAGTTGCTGTCTATAAATATCCAGGATTTCTAAGTCGTGCACATATTTGCGCTCTGTAGCCACGAATTCCTTGATAATCTTGTAATGGTCCATCGTATTATGTTGCTGCGACAGGTACTGGCATTCAGCCCTCAAATTCTCCTGCACTGCCGCAAACGAGGGAAAAATCTCTGGCGCAGAATTCATTAGCGTATTGACGACATCCAGAACCTTCAGCAACTGAGTAGTGGAGGCGGCGAAAACATCGGTTATCGTGAACAACTCCTCGTCATTAAACGCGAAGTGCTGCTTGCAACCGAGAATGAAATCGTAGATGGACTTCTTGCAAATTTTGACATCGTCGCTCGACACCACCGGTAATCGAAATTGTGGCTTTACGGCGTTGAAAACAATGCACAACGGTGAGCCCTGTTGGAAGAGCTGTGAAATCTGCGTCACAGGATCACAATCCATCGAAATGGGCAAAATTCCCATACTAAATGTCAACAGCGTTTCCTCCATATTTGCGTGGTTGTTCAATCCCTGTCCAGCATATGTAATCCCATCCAATGACAACTCTTCTTTAAAGCTAGAGGTTGAAATGGAAGAAGCCCTCTGTGTTGTCGCATGCGAATCTCTACCGCTGAAGGTAGACCCCATACTTTGGTGGTTTGTAGCCTTCTGCTGCTGTCGCTTCTGCGACAGCAGCAGTGCCTGTCTCTCGCTCAGAACCTCACTGGATGCATACGCAAGGTTCAAGTAGGGTTGCATCTGTGGTAATTGTTCCAACCTCCTCTTCATATTCGCACATACGTAGTAAAGTGAGTCCTGCTCCGTGACGGCCGTGTTCATGACGTTCTGCATCGAGGGCGGCCTCGTCTGCTGCATCGGCAGCGAGGACGAGGACACGTGTGATTGTGTTACCATCTCTTGGGCACCTCAATTCAACTTCCCAGATCTTTCTTACTTCAGCTGCTGCTCTTCCTTTGTCTATTCTGTTTGTCAACAATAATAACATTATAATAATCGTTCCTAAACTTTTTTTCACCATAGGAGAAAAATGTCCGTCTAGAGTGACAAGTATAAGCTTGTAAGACTACATATTGGCGGCTCTTTTGTGGGCAGCTTTAAGCAGATTTTTTGCCCCAAATGGATCTCTGGGCCTTGTAAGTAATTTTATCAAGGACCGTGCCCACAGCAAGCACGCCTCCGACGCTTGTGATGCAATTGAGCAGGAATCCAGACCACGTTTGAGCGTGTTGTTCACGGTTGATCACTTTAAGAGGTGACATCTCGAACATCACAAAGAGCCCAGGAAACCCTCCTCTAGTGTGCTGCGTCGTAGGATGGTCGCTGTCTGGACCACCGCCCAGTGGACGATCATGGTAAGTGGCACTGAACTGGGCCGTCTCGACGACCATCTTGTCGAGGTACTCGTAGCGTGTGGGCACGATCTTTGTGTAGTACGAAAACTGGTGGAGATGCGTATCACGGTCCGGGAACACTTGGCGGCCGTCTAGCGGCGCCGTGGCCACAGAAGCCCCCCGACCCCGGGCATTCGATGCTACAGGCTTCCCAAAGCTCAGGTGATTAATGATATGGTTGAAGTTCAAGTTGTGGGTCTTCTCATACAACGACAAATCGTGGAAATGGCCCTTCCTGTTCTGGAATCCGGCCCCGGGTGCGAAATGTAGTGTACCTTGTATACGGTTCAGCAGAGCCTTGCCCTCGACACGGCATCCTTCGTTCAATTGTTCATTGACACGCGTCACGTAGCCCTCTCTCTCACATTGCTCGATATTTTTACCGTCAAAGAAGGCCCAGTTGACTTCCAAATAAGCCCTACGCACGTCGCTGCACGTCTGGCAACACACGCGCTCCTCCTTGGGTAGTTGAGCGTTGTTCTCCTGGTTCCTAGCGCCATAGCAGGGTCCACAGTAGTCTTCATCCTCGGGCTTTGGGCCCTCAGCGCTCACCTGCAATGAAGAGGAACCGAGAGACTCGCCATTTTGGTCCAATCTAGTCTTGGTGAAGCCAGACTCTAAGATATCCAGCTGTACTTCGCCGGCGCTGTCCATGATGTCGAGACTCAACATGTCACACGGTAAATTTGGGAAAGTAATGTCGGCTAGCAGCTCCAATTTCAACTGACGGTCCTTGTCTACCACCAATTCAGGTCTCGAAACCACTTCACTAAAGTGCATCCATTCGCTCAACAGTAAAAATACCGTCACCAGACAGCAGCCCAGCGCAATGAGACCACCGGAACGTGTCCTGATACGTACATCCTCCTCGGTCTTGGTAAACGCATCGAACGTTGTCAAGGTGGACTTTTTGAACATTGGAGAGGAGTCTTTGGTTCGGATTCTATCACGATTCGTTGTCGTAATCAAAGAAGCATGTTTTTTTCTACTTGCCGATCAGATTGAAAAAGTATGAAAAAAAAAATGAAATAATAATAACAATGAAAAGTAAGGCTTGGAAAGCTACGAGGATTTTTTTAATATCCCATTTGCACTAGTATGGACGTATTCTAGCTTATTTTGATGCTGTGTGTTTTTTAAGGCAAGAGTAAAATCAGTCTAAATATGCAACTTGGTTAGAATGCTAGACATCCTAATGAAAGGTGTAGCTTTGAACAAACAAAAACCTTCAATTTTTGTAGTAAGACAACGAAAATGGACTGAAATAATTGGCAAGGGTCTCCTTGAAAACCCTAATACTCAGTACAATTACTCCAGCGTTAGTTAAGTTAATTTCTTCTACTCACAACATTTTAAAATCTTACAGAATGACTCGCTCCGATTTCTCGCCATGATGCAATAGTAATAAAAAAATTCAAACCTTTATCAAGGAGGTATTTTCTCCAGTTGAGCTAACTAGTCTGCAAACAGACGATAATCTTATATTTTTACTATCCTTCAAGCTGCCACCCCCATCGGCTATAATTAACTACACGTATGGTAGTAACCCAAATACTGTACAATATCTTTTGAAAATAATTCGTACGGTACACAGGACAAGGGTTGCTAGATTGACGGATATGCAATGCTACGCCAAAAGCAGCAATCCGTCGAAGGTTTCCCATCCCGCTACCATATCATCGGAAACATCCACCTCACATCATGAAATGTATCATCTTCTCATTATATAAGCTGTATAAAGGACTTCTGCAATCGACTTTAGTAAGTTCAGCCAACGAATTTCTCGTTCTCCACAAACCTCACTAACACTTTGGAGCCGGATTGCAGCAATGGATGCCCTGCAACAGCTTGTAGCCATTTGCACAACCCCTGTCGGCGCTCCTCGATCAATTCGTCGTTAAAACGGTTGCCCAGCAGGATCTTACCTGGCAAATGCGGCACCACAACTCTCGGAGGCCCGCCAAACATTCCCAGTTCCCTGGTTAAACACTTGCGAAAGAACTCAAAATCGGAGTATCTTCTACGTACTCGAGAAATGCGTTTCCCAAAGGCAGGCAGATTTGTCCGGCAAACCACTTCATAGTCCGTAAACATACCTCTTGTATCGCTACCATGAGGAGTGTGAGTCCTTGGGCTAGTCACTTCCACTTCCAAAAAATTCTCTGGTTCTGCATATATCTCACTCGAGCTGGGGCCTCTGTGTGGCTGGGGTAAACTGCTTTGCTCGGCGCTGCTAAAGGCCTTAAATTCTCTCATATTCCTTGTTCTTGTACGTTCTTGGTCTTTTAAGCAAGTTTATAAGCCTTCTCGGGTCTTCTAGATCGTTATGTTGAACGAAGGCCAAGTCTCAGTGGGACAGAGCAAGATGGCAGAAAGTGAGTTAGAGTTTTTGGAGAACCGTGAAGATATACCGAATGATAATGCTGGTGGACTTCCCGAGCAGGATGAGGACGAGGAATTCGACGTGTTCCGCAATGTCGGGCAGGGTCTTGTGGGCCACTACAGAGATATCATGATTCAATACTGGCAAGAACTGATCAACGAAATCGAATCCACGAACGAGCCAGGATCACAGTATACCGAAGACTTCAAATCGCATTCTCTACCCCTGGCGAGGATTAAAAAAGTGATGAAGACCGACGAGGACGTGAGGATGATCAGTGCAGAGGCACCCATCTTGTTTGCCAAGGCATGTGAAATCTTCATTACAGAGCTGACCATGAGAGCATGGTGCGTCTCGGAAGAGAACAAGAGGAGGACTTTGCAAAAGGCTGATATTGCTGAGGCTTTGCAAAAGAGCGATATGTTTGACTTCTTGATAGATATCGTCCCCAGAAACTTACAGTAGGCACGCTGGGTTGTTTTAATTATTTTAGTATGGAATTAGGTTTGCCTTAGTTTATTTTGGGGAGAATCGTGAGGTGCTTGCGCTGCTGCAAATATAACTACGTCTTTGGAGGTGCGAGATGGTCGACCCGTGGTTGCCCATTACATATCAAGGTGTTTTTTGGATCCTGTCGTACTTGAGAGGTGGCATTGGTAATTGTACTAGCACGGTGGCCCCGAGGGCTGGTATGTGGCGATAATGGGAAGGAACGAGAAGGGAACTCAATGCGTAAAATGATGAGGATATTTGATTCAATTTTTGTTTCTCTTTCGAACCTAGGTAATATGCAGCTCGAGCTTTTTCGCCACTTGGAAAATCGAGTTCTGGAGATCAAGGAGAAGGATGATATATTGTGAGAATTGACAAGCTTTCCAAATCGGTGTTAATACCAGTTTATTAGTATTCTGAAAGTGAAATTCAAACGATCTGAAAGCAGTTCTCCGAAACATCGACCGAGAATATATTTTCTAAACCAGATGCTGAAGTCCCCACTAAATTCAATGGAAAGCTTGCCTTTTTTTTTTCTTCTTTTATGGCTGTAATTACCCAAGATATGCTTTCATTGCCCAATATCAACAATAATAGAGCCTAAAAGTTTAGCTTGATTTTTTACTATAACAAGTGGATTTTGGCCTAATGCGTTATTCTGGGCTCCAATATTGTGGCGTATCGTTGTGGTAAGCAAGGGTCTCCAAACTTTGAAAAATATAACGTAAAAAAGAAAGTAAATCTCAGGAGAGCTATTTGCTTAATTTCTCCACCATTGTACATCTTAGTATTTATTATTAAAAAGGCTCGAATCAAACCATTAAATTATTTTGTATGTTATATATTTCATTTTTTTTTCTGCCTTTTTTTTTTTAAATTAGCGATGAGCATTGAAAAACGGCTTGAAGTTTGGACAACAACGGCAACTTTGATAACTTCTAACTGACAAAACAGGGGAAAAGGATGGCTTTTCCCGAGGTTGAGCAATTACGGCAGGCCCGTCGGCTTGCAATGGAGAACAATCCAGCTCAGTTGCTGCCCAAGGTTCTTGAGACTGCTGCTTCGCTCTACGTGTCCCAGAGCACTTCGCCAGCATTGAAATCGGAATTGGCGCGCTTCTTTGCTCAGTTATTGCTACAAATACTATCGGATTCCCAATTTCCCTCCAGCGAAAAGCCCTTCGTGAGTCAACAGCACTTGGGCTCTTTGTCATCTGTCCTTCAAGGGTCTAAAGATGCTACGGCATATAAGTATTCTGTATTGGCCCTGGCGGCAGCGTATCCGCTCTTATTTGATCTAGTGGCCAAGACTTCTAACAAGGAAACTTGGGAGCACATGCAGCAGATGAAGCAATATATCGTACACCGTTGGAATACGCCCTATCCGGAGACTCCGAGGGCAAACGACAACGACGTGTTCGCAGACGACTCGAGGAGCATGGGGGTTCGATTAGCGACAGCGAAATTCATCGCAGAGATTGTTATCGTACATACTTCGCGCTCCAGCAGCAGTAGAAGTGATGTTATTAGTATCTCCTCAGTGCCAGAGGGACATCCGGTCATTTCTAACAAACCACAGATTGAATCCGAAGCCAAAAAATTGCTGGATATCTTGCTAAACTATCTTGTTGAGGAACCCATCATGATCGCACCGCTCTTTTCTGGGGTTCTCAACTGCCTTTCGTTTGTCATGCGTCAGAGGCCACAGGCTACGATGCGGATATTGGGAGCCCTGTTGAAGTTTAACGTAGACGCCAAGTTCCAACAGGAGGGCACCTCCACGCTCCACTATCGATTGAGCAAACGATTTGTGGAACGATCTTACAAGAATTTTGTGCAGTTCGGATTGAAGAATCAGTTGATTAAAAACCAAGGGAGTATGGCACCGCTGCATGCGAAGCTGTCTAAGATTTCACAGACGTTGCATGTCATCGGGGAGGAGACCCGCAGTAAGGGAGTTATGAATTATGACGAAGCCACCATGGAGAACAAGATGAGGGAGAAAGACAAGCAGAAATACGTCGCATTGAGGAAACGACAGCAGCAAGCCGGTGGTCAATCACCGGCACTGCAAGCCGCTACTCTTCAACCCCCATCGTCCGCTGAACCACAAGTACCCAACGACGTACAATTCTTGTCGCAACTACAAAAATACACAATGTCAAAGAACATCCCAAATTTCTTCAACGCATCGCCCATTGCCATTGATAATTCTTACTGCGCAGTGTACTCTTTGATGAACAGCAACAACTCGGGTCAAGATGTGTCGAAGCTGTCCCAAGACGTGATGGTCAAACTGTGCAGCGAGGCTTTCTATAACACCGACACTAAGAAGCTCATCTCGGGACTATCGATAGTCGCATCGCGGTATACAGACTTGATAAACAAAAAATCGGCCCAACCGGTGAGTGGTGCTCCAGCTGCTGCTGCCGCCCCCATAGTTTCATCCGGTGCAGACAGTCGTAAGCGGAAATCTGATCGGGACACACATCCTACCAAGAAACGTCTGAAAAGTGACGAGCCTGTGGAAGATGACGAGCAGCACGAGGAAACACCGGTGGAACTGCAACGGGCGAGTCCGCTGACTGCAGAAGACAAGATGCGTCACGTCCAGCGTGTCGTGGCCCACATCGTGGCCCTCAGGGACTCTGAAGAAACCCCTGGTCTAGTAGGTACATTGGCCCACGATTCTAACCCCCTCATGAAGATCAAGCTGTTGCAATGGGATGGGAACTCGTGGCTGCACCTATTGATACGGTTGGCCTCCAGGGGGCTGACACATAACGAAGAGTTGAGCGACTACGTGAGAGAAATATTGCACGACCAGTTTTTGGAGGATATCAGTGGCCGTGTGGGCATGGTCCTCGAGTGGTTGAGCGAGGAATGGTATGCAGAATTGCAATTACAAACGGACGATGGCGACAGCGAGTACCCAACCTACGACAAGTGGTCTCTCAAGCTGCTGTCCTCGCTCGTACCTTACCTGGAGAATCAACACCGCCGGCTGTTCATCCGGCTCATGAGCGAGTTGCCCCGTGTTACCCAGCAGCACGTTGACGCCGTGAGACCGATCTGTCTTGACCCCGCCAGGGCGTCGCTGGGGTTCCAAACGCTGAAGTTCCTCGTCATGTTCCGTCCACCGGTGAAGCCCAAAGTGCAGACGCTACTGGAGCAGCTCAAGAAGGAGGATCCTTCCACGGCTTCGAACACAGATGCCATCTTGAACAAGTACTATACTACATAGGTCACTAAATAGAGCTTAAAACCGGTCGCTCAGCCGTATTTCACCCAATCACCGCATTAATCCATCGCTTGTTATTGAGAGCTGATGAAAATTTTCAGGTCCGAAGAGTTAAGAAAGTTGGACATCTCTTGACGTTTTCGAAGACGAAGGTGGAATAACAAGAAGTAGTGACATTGGGAGGTTAGTGGACCGTTGAAGCAGTAATGAACCATGCGTACGATGAGTTTGGGCAGGGCAGCCAGTCGCCCTATACCGTAGGACGTAGCGCGCACCCTGGGGCCGTCCTATTATCGCCGCAATCGAGTGCGATGAATTTGAGCAATTCGATTGCCAGTCCAATGGTTTTGTCTCCAAAGATGGGGGCTCAATCTCACAGCATGTTTTTCAACGATGTGGTGGACAGTAGTTCCTTGCCGCAGTCGGCGCTGTCCACGGGGCCACTCCAGGGACGATCCATCGACACTACAGGTACTGCGGGTCAGCCGGGCTCCCAGACTTCACAAGGTTCTCATGCCACGCATAATTCAGCAGCCGGTTCTGCTGTGCTTTCTCCCATGGTGCAATCGCCTAGCTGCGCGTCCTCCTCCGTGGGCACCACCTCAATGTTTCTAGACTCTTTTACGAGACCTTCGAGCACGAGCATGCTGGGCGTGCATGGGAAACCACAGCATGCCAAAGCAACTCCGTCGCATCAACGGCTCTCGCAGCAAATTCTCCCTCAGCATCAGTCGCAGCAGCATCAGTCGCAGCAGCAGCAGCAGCAGCAGCAGCAGCAGCAGTCCCAGTCCCAGTCCCAGTCCCAGTCCCAGCAAGCCGGTTCGAATCCCGTGGTCAACTTCAACCAGGATATCAATCAACTGTGCTCGTGGTTGTCAATGTTAAGCAGTGCTCAACAGAACACGGTAATAGACAGTTTGCTGTTTACTCTGCATGAGGACGTGTTGCAGTACACCAAGTTGAAGTTGAACAGTTTGTCCAAGAGCGGTTACATCTCCCCGCAGATCCCTGCGATCGCCTCGCCGGTACCCAACAGAGATCCGTACCCCGTGGTGAATCTCGACTCTGTGTTCTCCAAGGAGGGCGATGTCGCTGGGGACGCCGCTGAGACGGCCCTGTTGTTCCAACAGTGGTCGCCGCAGCCCACTTCTGTGACGCAGCCGATCTTTGACTACATCAAGGATGTGCACCAGAGGCCCAAGTCAGCCGATCCTCATGTGGCTAAGAACACGGGCCACGGGATGGGGTCTACAAAGCCCAAGCGTGTCATGGGCGGTTCGCACCACGTCAGTGGTGGTGGTGGTGGTGGTGGCCACATGAGCGTCCATACGAATGGCCACAGCCACGCCCATAGCGGTAGTAATCATCATTTCACCGCGAAGGCGAGGGCAGCGGTGGGCGATTTGGACAATGGCGGGTCTGCAGACTTTTTGCCAAGACCTTCTTCCCACGGCAACAGCTCTAACAGCTCCAACAATTCAAGCAGCAACAATGGCAGCATCAGCAACAACGCCAACAACAACGGCACCGGCACTAGCACCGGCACCAGCACCGGCACCGGCAACACCTGTTCCGGCAGCAACGGTTCGTCGATGAACCCAAAGACTTTGACGGATCCAAGACTACTGACAAACATCCCCGCTTGGCTCAAGTCGTTAAGACTGCATAAATACTCGGATGCTCTGAGCAGCAAGCGCTGGGATGAATTGATCTACTTGGACGACGAGACGTTGGAACGCATGGGGATTTCAGCGCTAGGTGCACGCAGAAAATTGCTCAAGGCCTTTGCAGTGGTTAAAGAGTACAAGGACCAGGGCCTGATTGAACAGAGCGCCTACTTCTGACGAGATAAAAGTGTATGTGTGTGTATGTGTAATTTTTTGTATTTGTATAAAGCTCTATTTGAAATGCACGGGGAAAAGAATACATGAGATGCAGATGTCTATTCTATAAGAAGGTGGGAAAACAGGATACTAGGAGAAAAGAGGAAAACCGAGAGAAAAAAAAAAAAAAAAAAAAAAAAAAAAGACAACAGAAGCGTAAAATCTTGTGTATCAAAAGGGCGGGATGATTGGTACGTTCTACGACCCGCGAACCCACGATTCACGGTTGGCCTTCACGTTCGCTGCCAAGAACCCGACGGTGGGGAAGCGATTGCAAAACTCTGAAAAAAACTGTTCGGCAAAGGTGTCAATGAAGAAAATCTGGCCCGCTGGGATCGCGGGCAGCTCGTCGGTGAGCGTCTCGGGAGTGGCGTTTTCAAAATCAAAATTCGGGTCGAGCTCATCATGCTCCAAATGGCAGTCCTTGGTCTGATGCTGCTGCTGCTGCTGCTGCTGCTGCTGCTGCTGCTGCAGTGGCTGGTCCCCATCGCCGCCAGCCGCTGCCTTTTCGTAGCGCTCCAGCAGCGCGCAGTCCTCGAACTCGAGCGTGATGAGGGCCGCCCACTGGGCGGAAACGTTCAGAGGCCTGGTCACGTTGGATATGTCGGCTGCCTTGAGGATCAAGGAGGAGAGCGATCCCAGATCCGCGACCTGCGAGCTCGCCTGCAGCTGGCGCACGTAATCGCCGTGGAGCGCCATGTCTGTAGCCATGATGGCCTCCGCGACGAGCTCCATGTTGTGGCGACCCTGTCCCGAGCGGCTGATCAGCTGGGGCCAGTGCTCGAGGAGCAGGTCGCCGAACAGATCTGTGTGCATGTGCTCGAGCACGGATTTCTCCCTGTAATGCGTGGCGACTGGGGAGCCGTATTTACACAGCAGCTGGTTGTTGCAGCCAGGGTGGCCCACGTCATGGCCGAGGGCAGCCAGCGTGATCAGCAGGATCTGCAGCGGGTCCTGCAGCAGCCGCTTCGACAGCTGCCACGCGGCCTGCATCACGTCGACGGCGTGCCGGAAGTTGTGGAACCGGTTGATCTGGTGGTACGAGGCCTCCAGCGTGAAGAGAAGCAGCAGGAGCCTGTTCTCGTGTGCCACGGTCCTGGCGTCCCTCGCGCAGTGGCGGAGCAGCAGGAAGCCGCACATGACCAGTTCGCTGGTCTGCATCGTGTGGGGCTGGAACGCCCAGGAGTCGAGGCACCGCCAGAGCCGCTTCTCCCGCTGCGGCGTCATGCCCAGGAGCGAGGCGAAATCGATGCCTCTTATCGCCCGCGGGATGGACCCCGGGTGCTTGTGATGCAGCGATGCGCCCCGGAGGTGCTGCACCATCTGGTAGAAACCGGCCGACGGCTTGCTCCGGTACATCCAGTGGGCCAAGCGTGCGATGCGATCGCGGCACAGCAGCTGCGAGTACGACTGCAGCTGCGTCAGCAGCGGCCCGATGTGGTCGAGCTGCGACTCGCTCACGGCGAGCAGGTTGAAGCAGGGGAAAAAATGCTGCAGCAGCGGGCCCAGGGCGCAACTGTCGTCGTGCGAGGGTCTGTGGACGATGAGTGTGACGCCCGTTTCAAAAGACCAGGGACGGGTGCAGCGGCAGCGGCAGCTGCCGCTGCTGCTGCCGCCGCTGCTGCTGCCACTCCCACTCCCACTCCCACTGCCGCTGCCCCCAACCCGCTCCCTGTACAGCCACAGCAGCAGCTGATCCACGCTCTGCAGCGAAATCGTTCGGTCAAAAAGGTCTGGAAACTGTTCCTCCAGCGTGGCCTCGAGCGCGGACTCCCTGACTCCTCCTACGAGAAACAGTGTCGACATGACGAGGGTGGAACTCTTTCCTTTGTGTTGTGATGCCAGGCTCATCTCGGTCATCTGGGGGGACTGTCAGCTGCATTTTGAACTGCCTGGAGCGTAAGGTGTGCCCAGCGAGGTCCGATTTCTTTTTCTGCCGTGTCACGGCGCACGGGCGCTGTTAAAAATGGTTCCACTTTTTATGTCCAAGGACTTTGTCTCCCCGGCAGATCTCGGGTCACGTGCACGGGTCCCGCGCACGTGCCCTTCCCCCCCATGACGGGCCAGCCGATGGCGCTTGCGCCGTCCTTTTCAAGCCGGTGCGCCTATTTGAGAAAATAAATAGCCTCGATACACAGCAGCACCGTTCAGCGCTGATCCCGGCTACGCAGGCCGGCCACGCAGGCCGGCTACGCAGGCATTGCCATTTGGCATCCGCCTTTTATACAATCGTTTAACCATGGCACCGTGGCCCAGCCCGGCGCCCCGTGGAGGGTGGGGCGATGTATCCCGTATTTGGAGAGAAGGGCAGCAGACCTTTTGGAGGATGCGACGATGCGGGCACGTGATATTCGTCACGTGTCTGCGGGTCACCTGGCACGGGTGACTTCTCCCGCGATCGGAGTCAGGTGCCGCTCCGGCCCTTTAAAACCAACCACATCCTCTATCCCAGCTCATCGCGGACCATCGACGCTCGAAGGCCAAAGACCGCGATGCTCCGCTGCTACACTCTGCTACGCACCTCCCGTGCCCTCGGGAAGAACACCCCGCGCCTCTGCCTCAGGGCCCAGTCCACCAACGCGCTCTCCAAGTCGGCTCTCCCCTTCACGTACTCCGCCTCCGGACCTTCCACCGTCAAATACACCTCCCAGCACGAGTGGCTCGCGGCTCACGCGGACGGTACCGCGTTCCTGGGCATCACCAAGTACGCCTCCGACGCACTCGGGGACGCCACTTACGTAGAGCTGCCCGAGACCGGGACGCAGTTGGAGGCCGGCGAGCCGTACGGATCCGTGGAATCGGTCAAGTCAGCGTCCGAGGTTTACCAGCCCGTGGCGGGGGAAATCGTCGAGTCCAACGCCAAATTGGAGTCGGAGCCGCAGCTCATCAACCAGGACCCGCTGGGCCAAGGCTGGATCGCGCGCATCAAGATCGCGGACCCCGCGGCGCTCGAGTCCCAGGAAGACCTCCTGAGCCTGGAGCAGTACGAGCGGTCTCTGGCGCAGGATGACCATTAGATACACGCCTCTATGTAGCCTATAAATCCGCATCAGGCACGCCTCTTCTGCTCTGCCACGGTCCTCGTGGTCAGCTGCAGCGCGTGCACGCCGCCGCCCGAAGCCGACATCTCCTCCTGCAACATCTGGTAGACCATGCGGTGCCTCTGCGGCAGCGGGATACCGTCGAACTCGTCGGAGACTATCTCGACTCTGAAATGCGACTCGGTCTTGCTCTTCGCATCCGCGACGCCGTGGTGGCCTGCGTGCTTGTAGGAGTCGTTGAAGATGGCGAGATGGGTCAATCGTGGGAAACAGCGCTGCATCTTGGTGGTGATGGCCCGCGCCATGGGGCCCTCGACGCTGCGGTTGGCTGCCATAGTCATCGATCGCACCAGCAATTTCAACATTGACGTTTGACGTATAATTTTCCAAATCTCTGAAATTTTTCGCCCAGCGAGCCCTTTCCGCTTTATAACAGACAGGGCAGCAGCTGCAGAGGTACGACCATGTTTGCAAGAGCCATCGCCCGCACCCAGCCGCTGCTGGCACGCCTGTATTCGCAGACCCCGGAGGAGAAGCTGATTTACGAGAAGCTGGCCAGCGCTCTCCAGCCCGTGGCGCTCCAAGTGACTGACGTCTCAGGCGGCTGCGGGTCCATGTTCGCCATCGACATCACCAGCGAGACTTTCAGGGGGGTGCCCATGGTCAAGCAGCACAAGATGGTTAACGAGATTCTGAAAGACGACATCAAGCGGTGGCACGGCCTCCAACTGCGCACAAAGGCCTGAGGTGGACCATGACATGACAAACGGCCAGCCGTTCGCCACACTCCTGTAAGTAGTAGAAGAAAGAAGAAAAAAAAAAAAGAGCTTATTTATTATCAATATACAGTTTGAATCCTCGATCAATTTTCAACCGGGTCGTCGACTTTCTCCTCTTTCTCCTCGAGGACCTCCTCATGCACCTCTTCCACCACCGTGTAGTCGTCGGCGTTCAAATCCTCGGGCAAGACGTCAAACGCCGCGTACCCGAACTCCTTCTCCAACAAGACCGATGTGGCGCTTCTGAACTCGTGCCACTGCTTCAACATCTCACGCTGGCTCAAGATCAGATCTCTCATCGCGGTGTCCGCCTCCATTGCATCTTGTTCCTCGAATTGGGCAGACCACTCCCTCAAATTCTTCCTGACCCTCTTCTTCTCAGCATTGGTCAACAACGATTCCGGTCTGGACCTCCAGGCAAAATTCTTGAAACTGGTGATCGCCTCCTCCCGGAGCAAATTGCCCGCGACGTTGTGGATTTTGTAACCGTTCTCCATCTTGTGCTTCAAAGAGCTCGACCAAACGGCCAAGAAACGGCCAGATGGATCCCATGCCATGTCGGTGGCCGACAGGAAAGTGGGGTGGGCCACGTCTTTCAAAGTGGCAGCCACCTCCTTGTTGTCGTTGATGATTTTTTCACCAGAGTAATCCATGTCGTAAAAATCGAAATCAGACTTACGCACATTGGGTTTGACCAAAGTGGCCACCACGACAAACCTACCCGCGGGGGACCATAAGATGGTGTTCGAGAATTTATTAGGTACGCTCTTGACCAATACCCAACGCTTAATCTCAGCTTGATTCTTGGCCTTGATCTTATCCTTCTCCTTGGCCTCAGGAGCCCAAAAGTCCACCACATGTCTGGGGATAGCTGGGTTGTCGTCACCGGTATCACGGATGGCGATGGTAACAAAACGATTCCCATTGGGTTCCCATTCAAATTGCGTCACACAGTCTTTCAATTCGATTTTCTCACCGGGTATGTCCTTCTCAGCAATCTTGCAAATCTCCAAGTTGCTGAACACAGTCTTACCGGATTTGGTGTGACGCTCCACGTTGAAACACAAGAACTGGGATTTGCTCTGCCAATGGATCGTCACGTTGGACGCTTGCACCAAATTGACCGTCTTGAGCACCCTGCCGCGTTCGACATCCACCACGGCACCCTTGCAGGACATATTGTTGGTCTCGGGAGTCCAATACGCCAACAGCACAGAGGGCTTGTCGTTCTGCCTGAAAGGTTGCAATTTCACACCTGTTGGTGCAAACACGAAGTCTCTGATACCGGGGACCTTCAACGACTTGTGCTCCATGGGAGCAAACCCCTTGCTGCTGTCATGGACTACTAGAGTGTCGCCCACCATACGCGCGCAGTACTTATCGTCGTACGACCATCTCACCAGTGGCCAATGCAAAAAGGGACTCTTGACGACGGCAAAGGTCGTCATGAGTAACCCTGAACTGATTTCCCAGATGGCGATCTGGTGGCCATCGCTCTTCTGGGTAAAGGGACAGGCCTTATCGTCCTCATCGACTTTAATTGGGTCGGCAGAGAAAGTCACCAAGTATTTTTCATTGGGGGACACGGAGGATATCCTCACTTGAGGGTGGTAGTACCTCATCAAGCGGTCAAAATTGGGTCCACCCCAGGCACACGCACCTTGATCATGGTACGAGAAAAGGTAAGTGCCCTTGGGGGACCATCTAACGTAGTTACTAGACCAGTTCTTTCTTGATTCAACGATTGCGTCAGTCTTAGCCACAGCAGAGTTCCAAAATATAGTGGTCTCCTCGTCCTGCTGCAAAACATACTGGTCTCTGTTGTCTTCGTCCTGCAGCCACGACTTCAAAGAACCAGATTCTACCACATCAGGCACTTCGGGCTCCTCAAAAACGGTCTTGAAATTGTCCGAATTGAACCTCTCCACATCCTTCATGGTATAAATGTATAGACGGTGTTTCAAGTCCAACCGCTTGCCGTGGAAAGCCTTGATGATCTTGTTGGCGTCAGCGGAAGATTCACATTCCACAAAGAGAAAACCTTTGCTCTTCTTGGTGGATTCGTCGATGGGGAATTCCATGTCCACGACTTTACCGGCTTTCGAAAATAACCCATTCAATGCCTTCTTCAGGATGGGCACTTTGGACTCTGGAATCACTGGAGCACCAGTAACCACGACGTAATGGTCAAAGTTGAAATCATCCTGCACACTGTACATTTCCTCCAGGTCGGAGAAGTCCATATCATCCACAGGGATGTCTTCCATCTTAATCTCTGTAGCACTCATAGCCATTCTTGAATCTTATTACTCGCTAGCAATGGCTGAAACTTTGACCTCGATTGATGTGGCCTTAAGTTTTGTACTCTTCGATTTTTTGATCTTTTTCACTTCCACAAAAATTTTTTTTTTTTTTTTTTTTTTTTTTGCCAAAATCGCATTTTACGTATGTCAACAATTCTTGAGGATCATGTTCAAGATTTCGAGATGGATACTAACGGCCAGGAAAGCAAGGTTTGGCAGTTTATTGGTCGCGCTTGAAGAAGCTGGAGGCACCGTTTTGAAAATCTTCTCTTGTAATTGAATTCTTTTCTCTTTTCTGCCAAAAAACTTTGCCTAGGGACAGCGTCATTTGAGCCTTATGACATTTAAGATAAACTAACTTGGTTCAGATCGTACTCGTTGATGGATTCTATTGAAATATCCAATCTATCTGTTCCTCTGTCAGATGCCAGTGACAGTGAGTCCATACCAGGCTCAAAATGTGATACCGATCCGAGGGAAATGGGCAGCAGGGAATCGAAGGACATGTCTGATGTGGAAGATAATTACAATAACGAAAAAGAAGGGTCAACCTCTGGGCTCACGCTTCCTCGACTAAGAGACTCCATGACTCCTTGGAGAATATTTGAGAAACCACCTGCGCCTGCTGCCACAAAAACGCGGAGAGGAAGATCTAACACTTCTGTCGACATTCTGTCGCCGCTGAATTCGAGACCCCCCACTCGGAACTCTCTGTTTTCTACCGATGGTGCATATGCAACTGCGTCTTCTTCTTCTTCTAGTGAATTGGAATACTTACAAAAGCAGCTCACAACTTACAAGCTTAAGGTGAGGGCTCTTTTAGAATTGATAAAACAGTCTAACTACGGTGGTGAAGGACTCGAAAACAACGACTCATTTTGCAAGAAGCTGCTATCTACCATTGCTCAGAATGAAGACGTGGAAGAGCTCAGAAATCGTTTGCATGAGTTAGAAGCAGGTTGTGACAGTAAGAGCAAGACTATATCAGATTTGAAAGACCAATTGACAGATTTAGACAAACAGTTGGTCAAGACGAAGGAAGATCACGCGGAGACTTTGGAGTACGCCAACGAATATATTGGTCTCAATGAGCAGGTCACAACACGTATAGATGAGATGTTGGCATTACTGCTGGCGAATTTGGAATTATCTGTGGAAGAAAAGATAGGCCTTGAAGGAGCCAAGACGGCGTCCTCAGAATTTGCAATGGCAAAGATGAATGCTCTAACAATGACCCTAGAAAAAATCCTCAATGATTTAACAAGTAGGCCCGAACTAGTCCAGCGACAAGAGCAGTTGAAGGAAGCCGCTGAAAGCATATCCGCCGTAGCCAACAGTACGGCGCTTGATTCTCCTGATATCGAGGCCTTTCAGAAAAGGAACCAATCTGTAAATGAATCGGCCATGGATACCCGTTTCGAATTGGCGATAGAGGACATGCATGAACAATACGAAATTTTTGTAAAAAGCATACAAAGGAAATTGGACAAAGCTGCAGAGTTAGAGCATTCCCTTTCAGCCAAATTGGCACAACAGACTGAGATCTTACAACTCATAGAAACAGAAAGCCAAAATAAACGTGAAGAGGAGATAATTGATTCACAAAGACGCAATTCATTGGCCATCAGCATGGATGAACTCAGTAAGCGTTCAAGTGCGGATTTGTCTAGGTCGTACCAGGACCACGTTGACAGTCTCAACAGTTTAGTGCACACCCTGAAGAGCACTGTTGCCGACAAAACCCAGGAGTTACAAAAATTGGAAGAGCGGGTGCAAGATCAAGAAAGATTGCGCAAAAGTGAGCAGAGATCGAAGCAAGATTTGCAAAATTTGAAAGAATTATCTAAACAGAAGGAAAACACTTGGGAAGACTTCACGAGTAATCTCGAGCAAAGTATCGAGCATTTTCAAGTAGAGAAAGAGGCACTTTTAAAAGAGAATGAACAATTGAATCGAAATGTCGAATTTCTAAAGGAGGAAAACGTCAAATTGGAAGATGCATTGCGTAATGCTGTCAGGAAATCCGAAGTATACAATGAGCAAAGAAGTCGGCTGGCCCATGAACACAAGACCATGACTGATGAATTAGTAGATTTAAAGGATGAAAACAGTGCCCTTCACAAGTTGTCCTTCAAGGTCGAAGCCATCAGCAATACAGTTCAAAAGCAAGAGTCTGAGTTCCAAAAATTCCAAGGCCATCTTCTACTGCATTTGGACAACTTATTCAAAACTTTGAGCAAGATTCTGCAAAAGAAATCGATAGATCAATCGAAACACAAATTGCAAGTGCTGTATCAAACCAATGGTCTATCTAGGGTTAAGATGATGCAACCGAAATTGGAGTCATTGTATAATTTCATTGAAACAGCGCTAGAGTCGATCGTCGAATCATACATGCTGGTAATTCTTACGGAAAAGGACAAGCCTCGCTCAAGCAAAAGTCATGAGAAACAAATGCAGTTAAGAATCGACGAATTGGAAAGGAAATGGGTCTCTGAAAGGGAACGTCGCAAATTAGATAGCAACGCGGCTGAGACTCAGATCAATAAGTTGGAGGCCGAAAATGAGGCCCTCAGAGAAAAGGTTTACAACATGACAATTCGATAAACAACGGTACAATAAGATCATTGATCATTCATTTTCTATACGAAAATATATAATGTAAAATTTGGGAGATTAAAAACAGGTGCTAGGGAGAATTAAAGAGAGATCTATTCTATTTGAACATCACCTTCGGCATCCACACCAGCGCCTGTCCTGTTGTTCTCGTTTCCGCTATCCTCATCACTCGATGCATCACTGTCACTATCTTGGTCACCACTGATTTCCTTTTTGGCATATTCAACAGCTTCCTCTAACAATTCACCCCCCACGAACTTGTGCAACCCGTTGGTTTCCTTCAAAGAGCACCAACTAATTTCCAACTCAAAATCCTTCTCCTTGTAGTCCTCGTGTGCCATGTAAATTACCTTGGCGGCCTCTTTGACCGCTTGTTTGGCCGTAAGCCCCTCTGGATGCTGGTCAATTATCTTTTCCAATTCTGCCTTTGCGGTCTGCCTTCCTTTACCAGTGGCGGTACCTTTGTAGCCCCAATAGGCACCACTTGGTTCCACCATGTACAAGTGGGGACCCTTCTCGTCAATACCTCCAAAGATTGCCGTCACACCAAATGGCCTCACACTGTTGTACAAGGTATGTGCCTGCACGTAATATCCCAGACGATCAGCTAGAGTTGGCAATGGAATAGCCTCGCCAAAGGTCTTCTTGTGGCTTTGGGCCTCCTCACGTCCCCTGTTCACCAAGTGCCTCCCATCTGGTATTAATCCAGAATAAACGCATCCAATGTGGCGATCAATGGTTTGAATCTTCAAATTCCGCTTGGGCACCAGCAGTTTTGACAAAACTAGCTTTTCCACAGCGAATACCACACCATCGTCGCACCTAATCCCCACAGACGTAGTGCCGTTCTCAATCGCCTTCACGGCGTATTCCACTTGGAAATTCCTCCCATCCGGTGAAAAGACACTGTTCGAAAGATCGTAACCGGTTCCTATAGATGTCATGGTACACTCAAAGCTAATTGCACTCTTAAATCACACTAACGACCTCTCAATGCTCTTTAGCTGTCTTTCAATGTGTTGAAGTTGGTGAAGTTTGCCACCCTTTTGAAATAGAATGAACTTGGTCTTCGTTGTCGGTGAGCTGGAAATTTCTACGATGAGCGGGTACACATAAAGTAAGATAAGAAGAAGCGCATTAGATCCCACCTAATTGCCCTGAGGGGGTCTTCAGATTATTGTGCGGCAAAATGACCAAAGAGACTATACGTGTTGTGTTATGTGGCGATGACGGGGTGGGTAAATCCAGTTTGATTGTTTCGCTCGTCAAGGGGAGGTTCATATCGAATCTACAAGATGTTTTACCCCCTGTGACGATTCCGAGAGATTTCTCATCAAGCCCCTATTCTCCAAAGAGTACCCTTCTTGTGGACACTTGCAATGCGAATCAAGCGGCGCTCCAGAGAGAATTGAAGAGTGCAGATGTGATATGGCTAGTTTACAGTGACCACGAATCTTACGAAAGGGTTTCGCTCTACTGGATGATGACCTTTAGATCCCTGGGACTGAATCTTCCTGTGATTATTTGCAAGAACAAATGTGACGAATATGGTGACAATAGTGGTGAAGTGGACTCCACGGACACTAAAGTTGAGGATGAAGAATTCATCCCAATTCTCATGGAGTACAAAGAGGTGGATACGTGTATCAAGACAAGCGCACGTACCCAGTTCGACGTAAATCAGGCTTTTTACTTATGTCAGAGGTCTATTATGCATCCGATTGCTCCGCTGTTTGACGCTAGGGTTGGTGAGCTGAAGCCGCTGGTAGTGCAAGCTCTGAAGAGAATATTTCTTCTATCAGACAAGGATCAAGACAATTATTTGAATGATGAGGAGCTCACTGCCTTGCAACGAAAATGCTTCGGCAGAAGTATCGACATCAACGAGTTGAGCTTTATCAAGAAGACTCTGCTGGATATTTCGTCACCTACACAAGAGTACGATGGTTATGTGCTCTACGTACCAGGTAAGGGTACCACCAGGGATGGATTCCTGGTCTTGAACAAAATTTACGCGGAGAAGGGTAGGCATGAGACGACTTGGGGCATTCTGCGGGCATTCCAATATACAGATTCGCTATCGATTAAGGACAAAACACTTTATCCTAAGCTGAACGTACCTGACACCTCCAGCATTGAACTTAGTCCTAAAGGTTATAGGTTTCTGGTCGACTTGTTTCTAAGGTTTGATAGGGACAACGATGGCGGATTAAATGATAAAGAGTTAACCTTTCTGTTTAAATGCACGCCGGGACAACCCAAACTGTGGTCTGAAACCAATTTTCCCTACTCTACAGTAGTCAACAACCGCGGATGTATCACATTACAAGGTTGGCTGGCGCAATGGAGTATGACCACCTTCTTGGATCACAAGATCACCACAGCTTATTTGGTGTATCTTGGGTTCCAAGAGGATGCTCGGCTCGCGCTACAAATTAAGAAACCCCGCAAGATGAGAAGAAGGGCAGGCAGGCTCTACAGGTCGCCACTATCTGATCGCAAAGTGTTCAACTGCTTCGTCGTAGGTAAACCCAAGAGCGGCAAGAGTTCCCTCTTAGAATCCTTTCTCGGTAGACCCTTCACAGAGACTTACTCGCCCACATTGGGTCCCCAGATCGCAGTCAACAGCTTAGAATTGAAAGGTGGCAAGCAGTACTACTTAATTTTGCAAGAGTTTGGCGGACAAGAGGCTGCTATCTTGGAGAACAGAGGCAAACTGAAGAATTGTGACGTCATGTGCCTGGTTTATGATTCAAGCGATCCTGAGTCCTTTTCATATCTCGTCGAACTAGCCGAACAACACGAAAGCTTGCAGGATCTCCCAGTCGTCTTCGTGGCTCTCAAGGCAGATTTGGATAAAGTACAGCAACGCTGCTACGTTCAACCTGATGAGTTCGCTGAACAGTTGTATGTGGACCATCCGTTGCACATTTCATCTACATGGCCTAGCTCACTCAATGAGCTCTTCATCAAGATCACAGAGGCGGCACTGGCACCTGGTAAAAATACTCCCGGTTTCCCACCAGAGTCCAAATTCAAAGAGGCAGACTATAGACAAGCGGTGATGATTGTGGGCTCGACCGTTGCGTTCATCTCGCTTTTCACTTTCACAGTGATTAAATTGTTGAAGCCTTTCAAGTACGGCAGATGATAAGCAACGTTGGGCAATTTGGAATTTTCCGCGCATATACAGCGGGAGAGGAATTGCATGCCACGGTTACAAGTGAACTCATGTTGTCTTGCGGACTATGGGGCATCAGCTGCCAATAGGTGGCTCTTACACGGCTTCTTGTTGGTTTGTCCGTTTCTCGTCCGTTGCTCGTCCATTATGACGCTCTAGCACGTATTTCCAAACAAGACGGTTTGTATATAATTGGGTCCAAACTACAGGTACAGTAGCTCAGGTAATTTTACTCGCCGACATTGGGACATTGAGACCATCAACTGACGCTTGACATATTTTACAAGGCATCTCGTATTAAAATGGCATCGAACCCACCAAGCAAATGCTGCGTTCAGGGCTTTTACCATGAGGGAATCGCTAGAGGGGTTTTAAAAGAGGTCAACGGTCTGGAAACCTATGTTACTGGAAAGGAGACCAACGAAAGGATCATTGTCATCCTGACAGATATCTTTGGTAACAAGTTAATCAACACTCAATTGATTGCGGATCAATTGGGTGATGCCGGTTACAAAGTCTACATCCCAGATATTCTATTTGGGGATGCTCTCGAGAAATTTGATCCATCGATGGATTTGAAGCCATGGTTCGAAAAACACAACCCTGTCAAAACCAGATCGTGCATTGATCAATTCCTTGGACAGTTTAGAAAAGAGAACCCCAATGCATTTGTGGGTGTTATTGGTCACTGTTTTGGGGGAAAGTACGCCATCCAACAGCTTGACGCCGCTGGATTTGCAGATTCTGCTGCAGTTGCACATCCTTCCCTTGTTGACATTGCCGAAGTGGAGGCCATTTCAGCGGGTAAGCCATTGTTGATTTCTGCCGCCGAAATTGATAAAACTTTCACTAGGGAACTAAGGTACTTAACCGAGGAAAAATTGTCAGAGAAGGGCGTCAGGTACCAGATTGATCTTTTCGGCGGTGTGTCTCATGGCTACGCTGTGAGAGGCGACGAGTCTGTCCCTGCGGTGACATACGCCAGACAAAAGACATTGTTAGACCAAATTTACTGGTTCGACAATATTTCTAAATGAATAACTTGCTAGTAATACGAATGTCTCTTTATTTTAATGACTTAGTTTTTATCCGCTAATTTCAAGGGGCGTTCCCGAAAAGGAAGTCGAATAGGTCAAGCTCGTCGAGAGGCCCCGGTAAGTCCCTGATAGTCGCTTTGCTCTCTTCGCTCACATCAAAATTTGGAGTGTTTCCCTCTATGTCATCTTGGCCCTCCACTTTGATTCTCGCATCCAAAGAATCGCGGACGTTCATGTTTTGGGTTAACGCCGCTAAGGATGATAGTTTGTCGAACCCATCTGTTACCACGTTATCTTCATACGTTGGGAAGATGTCCTTCAGTGGAGTCTTGAGAGGCCCTTCACCGTGATTCCAATACGTACTTGTCTTCGGGAACTTTTGGTAAGTGTCCTTGATCTTTTGATAGGTGGTGTCCAATTGGTTGATGGAAAATCTCATCATATAATTTTTCCGTTTCAATTTCTCTATAATGTCTTGCTCGTTGCTCGGATTCGACCACAGGAAACGTGAATTTCTGTTAAGTGATTTTAGAAAATCTCTGTCGATTTCGTTTAAGTTCTGCAATTTCATGATACAATTCCACAAGTCGCCTTTCCTCATCCAGGCGATGATAATGTCAAAAGGAGGTAGTGTTTTGAGGGCAGAAAAATACGAAAACCGAAGGTGTTCCGAAGCATCCTTGTGTATCTCCTCCAGAGTATTTTCAACCACTTTTTTCAAAAGGCCCATTATTTCCAATCTTTGGTGGGTCATCTTCATAGAGTTCCTACTTACGCTGGAAATCTCCTTTTGATATTCTTCCAAAAGCATACTATTCGCCAAGCCTACCCTCATCAAAACAGCAAGTAATCCCAGTATTGTCGAGGTGAAAGCCAATTGAATGTATTTTGTGACGTTAAAACTACCCAGCGGCAGAGATCCGAACTTGTGGGTATTGACGAAAAAAGTCTTGAAGTGGCTTATTAAAGTCAAAGATTCCAGGCAAATTTGGTTGAAATATTTGTAGTAGTATGGTAGTAACTCTGGCGTTTGATCTAATAAAGATTCGAAGTGAAGAAACAATGCCATAGAGGAGCGGAGAATCATCAAACTGCCAATAATCCGCATATGCAATGCACTAGAGTTGATATAACTTTCAAACTGATGGTAACCATCTTCCGAATCGGGTTTAAAATCTTTCAAGGGAAAATTCTCATCAAGGAATGCAACGATCTTGTTCCTCGCCTCTTCAATCGCGCCTATTGTGAAAGATTCATTGTAAGTGAGCGTCAACTTATGTAAATCCAGAATGGTAAGCGCCAGCTGAGCCCGTTTGAAGCAATATTCATGACGCAGCAAATGCTTCGGATTTGACGGTACGGGAGAATCTTTTTTCACCCTTTCCATGTACAATTGTAATGCATTCGGGGAGTGAATGTCGATGAATAGCTGCATCAAATCGTTGGACCCCACCGGCAATCTACCTTTCATACTGGTCTCTGCACAGATGAAGGTAACTGTAGACAACCAAAGCATTCGTCTGTGGTTCGAAGTGGAGGGACTAGTCAAAGAAGGATCTTTAAACGAAGAGAAATCGGACGGATCGCGATGCAGTCCAATGGACATCGAGAGCATCATGGCAAGACCAATGATCAGATCTGAGGGATACTCGATGAAAAAATCGCTTTCCTCCGGGGAATAAACGAAAAAAGCCCAGATATACAGCAGGCAAGTAACGGTGTTTTCGTTGGCCCTGCAAAAGAAATTTTCAGCCGCCAACACCTTTTGTACCAGTATGACAGTTTCATCGCCTATTGGATATCTTTCCAAGTTTTCTCTTTGGTGAAAAGAAAGCATTGCTGATCCTTCTCCTACTATCTGTAACGAAATATAGGACAATTTTAGGACGAGGAGTAGAATGCAAAGGTTTTCTATCTTGTGTCGCAAGCGAGAGTTGCCCAGACGGATAACCACTTTGTAAGGATTGAGCTCATCGGAAAACAATGTAGCTTGAAGAGAATCTTCAAAACTTATGTCGTCCAAGAATGACATGTCGGGATAAACGCTTTTGTAAAAATGGGTTTTGTATTCGTGAATGATTTCATATGGCGGTAAGAGGCTTTCCATCTCTTTGATGAAAGACTTTAGAGTTTCCGAATATTCGCCATTGACGGGGCAAAAATCCTCCAAGTTGTGGCGCTCGAAGACACTCCGCAATAGAAAACCTATTCTGCCCATGGGTGTATCCTTGTTCGTACTCGCTTTGCGTCCAACGGGTTCGCTCGATATTCTACTCAGGGAGGAAGAACTGCATTGGCCCACGAGATCATCTTTGGGCCTGGAAACAGGAGCACTCATAGCTGAGATGGCTGGTTGCTTGTGACCGTCCACAAATACCGAAGTAAGAAGTCCGGATAGGAAGATGTCCTGTGTGATGGCATAGTTCTCCGATAAAGGCTTCACTTCGCGCTTACACGACCCGTTCATGATCATGCTTGGGTGAGATCTATAGAGATTGATCCGCACTTCATCGTCACTACCGCAGATGCCAGGAGCCGAGTCTGGAGCCGAGTCTGGGCGACTGGCCTTCAAAACGGGTACTCCAGGTATATCGTTCCCATCTGGCTCGTCCTCTAGAGCTCTCTTCGTGGGGGCCTCTTCGACTTGCATATAACTCATGGCCTTCTGCTTCCAATATTCGGTTTCCTTTTGTAATCTAGCAATTGTAGCATCCTTACTAGGGTTCTTGGGCGCTCTTTGTGTCTCTACATCATAGATGCAGGGTATACCATGCTGTATGCATCTCCCGCACCGTGGCTTTTCTCTATCGCACTTGGTCTTGGACTTTCGACAATTTTGGCAAACAAACGAAAGCCTATTGCGTTTCTTGATGTTCTCTTCAGCTTCCGTGGAGCCCCCGCTGGTGTTTCCAATGTTGGGGAACCGGTTGTCCAACAAGAACGCGGTATTGTGAGCCTGCTTCAAAGGGTCCATTTTGAGGCTGATTCTGAAAACATGTAAACTTTACCGAGACTGCGCTTATTTAAATCGATCAACCAGTATGTTGTACGAAAAACCAAGAGCTTGAGCGGCACACATTGAACTACCCAGTGGGCCATATAACAGTTTGTATATGATGTGATTACAAGCAAAACCATCCTTGCGGGGTTCGAAAAAAAAAAAAAAAAAAAATATAGGTTCACCTTTTTTCAGCATTTGGTGAGTCAAGGACAACAAGGGCCGCCGCCGCCCACTTTTTGAGTGGAATGAAGGGGGAGGGCCAAGATAAAATTTAATTAGTGCGACAGTCATCGGCAACACAACTGCAAAAGGTAAAAGTCCTCGAAGGTTTGGCACCTTGGCGTAACTATTCCTATAATAATCTTGGTCTGTTTATACCTACCTCTCTATTTAATGTTACAAGTACGGATTGGAGTTGACATGCGATCCGTTGCTGTGGCTGTAGAAAGTTGTCTCCGGTTTCAAAAGGTTACTTGCGCTTCCGTGCGGTTGCGAACCCATACCCAAGACTCGTGGATGTGCGCTACCGGCCAATGCACCACCGGCTGTCCCCATCACGGCTGAATTTGGTTGAATCGCTTGCGGCAGGTCGGCCACCGATCTGTTCCTGTTGGAATGTGAGGAGAAGGAGCTTACCTCGTCTTGGAAAATTATTCGGCTGTTGAGCTTGTTGGCAAAGGTGTCCTCCCTTAGATTTTTCTCTTGTTCCGTCTCGTTGGTGTCCATTGCGGTTCTCCCCAGATCGAACAACTCGCTTTCAGATTCGAATCTGCTGTCCAGCAACGAGCTGTTAGGGCCCTGGATCTTGGGGATGAAAGAGACACGGTCGTCCTTGAGCGGTTCGTAGCGTGCATCTGGGTTCTTCTGCCACAGTGCCAGGGCACATGTGATGATGGTGAAGAGCAGCAAAAACAGTGCGAAGGCGGCGTTGAGCACGAAGAGAATAACCGCCATCACAGAGGAGACGATGGGCGGCTGATTGAAAAGATCGCTGAAGAACAGAAAGAAGAACGAGTTGATTAACGCCACCAAGTGTATGAAGATGTTGAAGATGTTTGTCCTTTTGTCCAAGTAGGGTCTAATCCAGCACAGACATCCGAAATAAATCAGTTCGATGATGAACACAATGAGTGCTTGGGCCTTGCCGTACTGTTGCAATACCGCGACAAACAGGGATCTGAAGAACCCGTAGCACAGTAGGGGGAGCAACCACCAGTACCTGTCGGCTCTGAATTGAGTGTACAGGAACCCGTACCTGTTGAGGAAGTTCGCGTCGCCAAACAGCAAATATGCGGGGTTCTTGTAGAGCCGCTGAGAGAGTCTCCCCCTGAGGAATACTTTGAGCGTACCGTAGATGAGCAGACCAGATACCACGGCCAGCATGACGACCGCGTCGACGACGACCGCGGGGGAATCTCTCTGTGTGAATTCCCACATGCTCAACAGCGACAGCTGTGGGAACGAGATGATGGCGATACGGAACAGGGTACCCTTGATGATGCTCCCCCAGTTCTTCCTGTACATGAAGAAGTTGGAACTCTCCGCCATGATCCTGGCGCGGGTGAGCACCTCCAGCAACGCCTTGAAGAAGATCATCGCCACCGTCATGGCAAACACAAAGAACAAGAAGAACACGACGCCGGTGAGAAAGAAATTGGACAGTTCGATGTCGCCCAGGTAAGCCACACGCTCCATGCCGCGGAGCAACAGGATCTTGGACGCGTAATTCGTGGTGTTTCGCTCGTTCGAAGTGTACAGCGTGGGATCGCTCGGGATGGAATCGAAACCGTAGTCATTCGAGGAGACCACTTCGATTCTCTTGGCGAGCCGGCCCAGTTGTCTCTTCTGCACGCTAATGGAGAGGATGTCCCTGTTCGCCAGCACCACCGTCGATACGCCCTTGGTCGCCTGCACGTACCAGTTGAAGATTTTCTGCATGAACTCCAACTTGATGATCCCCATCGACCATTCGAAATTCTGCGCCCATGCCGCGGCTATCGGCGGCACCCTGGACACACCCATCATGGCCGTGATGGCCAGGTTCTGGAAATAGATAAAGAGCGAGATCGAATTGGACGCGATGTGTGCCGCCGTCGTCGTGTACCCGATCACGGAGACGAACCCGGAGGTAAGCACGCCGACACCTGACACGGCCGCGATGGGCCACGACGCGTACTTCGTCTGCACCGTTTTACCGTTGCTCAGCACGGCCTGCACGCAGGCCAGCGGTGTGGAGAACGAAGTGTCGTCTGCCTCGTAAGCCAGCACACGCACCTGCGCATCCAGATCCGGGATCGTGAACGTCACACTCGGTAGGAAACTCGTCAGGCCGCTGGACTTGAACTGGTAAGTGGACGCCACGTCGATCCTGCCCGCGGACATCGGGCACAGCCCGGACTCGTCCAGGCTGCACAGGTCGAACTCCTTCTGGAGCACGCTCAGCCCGTACGCGATGACCTCCACTTTGAGCGAGACGTTTGCACTGATCGTCGTCGTAGCGTCTATGTCAAACACTATCGTCTCGTTGAAGGGGTAGTACCGCACGTCGAAGTACGTAGCCGAGAACTCCGAATTGTTCATGCAGGTGAGCAGCGACGACGTCTTCAAATGCTTGTGGTTGGAGGAGCTGCTGTTGGAGCTTGCGGCCGCGAAGCCTGAATCCGGGTCCAACGCCAGCACCAGAAGAACCACGGATAGCAGCGCATACAGTATACTGTTTTTACCCATCGGATGTTGTTGTTTTTCTTCTTTCTCTTCCCTTCTCTTCTCTTCTCTTGCAGCGGGGCCGGTGATGAACTGTGCTTGCAGCCTTTAATTTTCCCGCTTGCTTCCTGGCGGATGCTTAAGAGAGCCTGGTGAAGACAAAGCTAGAGGCGGCCGTCTGGGATTTTTTTTTTTGCAACGCTCAACCGAATGGAGATTTCGTGCTTCTGGGGAAGGGCTTGACCTGCAATGATAAATAGAGGCTGACGCCTCGCGGTGCAGCGTAGATAAATATAGGAGCAGTTTACCGTTTCGCGCGGGGGGGGGGGCAGACGCGTTGGGAAGTGGAAAGCACGCCTCGGGGAAGACGCGTCTTCCCTGACGCGTCTTCCCTGACGCGTCTTTTCTCCCTTACAGGGCAGCGAGTGTGGGCGCGCCGTGTCGTCTGGCCGGCGTGCATAACGCGGCAGCTGGAAGAAAGAAAGAGAGTAGGAAAAAAAACCGTTTTTCTGCACGGCAGGAACCGGCGCTGCATATCGTAGCTAATCGTAAATACTAAACGGCACTCACGCTCATCCGCCTCGCCGTGGTGGTGCCGCCGCTCTCGGGGCTGCCCTCCAGCCGGATCAGCCTGTCCATCGTCCCCGCGTCTTCAAACAACCTCTTCAACTCGCCCTCTCTCCCGGCGTCCACAAAAACTTGCACACTTCTCGTCGCAGACCGCTCGTTGACATGGTGGTAGGCATCCGGGAAGGGCTGCATGTGCTCCACGCGGCACAGCGCGATGTTCTCCCTGATGAAGCGGAGAAGCGTCACGTCGCTGACGCCGCAGGGCACGTTACTAATCACTACGGAACAACTGCTGCTCATTGTCTCGGTGCGTGTGCTAGTCGGAGGGATATACACCTCGCCGCCGCCGCCGCCCCCCCTCAAAAATTTCTAAATACAGTCACCTTTTTATACGTATATGGCGTCATCGGACCAATGCCTGGCTGCCACGGCTAGAGCAACGTTTCACCAAGGGCGCAACGGGCAATGGCACAACCAGCATCGATCGTGTCCACCACATGCACGTCTGACGTAGCCAGCTTCGGATTCACCTCCACAACGTCCAACGCCACGAGCCTGCCCGTCTCGGCCAGCCTCTCGGGGATGAACAACGCCTCGCGCAGACTGAGACCTCCCCTCACCGGGGTACCCGTTGCCGGCACGTACTGGGGGTCGATGGCGTCCACGTCATACGAGCACATGATGGGGCCCTCGCCCAGATGTTCCAAAGCCATCTCGACGACTCTGTTGATGCCGTAGCGGTCCACGTGATACATCGAGAAGGCCTTGATGTGGTGCTCCTTGAGGATGCGCTTTTCGGGCGCGTCCAGGTCCCTTAGACCGATGTAGACGATCTTGCTGGGTAGCAGCTTGCTGGGGACCCAAGACAGCTTGCCGGGGGTCTCGTCGTTGAGCCCCATGAGGAAGGAGACCGGGCAGCCGTGCAGGTTTCCCGATTCGGTGCCCTCCAGGGTGTTGATGTCTGCGTGAGCGTCTACCCAGATGACACCTGCGTCCGGGTGCTTCTCCAGCACGGCAGAGACGCTGCCCATGGCGATGCTGTGGTCTCCGCCGAGCGTCACGGGCAAGCTGCCGGTGTTTAGCGCCTCGAGGTTTGTCCTGTGGATGCGCTCGGTGGCCTCGCCGACGAGGTTGGGGTTCTTGACGTTGCCGATTTGGTCGTCCTGCATCACTGGGAGCGACTGCAGCGGTTCGTGGGTGGTCACGTGCCACCCGAGCTGCTCTATCTCGTGCACGAGGCCGTGGCGGAGCATGTACTCCGGGCCGTGCTCGACGCCCATTCTGGCCTGGCCGCCGGAGAAAGGCGCGAGAACCAGAGAAAGCTTGCGCTGAGGGTAGTAGTCGTAGTGTGGGCTCTCCATGCTGTGTTGTGTAGTGGTAGTATGTGTGTGTGGTTGAGGACTGGAGGGGATCTGCAGTCGGCGGTGGTCGAGGACGTTACAAGAGTTTATATACCGCTACAAGCCCACTATCTGGTCTCTGTAGCTTGCGCTTAATGGTCAGATCGAACACCCAGCCCCCCTAGCGGGCCTTGGAGCACTGATCTGAGCGTGGGTGGGTGATACGGACCTCTTGGGCGGCCCATCAAGATCGTCCCTGTGCGCTACGCGGGCTCGAGAGTTGGCCTGGGGGGTGGGGGGTTGAGTGCTGGAGGCCACCTGGTGAAAAATAGGCGAAAATTGGGTGAAAAGCTGTTGAGCAGTGCATCAGTTCGAGCTTTTAGGGTCCCGGAGTTTGCGCCGTCGTATAAGGTGCCGTCGTCTACGAGCCGCTCGCGATTCCTTCTAAGCGAAGGGGGAAGCGAGGAGGGCGTCCGTATGCGGCGCGATTCGTGTCTCGCGATATGTCAGGTGGTGGGGCCGAGGCGGCATGTGCAGACTCAAACGGTTTTGTTTCAACAAGTTTCTGTAGCGCCGTGGCGCAGTGGAAGCGCGCAGGGCTCATAACCCTGATGTCCTTGGATCGAAACCAAGCGGCGCTAATTTTTTTTTTCCTTCCATCTTTGACGGCATGCGCATCCGCTCCGCTGTGCTGTGCTGTGCTGTACGTGATGCGATGCTCTTGAAAACACATTAAGCAACTCCAGAGTCGACCCCCCGGCATACCGGCTGTGCTCAATTATAGAAGATGTCGCAGCCGATAGTCATGGAAGAGAGGGAACTCCCCGCGGAAGACGGAACCCCGCGGGCGCAATCCCCGGCTCCAGCTGCAGCTGCAGCCCCAGCTCCAAGACGTGCCGTTCGCAATTTGGAAATCTTGGAATACCTCATCGGAACCGTTGCGGGTACAGATAAGATCGCCAAAGTGGCCAGATACACCCTCGACGTAATCAGGCGCATCGTCTCAAGACACCCGCAGAGCGTGTTGGGTCGCGTGGCCGCGCTGGTCCCCAAGTTCGACGCAAAAGCCGTGTATGCCTCTTCCCTCCTGAGCACGTATCGCTATATCCTGAGATTTGGCTACACACCGTTTGCCCTGTCAAGGGTGCTGGGCAAGCTGCGCGCCACTTTGGGCGATCCCTCTCGAGCCACCAAGATATGGAACAACGAGGAGTCCCTGGGGCAGGTGGTGGACCTCTACTACGGTGTCTTCGACGAGTTGGACACGCTGTACCGGTTGAAAGTGTGGCAGAACCCTTCGTTTTATGACACGGTGGTCAGGCACGAGTGCTATGCATGGCAGGTCTACATTGTGCTCGGGCTCAAGAACGACTGGTTGAAACTGCAAGACATCAGATCCCGGATCAACAAGTTGGAGGTCCAGCGGCGCGTCAGCAACCACGTCGTGCAACTCTCCGCCAACTTGCAGAGCCAGGGCCCGCGCCCTGATTCCGTTGTGCGCCAGCAGTTGCTGCGGGATCTGAACAAGGACAGGGACAATCTTGGCAGGGAAAGGGAAACAGACAGACAGTTGGCAGAGCTGTACCACCAGAAACTGGTCACCTACGTCGACATTGCGAGGCTGTCCTTTGACTGTGCTGCCAATTGCTCCGATATTTTCCACATCCCCGCACCGGCATCCACCTACAGCGTGCTGTCGCTGGGTTCAGGTGTCACGGGTCTCATCAAAATGTGGATCAATGCCACAAGAGAACTCTCGGGCCAGTGAAGGGAGGGGCCAATCGCGGCTGCAGCGCTTCAACCCTGCCGGTTATCGATTTTTTTTTTTTCAATTTTTTTTTTGTTTTTTTGTTTTTTTTCCATTACTAACAGCAAATGATTTGATGCGTAGCCATCTGGATACCCGTGAAAAACCACTCGGTCAAGGCTAACGAATAAGACACGCGAGTCTCGGGAAACTCTCCATGTCGACTAAACCCAAGGTGTTAATACCTTACAAGCACCAATGGGACGTAGCTGACCACACACCGGAGTGGGCGCAATTGTCGCAGCATGTGGAGTTTGTCAAGTACAAGATGACGGATGCTGCGGCGTTTGAGCAGTTCCTGCTCAATTCTGACATTGAAGGATTTTGGGTCACCGAAGAGCTCTTCACATACCTGGGGGGGCCTACCAAATTTTGGGATTATTACCCAGACACTCTGAAGCTAATGGTGGTTCCCTGGGTCGGGTGCGACTTCATCGACGGACGCCGCTTGCGTGAAGAGAAAGGTATTGTGCTGTGCAATATTGGCCCCAATGCAGGTTTTAGCGTGGCAGATTTGGCGGTCCACCTTGTTTTGAGTTGTTTCCGTATGACTTCGTTTTGGGAGCATTGTTTCCGCTTCGTGGTCAACGGTAGAGTCGCTGACACTAGAAAATATTTGGGGGGTGAGACGAGCGAGTGGTGGGAATCCTGCGAATCGCAGCAAGATGGCGGTGAGGTTACTAGGACCCGATTCCAATTCCCAGCAGCGGCCGATTGTTCGAAGGGGGTAAACCTCTCACAAGATTTTACGGTAGCGGGCAAAGTTGTGGACACGCCCTCCGGTAAATGTGCGTTGATTCTTGGATTTGGTAGCATTGGCCAAGCTATAGGCAAGCGCTTAAGGTTAGGATTCGACATGCGGGTCAAATACTCAAAGAGATCGGGCCCCGTAGCGAGGGAACTGTTGGGTTATGGTGCGGAGTTTTGCCCCGACTTGGGCAATGCCCAGGTGTGGCAAGACGTCGACGTGGTCATCTTGTCTCTGCCAGGTGGACCCCACACAGACAATTTGATCAACGAGGAAGTTTTGAGCATGTGTAAGGATGGTGTGAGGATTGTCAACGTAGGACGCGGCACTTGCGTCGATGAGGACGCCCTTTTGAAAGCTTTAAACTCTGGTAAAGTGACCAGTTGCGGCTTGGATGTTTTCAAAGATGAAACCACTCAAATGAGGCAAGATTTGCTCATGAGGTTTGATGTCACCGCTCTCCCACACATTGGAAGCACAGTGGCCAGCCTCATGACTCGTCAAACGGTCGTCACTTTGCAGAATATCGAAAGTGTCTTGATCAAGGGCGAAGGGGGTATCTTCGCCGTAAACTGAGAAAACGTAAACAGCAAAAACTAATCCAACAGACTAACGCCTAACCTTTCGTAGTTCCACCGCGGTTACGTATCGATGCTTAACTGTTACAAACACATGCAGAGCATGCTAACCACTGCTTATATAATTATTTTTGTTGTTGTTCTTGGGTCTTTCTCCTCTCTTTTTTTTTTTTTTGTTTTTGGAAATATTATACCCATTCAGCTTCAACCTGAGACTTTTGGAAAGTGTAGTCCTTGCGATTTACTGTCACTATCCCATCCTTTAAACTGCACTTCCACCTTGCCTTTGTTCTGGTCACTTTGTCGTACAGACAAAGCATTAAATTCTCGTCCGGCCCATCTTCCTCACCTTCAGAAATTAGATAATCGTCGTCTGAGTCATCCAATTCCGATCCAACTTCATCCGTATCCAGTAGGGCACTTCGTTTGGCTTTCTTCTCCTGCATTTTGAGGATCTCCGGGGTATTCCCATCCGGGTATGACAGTGTAAGTTCTATTTCTTTCCCCTTCGGATTCGTACCGGATTCTTCCTTGTCTTCTTGGGATTCGGATAGCTCCGGTTCAGGTTCCACATTCAACTGATCCACTTTACCACCATTTTCATTGGAGAAACCCGGTAGTACTAGGCCTTGTGAATCCGTACTCAGAGTATATTCGGAAGGTACACCGTTCTTAATATTACTCTCCTCCTCCACAGTACCCCCCAGTGGCTGCCCCATATATGCTGTATCCTGTGGATCCCAGCTAAATTTGGTCACTCGGGTTTCTGATAATTTAATCTGCCAAACTCTTTTTAAATCTTGCAAAGTCTGTTCATCAATGCCTGCATTTTCAAAATCTTCCCTCACTTCGTTTACCACGGAATCCACAATAAGCTCATATACTCTACTTGCCTCAGGGTTCGACATACCGCTACAATCAATACAGCAGAAGCCTTTTAAAGCCTCGATACGTATCTATCCGATTGGCACATGGCATTGTCCAATGGTTTGTAATGTTGTTCAAGTGGGCTTGCTACGAGAGAGAATTCATACTTATAAAAAACAGGGTAACCATATATACGGGTAACACTAAAATGGCCAGAGAGAACTGCGGTAGAACAAGCTATTCCAAACCTCCTAGAGTACCTTAGAGGGGCCCTGAAATACATATCACGGTGCCTCCAGGATCATGCCACGAAATATACAAAATATATACTGTATCTGTAAAATCAAAAAGGGAATTCACTGTTGTTGTTTGTTTTTTTAAGGTTTAGCTTGCATACGAGTAGTTTTAATCGTCTATATAATTTATCTGTCCGAAGGCTTACAATACCAACATTATGTATTGAAGGATTGTTTTGTCAAATATTGTCGAAGGAGCATACGTTGAGATATGATTGGTACGCTCAACTCTGCTTATAGCTTTAAAAGAAAGAAAAAATTGTATTTTTAAAAATTGTTTCTAGAAATTATACCTATAATCTTTTTTAAGTCTGCAGCTCCAATTTATTAACAGTAGTCGAGGGTGAAGATTGCATTTTTTTTCCCTTTCTTTTTAATACAATGATTTTCTTTATTATAAGTATAAATGAATGATTAATGACATACGTTTTGCATCAAGCGCTAAAGTAAAAATGCATCGCATCTGCCTCTCCTTTTATAACAGTACCAATTTAGACCAGAAAATATCAAGGAAGCATTCCAAAACTTTGCGAGGGCTAAGACTTGCTTTTTTTTTTTTTTTTTGAAAATCTTATTTCTTGTTTTCCTACCCACCGAAGAATAGCCAAAGAGCATACCAAAGCTTCCAATAGAAAAAAACAAAAACAAAAAACAACCACCAGCAAATTGAACTTCTCGGAGTAATTAAAATTTGTTTTCTAATATAATGATTTTTTTCCCTCTAAAATCACTGATCATCTTTAAATTTTGGAAGATTATACGTATATACGTTGGGTTCCCATCTCATAGCAAATTCTTAGAGTTTTATGGCGTCCTGTGAGGATCCTTGAAGATTACTAGCGACAATGCCTTCCTTGCTTTGTAAACAAGAGTCTATATTGCCATGGTAAAAGCTTAAAAGCAGCTTTCGGCGACTGACAGACTGTACAAAGAATTAAGATGTTTCAAGCCCATCAAACAATAAATGGTAATGCAAACCAAAGTTACACACGCCCAATTGCGATGGCCCACTGATTTCAGACCCTTTCAAGACAGGCGGTGTTTTTATTTGTATGGCTTGTAGCGACGCGAAGATCCGCGCGAACTTAAACCAACATCGGATTGAAACGGATCCAAAGACATCAGCCGGTATAACTGCTAAAGAATTGTTGTTGCCGCACATGAATACTGTGCCCACAACTCCTGGTAGACAGCCTGATGGATCTCAAATTGAACTCAAATCCGTCGAAAAGGCGGGAAGTCATATAATAGGGCATCCGCATGGGTTGTCAAGTAAGAAAAGATTAGCGCCCAGGAACAGCTCACCGCTGCCGCGAAATGGTAACTCTACTCTGGATAGGATAGACGTGAACAAGCTTTTTGAAGAAGGCAACGGTTTGGTGAAAATGAACCATTCACCCATCAAGATTGAACTGAGCTCACCGGCAAAGCTGGAAGAAATGGATGATTGTCGAGGACCAGAACCCAAAAAATTGAAACTGGAATTGGCATTGGCACCCAATTTGTCACAGCCATACCATGGAATCGAAACGATCGAGATGATTGAGCGTAAAACCAGCCCTCAAAGGGAACCCAATCAAGATACGTTTGAACTTGAAGAAGCCATAAAAGAGTCAAAAGAGGACCGAGATAGTATGGTTGATAGCCCAAATAGCAATGGAAGGAGTGATGACATACTAGAATTACATCGACTGACGCCAGTTTACAATGATAGCCAGATGGAGGGCAAATCCCGGGACCATAATTCAGACCGTGAAGTTTTCAACATAATCTCCAGGAGAAATGAAGAGCTTGTAGACCAAATCCAAGTTCTGAACAGAAGCATTAATGGAGTAATTAATAACTGCGATTCTGCAGTCGGCAAGTATAGGAGAGAAATTGAAACGTTGAAGCATGATTACGAAGCTAAATTGGACGGAAAGGTGGAGGAAATGACTAGTGTGGCCCAAGAGTGTAAAACTTTGCAGGAGAGGATGCATATGCTGAAGCGCAGGCTAGACGAAACAAGAGACGAGGTAAAGATGTTGAGTCAAAACCAATCAATTCTGAAGAATAAGTACGAGTCGGCTACCAAGGAGACAGAAAAGTTTCAGAAAAGCTTGAGTGAATTGGAAGAAATCCATTTGAAACTGAAGTCAGAGGCAATTGCCTCGAGCAAAAGGTTTGCAATCTTAGGATCTGACCACGAAGTAGCACTAGGTCATGTAAAAGAACTAGAGGAGGATAAAAAGGCACTGATTGAAGTCAAAAGGACGTCGGAGGAAAGAGTGAAATCTTTAAATCAGGAATTAGAGGCCAAACAAGAAGAACTCGGCACGCTGAGAAGTCAATTAAAAGAAAATTTAGCCGCCCAACAGGGTAGCACGGACGAAAAGATAAGGCAAGTGGAGGTTTTGGCGCGAGCAAAAGAAGATTTGGAGATTTTACAAAGAGAATCGATAAGGGAGAAGGAGAATTTGCAGTCAAGAATAGTAGCATTTGAAAGAGAACTTAAGACTACTAATGGCCTAGTCGCTACCCATCAACAAAATGAGGACATATTAAGGCGGGAATTGGAAGCTAGAACCCTAGAATCTCAAAATTGGCAAAAGAATTACGAAACTGTGAATGACGATGTAGAAATACGGGAAGCCGAAGTCAAAGAGCTGTACTCCGATCTGGAAGAACACAAAGAGTTGAAGCTACACTTGGAGACATCCATAACACAATTAGAAGAGCAGGTCAACGATTGGCGCCGTAAATGCGACGAGCATTGTAGTAATTACGAAAAGATTGCACTCGAGTTGGAAAGTGTCCACTTGAAAAATAGCAACATTGAAGCAGAACATTTGGCGGAATTGGAACAACTGCATGACAACCTAAGCTCTTTGCAAAACACCCTAAGGAAGGACTCGGAGCTTATCTCTCAGCTGACCCGTAAGAACGAAACTCTAGAGGGCGAGAACAGAAACCTACAGGGATCTCATCCACAGCCACCGGGTCTCGCTGAATTGAAAAATGAAGTCGAAGTGTGGAAGCAAAAATACCACAGCAAAGAACTGGAGTCCAACAAGTCCCTGAAGCTGCTGGCAGAAGATCTCTACATCCAGTATTCCTCGAAGCACGAGCAAAAGGTCAAACTACTTAAAAAAGGTTACGAGACCAAATTCCAGGGTAAACTGGATAGACTGTCACTACAAAATGAAGGCCTCACACAAGAAGTCGACCAAGTGAAGGCCCAACTGGCTACCGAGCGTAAGGAGAAGCAGAAACTAATCAGTCTACTCGAGAGCCACGTTTCGCCATCAAGAGAGTAGATACATATACTTAGCATTTCATATCTCAAAAGCATATTCCAGCAAAGACACTATGAGAAAGATCTCTTTCCCTCTTGAAGCTGCTCTGCGTTGGGGCGTGCCTCTGCATGTGATGACATTTTAAAAGTTCACGAAAACCAGTAGCGCCTCATGTTTTTACTCCTAAACTTGCAAGAAAGAAAACTGCTGGAAGAGCAATTGAGTAGGACAAGAGGGCTTGTTTGCAGCTTATTTCTAGTTATTGAGTGTGCGAAAAGGTGGTTGAGTTGCCTGTGTCGATATTTGCTTCGTTGGCTTCAAGTTGATAGAATTATTTGCATAATTGGTTGCGCTGTCGAAGTTTCTGAACAAAGAAGGGATCTTTGCTCATCGACAAGACCACAGAGCTCAAGATCGTGATGGAACAGAGGAACAATAGTGGAAATACGTTAGAGCTTTTGGCTCAATATAACGACCACAGGTCCCAGAAGGAATGGGCCATAGAACACATTGAAGGAAGAACGGGAAGCGAGCCCAGCAAACCTACATATGACGACTTGTTCAAGGAAAATGTGAAGCTAAAATTGCAGAATCAGGAACTAGAGTCCGAAGTGGAAGCTTTAAACAAGATGATACATGCGCTTAGGACAGGGACACCAATACATTCCGGCACGAGTTTAAGCCAGATAATTGAGAAGCATGATGAAGAAAACAATAAGGAACCTACGTTGCCGCCGAGGTCTGCGGATAGAAAAAAAAATACGAAGAACCTGCATCTCCAGGTTGACCCTCCTCCATCCGGCGAGGCTCCTCAAATTGATGTGGTTGGCGAAAGTGATGAGCAGCTTGACCGGCAACAAGAACTTCCGCGGGTTGAAAAAACATCCCTATTCCCCGATATCAGTGGATCTGGACAGGTCGGTAACAATCCAGCCCCATCAGCTACATATACTAGCTCTAGGATAACCGTTTCACATCCCAGTAGCCCGCGCCGACCCCTTGGGGAACACAGGATTCGCTCTCCACAAAGCGCCAACCGGGCTGCCACCGTTATTAATAACCAGCTGCATTCACCATTGGGAATCTCTTTCGGGGGGGAAACTAGCATTACCTTGACAACAAGCTCAGAGAGATTGCCATCACCGCCAACAGAGATGGAAAAACAATATGGCCTAGTCAAGAAACCGTTCTCTAAATCTACGGATTTGATGTTACATGAAAAGGTCAATGAATTTTCGCCTGCATCAAAGCAAAATCTGAATAATTTTTCAGACTATTTGGATGACACTTTTAAGGACGAATCAGAATCTATTGATACGCAAATTGCAGATGATACAATGATGGAAAGGACGAGTTCAGATACCGCAAAAAACCACATGCCGCAGCGTGCGCCTCCACCAGTGCCATTTCCTCAGGCAATAGAAGCGCCCAATCAGCATACAGCGGCACAGTTGGGCTCTCCCATAATGTTAAACCGCAGAGATCAAAATAACATGCAAAATAGAGACCTTCAACAAGTTAAGTCACCGCTGAGCATGTCTTTTGCGAATTCTCGAAGCCGTGATAATGTGACTGATCAAGCAGCGCAGAAGACCATTTCTACGGAGTGCCTCTCAATTAAATCATCTACAACAGCTACTTCTACACTATCACACGCCGATATTGGTTCAAGGGTGAGAAGACCGCATGCAGGAAGTGTTAGCACAGTAGCTTCTTCTGCACCAAGCATACTACCCGATATACCGCTTTTCGTTCAGCCGGATGACTTTAACACAATAAGAATGGAAGTTTCAAGCACGCTCTTTTTCGAAACTGAAATGTCTGAGCAGCCTCAGATTTTATTCACTGTTATTGATCGTAACTCTAATAAGGATATTTTCAAGTTTGCGAAGACTGTGAAAAAGCTATACGATTTGGATGCTTATTTGAAACAGCGACTTCCCTCTTCAACTTTGCCGCCATTGCCTGATAGACAAACGTTCGATTTATTGGTGCCGACTAAAGTGGACAGCAGACGTGAAAAGTTGAATAATTATTTCGCTACTTTGTTCAAAATTCTTGAACTTGCACCAGTATTAAATCTGAGAGTTGCTCAATTTATGAGCACAGATACTGCAATGAATCCAGTCATGGTAGGAGATACTTCCAGAGAAGGGTCCCTCTTGATGAGAAGGACGAAAACACTGGGCAATGGTAGTAACTGGAGAGTTCGTTATGGTGTGCTTCGTGGTGAAAATTTACAATTGTTTGATAGGGGACAATTAGCAGAAAGCATTAATTTAAAGCAGTCGAATATCGAACTCCTTCCTAACCTTCCGGAAGACCGATACGGCACCAGAAACGGATTTCTTGTCAATGAACGTAGGAAAAGTGGTTTATCAAGCACCACTAAATACTATTTATGTGCAGAAACCTCCAAGGAGAGAGAATTGTGGGTAACAGCCGTTAGTGAGTTTGTGACGAGTCCATTACCAGCACCCTCGTCATCTTCTGGCTCAACTGCTGCCACCACAGCCGCTCCCACAGCGGCTGTAGTAGAAGATGTAGGATCTTCGTCAGTTACTAAGTCCGATTCATCTGTTGACCAGATATATGTGACTGACTTGACCGAGCCTACAACAGTCGCCAGCAACGCTGAGAGTATAGCTTCTTCACCTCGTGTAGTGAGCGATCCCGGGGATGATGATAAGGAAAACAAAAGACTGAAAATGAGAAGCTTTTTCCCCTTCAAAAAGCTGGCTTCCAATGCTCTCAGCATGGTGACAGATGATACCGAAACAGTAGCCTCTCAGGATTCTCAGCTCAAATATTCTGATAATTCCATTGCAAAATCCTTAGAGAGCATGCATCTGACGGAACCTCCCGCTGTCACTGTGTTTGGATGCCCTTTAGACAGGTGTGTGCAATTGAGCTCTCATAACTATCAGGGCAAGTACGAGATACCGAGCGTCGTGTATCGATGCCTTGAATATCTGTATAAGAATCGCGGTATTCATGAAGAAGGTATTTTCAGATTAAGTGGATCGAGCGCCCTTATAAGGTCTTTGCAAGAACAATTTGACCGAGAATATGATATTGATCTTTGCAAGTACAATGATAATGTGACGGATGCCAGTTCTGGTTCGAAGACGCTAGGCATTTACATCGATGTCAACACCATTAGTGGTCTTTTGAAACTATATCTACGCAAACTGCCCCACATGATCTTTGGAGATGAGCAGTACTCGATGTTCAAACAGGTGGTCGAAGCGAACCACGAAAATCCTGCACAGATAGCCCTTGAGTTTAGAAATTTGATAAAAGCAGGCGTTATACCACATTCCAACGTTTCGTTAATGTATGTGCTTTTCGAACTTTTGGTAAGGATCAATGAAAATAATCGCTCCAACAAGATGAACCTGCGTAACTTGTGCATTGTTTTTTCCCCAACGCTTAACATACCCGTGACAATTCTTCAACCGTTTATTACTGATTTTAACTGTATATTCCAAGAGGGACAACTGGCAGATCAGCAGAAGAGGGAAAAGATAGATCTTCACATACCTGGGGTATGACTTCCGTCGTTATGAAATTTATATGTAATATTCCGGTCCATAGCTATAGCTACTTCACTGTATTTCCTTAAACTTTATTTTCTTCCATTGATAAATATTCTATGTATATGAACAGCTGCGTGATCTTCTTCTTTCACTGTACAAACTCGGCTTTTTGAACTGGTTTCCTTTTCCTGAGCACATTTTCAATAAATGCTTCACCGGCCTTATAAGAAGATCTAACCAAAGGACCAGATGCACAGTACTGGAACCCCAATTCCACAGCCTTTCCTTTCCAAAATTCGAATTTTTCTGGAGTGACATATTCGACGACTTTCATATGCCTCTTCGTAGGTCGCATATATTGCCCAAACGTGACCACATCGCAATCGATTTCACGCAGGTCTTTCAACGTCTGTAGAACCTCTTCGTCAGTCTCTCCAAGTCCTAGCATCAATGAAGTCTTCGTAAGCAAAGTGGGCACAGTCTGTTTGGCCCTCTTGAGAACACTTAGCGACTGTCTGTAAGTGGCTCGTCTGTCTCTGACGTGAGGAGTCAGATTTTCGACGGTTTCCAAATTGTGGGCATACACGTCAAGCCCACTGCGTGCCATGATGTCCACTGCAGTGAAATCGCCTCTGAAATCACCCGACAAAGTTTCCACCAGTGTCTTGGGGGCCTTGGCCTTAATCCGTCTCACGGTTTCCGCTAAATGGTGAGAGCCGCCATCAACTAAATCGTCTCTATCTACAGTAGTCAAAACAACGTAACCCAAGCCCCAACGGGAGATCGCCTCCGCCGTATTTTCCGGTTCCAAGGGGTCAGGCTGGCCTGGCCTTCTGTCGGTCTTGACTGAGCAAAATCTACAACCACGGGTACAGGTATCACCTAGCAGCATGATGGTAGCGGTTGCTTTACTCTTGTCACCGCCGCCCCAGCACTCGCCGATATTGGGACATCTTGCCTCCTCACACACAGTGCTCAGCTTGAGATCTCTAACATCCTCTTTTAACTTGTGAAAATTGGTACCTTTGGGAATAGGCCTTTTCAGCCACTTGGGTAACCTCTGGGACTCCTCAGCGTTAGTTCTAGCTCTTTCCAATGGATCGAGCGTACTTTCAGCTGCACGTCCAGACAAAAAGTCTTCAAAGGACGGTCCCTTGTTCAGCGTATCACTGAAGACAGTAGCTCTTCTCCTCTTAGGCTTCGTGGATGTCGTTGGGTTAATTCTAGTGGTACAGATGAGTCTACGACATACATTACGGTCGAAACTCGTCAATTTGGTTCTAATCATCCTGGACAGAAGAGGACCAAGATTTCCCAACGTTGTCAATTCAAAAACCAGACTGTTAGATCAACTCAGAAGGGGCCTTATGATCGTTTTGTATGGTATCACTTCGTCGATTTCATCAAAGAAGTCAAAAGTGTGCTCTGAACCAGCCGAATTTTTCTCAACTCATTCGAAAGTATTAAAGTTGATGAAAATGGATCAAGAGCACCATTTAAAAGCTACTTCAAAATCTTTATCCCCTTTACCTTTTACCTACTGCCTAATCGTAACAACTACATGACGCATAACTTTATGCTACTTAAAAGTACATAGCGATCTTTGGCACTTCTACCCCAGCGAGCTTATTAGAAAAAATTGGTCGAGAAAGCGGGCTTAAATCACCACTGATTGCCGCTGCGAGTGATGTGCTTTCTTGTAGAAACTTGCGAAATCATCGAGATGTCGCTATCGTCTGGGTTCGAAGGGTTTGCCGGTCTTGTGGAGCGCCCGTGCTGCGCCGTTGTTTTGGAAGGTATTTTGTATTTTCCCCGGCGCGATGCTTGCTTGGCTGTGGTAATCTCCTGCTGGGTTTCGATGATTTCGAGGGTCTCTAGGTGCCTGGAGATGTCATCGATGGTAATGTCCTCGACGGTACGGTTGAATGTCTTATTCAGTTCTTCGTCGTACACGTAGTCCTCGTCTTCATTCTCTTCTTCGCTAGGCAATTCCTCCTGAACAAGGAGAACTGGCTCAGGAGTGCCAATGCCTTCAATGCGTCTGCGTGAAAATCCCTTAACAGGGGGATTCACAGATTCCCTTTCAGCTTCCCTCACGGCTTCCTTTGCAGGCTCGATAACAGGCTCGATAACAGGCTCGATAACAGGCCCGATAACAGGCCCGATAACAGGCTCGCTAACAGGCTCCTTAATAGCCTCCTTGGTAGAATTCCTTGTATGCTCCTTAACTCTGGATTGCGATCTTGTAAATCTGTGGGAACCGACTATCTGCTTGGCGGTCGAAGGACGTTCTTCAAACAAATGTTGAAACTCTGGAATCATGGCCCTGCCCAATTTTATGACTTCCTCCGCCCAGATTCTGATCACATCCCGAGCCTTCTTCGTCTTGTAGGGCTTCCAATTGGGTTTACAACCGCGGACGATCTCTTTGATTACGTGCTCCGACCCCCATTCCTTTATCCAATTCTGGTTTTGCAAACCTATCAAATGGGCGAAAACTCCTGACGCTAGCGCTCTGTCGGAATAGCCACCTTCTAGCACGGATAACACTTTACCATGACAATGCACCTGCGCTAGCTTTAGGGCATCCTTAGTGAAAGTGGTATAAAAGCTCGTCGGCACGTTGACACCATGTCTTTGCATGCTTGTCTGCTCGAATTCGCTTGCGTCAAAGCCGGCACTAATCACAACCAAACCTTTGAAAGTTTTATTGAGAGCACTCATCTCCAATTTTCCCTGCTTGAAGAATTCATCGGCTTTCATAAATAGTGCCCTGTATTTGGTGTGGTATAATCGCTGGAAATCCTCCTCACTCTCCCACGCCGACAAATGGATGTTCCATATATTTAGATCGTGACCATTCATTATGCAGGTCGAGGCATTCTTCACATTCTCCTTCGTTGCATACCCGCTTTCTGTGGGAAATGAATTGATGTCATGCATGGAGAAATAACCTACACGCGGGAACTCTGCATATTTCTTACCAAACTCATCATAACCTGAAGAATCTTCTTCTTCTTCATCTGGTCTAAAACCTGCTCTTTTCCAACAAATGTCTTGCGTACCGTCCCCATGATGCAAATCAAAATCCAGCACCGCCGCATGGGTCACGCCGTAGCGATCCTTGGCGTACTCAATGGCAACATGTGAATTATTCAAGAGGCAAAACCCAGAGGGGGTACCAGCATGGCAATGGTGTCCCGGAGGCCTTAGCACCACAAATGCCCTGTTGCTCACATGTTCTGCGGATGGTCCTTCGAAAAGAGAATCGACAGCGACCTCCAGGGCTCCAACCGAACCCTGGAGCGCCTCCACAGTCTTAGAAGTCAAGTAAATGTCACCAGCATTCCATGAATCGGGTACTTCGATTTTTCGCCCAGCAAGTTTCGCATCAGCTTCCTTGCAAAGCCTTAGCAACTCCGGAGGCCAATCGCGACCGTGCACTTTGAGTACATGCGGCGAAAGCAGTGACGCTCTCCGTCTGTCACTTGATTTCAGAGTGTAAAGGGCCGGATACATCGTAATCGCGGCTGACAGGCCCAGCGAACTCGCGAGCAACCGTTCGGGCCTCTCGACAATAGTCTTGCGATAAGACTTACTGACCCAATCCCTGCCAAAAGCATGTTCCAAAGAATAGGGCGAAAGCACAATGACAGCCTTGGCAGACTCAGGGATCTGTGAAGCCGCCCTCGCAGCAGATATTACGTTGGGGTTGTTTTGCACAAACAGCTGAAACTGCCTGTAGAAATTGTCTAGCGGCTCTGGCATTGGGTATGTCAATCAACCGATATATGCACTACGTGCAATCAATTATTCTGCTCAATTTATTAAACAGCGACAATCAGCGAATACCTTGGTATTTAGGAAATATTTGAACTTTATTGCTGTATTATCCCTTTGAGAATAACATAAACAAAGCTCGCGATAACCCACGGAGGCCCAAACAGACTTCTAGACAATTCTGAGGCACTAACAGCGAACCCAGGCCCTTGGAACCTTCTAAGATGATGATCTGGGTCTCCTTACCCTTGGCTTCTCTGCAGTCTGACCTTGTTTGGCCAAATTGCAAGGTTTTTAACTGGAAAAAAAAAGAATTCCTCGAATAAATCATCAAGAAAGAGGCTAGTTTGAGGCACAGAAACGAGAATCAAAGTTATAACTGGTCTAACAAGAAAAATATGTATTCAGACAACCCTCAGGAAAGGTACATGAGGCCTGCTGCTCCTCCACCGGGTGCTGGAGGTAGATATCAAAGGCCTGCACAGCCGCCGCCAGGCACTCAAGGTAATTACCACAGGCCATCTTGCCCTCCACCGGGCGCTGGAGGTGCGTCTTATTCGAGACCTGCATGCCCACCGCCACAAGGTGGTTATAGAGATGATCAAGGGTTAGTGGATGGGCCCCAGGGATATGACAGACCATCAGCAAACTTGCCACCACCACCATCCCAAATGCAGAGCATTCAAGGCACAAGCAGCGAGTTTCAATACTCCATGTGTAATGGTAAACGCAAGGCATTGATAATTGGGATAAACTACATCGGAACTCAGAATCAGCTGCGTGGGTGCATTAATGATGCGCATAACATCTTCAACTTTCTCACGTCAACGTATGGATACCATCCAGACGACATTGTAATGTTGTCGGACGACCAGTCGGATATTGTGCGTGTTCCCACGAGGAACAATATGCTGAGGGCGATGCATTGGCTTGTAAATGGTGCGCAGCCCAATGACTCGCTATTTATGCACTACTCGGGCCACGGTGGACAGACTAAGGACCTGGATGGGGATGAAGTGGACGGCATGGATGACGTGATTTATCCAGTCGATTTCGAAACGGCAGGTTTCATTGTAGACGATGATTTGCACGACATACTGGTCAGACCATTGCAGCGGGGCGTGCGTTTGACGGCTCTGTTCGACTCCTGTCACTCCGGTACGGCTCTCGACCTACCCTACACTTATTCCACCAAGGGTGTGATCAAGGAGCCCAACATCTGGAAGGATGTGGGACAGGACGGGTTACAAGTGGTCATGGATTATGCAGCTGGCAACACGGGGGCCATGCTGGGGTCTCTGGGATCTATTGCAACATCCGTCAGAAATAGGATGGGTGGAAATACCAATCGCGAGCAAATTATTCAAATGAAGTTCTCCCCGGCAGATGTCATCATGCTTTCAGGATCCAAGGACAACCAGACGTCGGCAGACGCCGTAGAGGCCGGCCAAGCTACGGGTGCCATGTCATACTCATTTGTTAAAGTGCTTTCACTACAACCTGTGCAGAGCTACCTATCGCTGCTAAACAACATGAGAGCAGAACTGATAGGCAAATACACACAGAAACCGCAGCTGTCTTCCTCGCATCCAATCGACGTGAACTTGCAGTTTATTATGTAAAAGACAAAAAAAAGATTGAAAATGTTTTCTACTTACTCGATCATTCCGCATTCTCCTTCTCCTCCTCCTTCTCTTTGGTCCTCTTGGCCTCTAGAGCTTCTTTAACCCGTTTCTCTTTAGCAGAGTAATCGGACTCCAACAGTGCAATTTGCTTTTCCACCTCTTCGATGTTCTTGTCAGTCTCACCATCCTGCTTAGACAAGTAGGACTCCATCTTTTCCTTCAATTGATCAACCGTGGTGTTCACTTGGTCCTGAGAGATTGGTACCGTGACGTCCAACTCCGCAAGGGCAGCGATCAAAGTAGGCTCCAAAGAAAAGTCGTGAGAGTGGCCATTGGTCTGCTGCTGATGCTGCTTCTTCTTGTGCTTCTTGGATTTCGAAGGTTCAGTGTTAATGAAATCCACCTTGCTCACAAGGACCAAATCTGCGTCTTCGACCTTCTTGACAGGTTCAGGCTTGGAGGTGTCTTCAAACAAATCCCTCTTTGGTTTCTCAAAAGTTGGATCTAAGACGAAAAGAGCATTTTCAATCGCACCGATTTCAGCGGAGAAGGCAGGCAACTTCGCGTGATTCAATTCCTCTTGCAATTTACCCATTTTTTCATCCTTCTCCTCGAGCAATTTGGACAATTTCTGGTCCTCCTCACGCTTCAAACGTTCCTTCTCAAGCTTATTTTTGAAAGCCTTGAATTCTCCATCGAAATCTGATCTGATCTTCTTAATCTGAGCGTAGATCTCGTCGCGCTTCTTGTAAAGGGCGGTACGCTTGTTGAACAGGCCCTGGCGTTTGTCATAGACACCCTGGGTCTGTGCCTGTAATGAGTTCAATTTCTCCTGGGTCTGCTCGAACTTTGTAGACACGTCACGAGGGTTCAAACCGGTCAGTTCCTCTTTCAGGGCAACAATCTGGGACTTGTCATTGTCAATGGATTTCTTGAGGGGTTCTACCGCCACCAAATCCTTGTTCAATTTGTTCAAAGCCTGCATCTCTTTGACAAGACGTTTTTCGTCAACCAAAGTCAGATCACCCGAGGAAATTGCCTCCTCGATTTCGTTTATCCTCTGTTTCACGTCAGCAGTGGTAGCGTACTTGGCCTTGCGGCCTAGTTTCTCATTGACCTCAATAGTCTTGCGCTTGATGTTTCCGTCCAACTGCTTCACTTTCTCATGCACGGCATTTCTGCGATTCTTAAGCTCCGCCTGCGTCTTGATGATTTCCTTCGTCTGCTCCTGCAATTTTTTCCTCTCATTCTGAGTGGTGTCAGAGATCTGATTCTGGTCGATCTGCTTGCGCAATACTGAAATCTCGCTGTCAATTTTCTTCAACTGGGTGTTGAAGGTCTCGAGCTTCTTGTCCCTGACGGCAACGTCTGGTCTTTTAAACTTAGCTTGGGACATTATTACTAATGGAGATACGAGGTCAATTGTAATAGATTGAATGCAAGCAATGGATTGAGGTTGCCAAAACCGGTACAATTGCAAGCACTGGTACCTGTTTACTTCTAGATCGATCTTTCTAACGAGTTGGCCTTCTGAAGAAAATTGAAATTTTTTCAAACTTGTCTTTTTTTTTCCTCGATGAAAACAGAACTGCAAATGAAAAAAAAAAAGATGCATTAACTGAGGAAAAATCTCAGAGAAAGACGGTTTCCCTTTTAAAAATCGGTAGTTTTTGTTCTGGCAAAATTTCAAAAATTATCTTGCCCATTAAGTGGTTACTTTTTTTTATTTAAAAATTCGAATTTTGGGTGAATTTATTAGCACCGTGAAAGTTGCGACCTACCAGGTGATCCCCCTCGCTAGTTGTAAACACTCACTAATATGGTCCAAACTGATGGATCACATATAACAGCGCCTTGGTATGTAGTAGAAAAAAATATGACTAACTCAGCTTCGAAGAGCATTGTATTGTGAAAAAAAAAAGTGCATGATGGCCTGGTAAATAGGACCCTTACGATCTTTTTTCTTAAGCAGGCCGTGCGATAATAACATATAAAGTCAGTTAATTTTGGGAATTAGGAGGCGGAAACCCCCTGGCAAAATATAAGAAATTTAATTCAAAAAAATTAGACTCAACATAATGTCGCCCTCGCTAAAGCCCACAAGCAGCTGTACATAATAACATCCGGTAACCAAATATTCCTTCTAAATGTTGAGATTCTAGCCTCAACTTTTGACTTTGCTTTGTGCCTTTTATCAAGTATTGTTTCTCAAGTACGTGATACTAGAAGACATAAAGAAATTTACCGGTAAAAATAAATTTTTGGCCGTCAAGTTGAAACATATATTACTAGTATTAATGAGAAGAGGAGCAAATCTAAGAAAAAGTCCAAACAAATGTACCACTCTCTGCAAAGCTTCTCATTGCAACAGAATTCGATCCGATAAAATAGTTCAGCAAACAAATCCATTTATCGATATTTTCAATAGCCAGGCCACATGCATACATATCCACAAAAATCGGACTCTTCTTAAATGTAATTCTTTATTCGATACGAGACGTATTACCATCACCCTGAACGAAAGAGAAACATTGTTTTTCAACTTCCGGATAAAAAAACTTCAATACAACGAATACACACTTTCACCCAACCAATTGAACTTTTCAGTTCAAGCTCATTCCTGCTGATTTGGTCGCCTTGCCCAAACAAGAATTTGCAATTTCGAACAATGACTCAGCAATTTTCAAAGCTGGTAGAGGGCCTTGATGCTCAAGATATTCTTAATGAGTTTCCTGAGATAATTCCAATGCAAAAGAGACCCAATACTCAGTCAAGTACTTCTACCAGTGAAGAGGCGGGAGATACTGTTTTCTCAGGTCATGATGAAGAGCAGATTAAACTCATGAATGAGAATTGTATTGTTTTGGACTGGAACGACACAGCTGTCGGTGCTGGGACTAAAAAATTATGCCATTTAATGCAAAACATCGAGAAGGGTTTGCTTCACCGCGCTTTTTCTGTATTTGCGTTCAACAATAAGAGAGAATTACTTTTACAACAAAGGGCTGACGAAAAAATTACTTTCCCTGACCTATGGACCAACACCTGTTGTTCGCATCCGTTATGCGTAGATGATGAATTGGGTCTTGAGGGCGGTCTCGAGGCTAAAGTGGATGGTGCTAGGACTGCAGCCATTCGGAAATTGGAACATGAACTGGGTATTCCTCAACAGGAGACGAAAAAACACGGGCAATTCCATTTTTTGAACAGAATTCACTACAAGGCGCCCAGCAACGAACCCTGGGGGGAGCATGAAATAGATTACATTTTTTTCTACATACTGAACAGGGGTCAAAATTTGACGGTGCAACCCAATTCGAACGAAGTCAAGGATCACAGATGGGTCACTGCGGAAATGTTAAAGAAGATGTTTGATGATCCAAAGTTGAAGTTCACGCCCTGGTTCAAACTAATCTGCGAAAGCTATTTGTTTGATTGGTGGGAGCAGCTGGAGGATTTATCCGATGTCGAGAATGACTGCAAGATCCACAGGTTGCTGTAACGGCATGTAAAACAGCAAGGATTGACAAGAAAAGAGTTGTATATTTGCGTTTGACAGCGGTAATGATTGTGTAATTAATTTCCAGCGCATCATGGAACGGAGGCTCGACGTGTAGTTATTAATTTATGAATTGTATTTACAGATAGAAAGAGTCAAGACATCATTACGATTTGAGAATATTGCCGATTAATAACGCGGTTGCCACACTCACGTTAAGAGAATCCACCGGTCCCTTGTTAATGTCTCTGCCAAATGGAATCTCCACGAAAAAATCGCTTCTCATTCTCAAATTCGTCCTTACGCCATTACCTTCGTTGCCCACGACCAGGATAACGGGCATTTTATCACATAAACGGCCAAGATCATTCAATCCCAACACTTTCCCACTCATAAACTTCTTGTCCGCATTGCTGAGATCAGTCAAGCTACTAGTGATGAATGTCCATCCCCCCTCTTGCGATTTGGTGAAAAATGATAACGGCTTGTCAACGTGAAAAATTGGCAGCAATTCGAGGGCACCGCTACTGGTCTTGGAGACCACGGGAGACAAAGGCGCACAGTTTTTCCTCGACATGACGACAAAATCGGCGCCTAAGAAATAAGCACTTCTAATGATGGCACCGATGTTATGTGGATCCACCACCTCATCCAAATAGATACCTAGCGGAAACTTTTTGTTCTCTTTGACGTTGTACGCCAAGTCACTACTGATATGGTCATTTTCAAACAGTACTTCATTAACTTGCAGTGTTGTTGTTTCTGGATTACACGACCCGAGATGGGTGATCTCCACAGGCTGTAGTGGCTTCGTCTCCAGGGCCACATTATTGTGCACAGCATAGTTGGTGATTAGGTTCAAACGATGCTTGTCAGTCTCCACTACTTGCAAATTACGTTTTTTAACCAATTGCAAAAAATGAGAATCTAGCGCACCATAGTGTAATAACCTGGAAAAATACTCTCTTTTATCGCTTTGCAAAGCCGCCAGAACGCTATTAGTACCGTAGACGTACTCCATCAGGGGATTGGCCCTCAACCCATACGTGGCATTGCGTTTCTCAAACTTTTGCTTGTGATCTGCTCTACCAAGCCTAATCTGCCGGTCGGCATCCCCTATCTTTTTTTCATGAGCTGCTCTCTTACCATAGGGATCTTGCCTCTCTTGCTGCTTCTGTCTGGCATGAACGTGCGCATACTTTCTCTTGAACCAAGAATCCTTGTCTTCCCTTGCACTTTCCCAGGCCTTCTTCCTAGTAAACTGGGGGATATTTCGATCGGTCGTGACGCTTGTCGCATCTTTCCTTTTGTATGTCTTAGATGCGCTGGTCAGTCCTCGCTTAATCACATTGGCAAAGCTCATACTATGGGTCTGGCTTGTTCTTACCCATTAAAAGTGTCAAAGTGTTAATCTTGATTCATCTCATCCCGAAGTGAAAAATTTCGTTAGTTCGAAATCCGAAATTGAAATCTTACGCACACTAATTAAAGTAGTTTCGAGGGTGGGGAATAGTATCAGCTCCTGAGGATTCTTTAACATCCAATGATTGGCGAGCACAAGGCCTTTATCAAGAGGATAACGAATGAAACCAAGATCCAAATTGCGATCTCGCTAAATGGAGGCCACATAAAGATTCCAGAGTCGATATTGAGCGAGAAGCCAGACCAGGAAGACGGCGTAGCTACACAGGCCACTGGCTCTCAAGTGATTGATATCCACACTGGCGTCGGATTTTTGGACCATATGATTCACGCGCTAGCGAAGCACTCCGGTTGGTCATTGATCGTGGAGTGTATCGGCGATTTGCACATTGATGATCACCACACCACTGAAGACTGTGGTATTGCCCTTGGTGAAGCTTTCAAACAGGCTCTAGGCCAAGTGCGTGGTGTGAAAAGATTTGGTTTTGGGTTTGCGCCTCTGGACGAGGCTCTATCCCGTGCAGTCGTCGATTTGTCCAACAGGCCATACGCAGTTATTGACTTAGGTTTGAAAAGGGAGAAAATCGGTGACCTGTCCTGTGAGATGGTCCCTCATTTTCTCGAGAGTTTTACCGAGGCTGCGAGACTGACCATCCATGTGGACTGCCTCAGGGGATTCAACGATCATCACAGAAGTGAAAGTGCATTTAAAGCACTTGCGATTGCCTTAAGAGAGGCTACTGCACCCAACGGCACTGACGACGTCCCCTCCACGAAGGGCGTGCTCATTTAGAGAGTTTGAAATAGTTATTTATTTACACGTTACCAATCCTGTATTCATTTGTCAAAGTTGGTCAAGATGCTTAGCAGTTCCTCCGCATGCTTTGTAGAGTCCTCTGCACGGATCGCAGCGTATTTGCCACCAGTCTTCAATGGGCGCTGTTGGTAGTTTCTGCCCGACATTTGGAGCCTGGCTCTGGGGCTCAGACCGCTAACCACTTTGGCTCTTAGCGTGACTTTCCCGTTGTCCTCGACAGCAGCCTGTTGCACTTCGAAAGGAAATACCAACTCTCTGACGAAGTCACCCATGTTGTAATCGACTTGAGAGGTCATTGGAGAGGAAGAACTAGCGTTGGCCACAAACCCGCCAATAGCAGCTAGGCGATCGTTACCGTCGACGTTCAAAAATCTGCCGGGAACAATGGTCTTGCTCACCACACCATTGGGGGAATTTCTCAGCCTGCCCGCAAGGTTATAGCTGAGGCCACCGGTGCCCAAAACATTCTGCATGGTAGATCTATTCAAGCGCCTGGAGGCGCTATTACTTTCGCCGCTCCTGACCGCCAGAAATTTCACCGCGAGATCGTGCAAATCCTTGGGCGTGAAACGCTTGCTTTTCAGCGCCTCTGGGTCATTTTGAAGTAGCCACTGCTTAAAGTTCTTGCGCAGCGCCTTCACAGCGGGCAGCTTAGTTTTGACGCTCTTCTGTGAAGTAGTGCCACCAGAGGCCACGTTGAGAAAAGATGACAGGGGTGCCAATTGATCTGCCTTGGAACTCGCGCCTTCGAAGAGCGGGTTTGCCCTGCCTGGATTGTATTTTGGCGCCAACCCCATCTCTTGAAACCGAACTCTGTTCCATTGGGCTCCTCCACTGGGCTCGAAGGTAGTGACACGCTCCAGAGTGTCTAAGTCGTTATAAATCAGGTAGCGAGATTTAATTTTCGAAGGTATGGAAGATTTTAGACCCCATTCCTGGCGATATAGAGTGGAGGGTCTCGTTTCGACAATTTGATGTGTTGGATGGTGACGGGGGCCAGATTGGACCAAGGGTTTATTGGTACGGGCCACCTGGGAAAGCCGGGAGTTTTTGACAAGCTGCGCAAGGCGCTCAGATGACAGAGACATGGAAACGGGGCGCCTGGATAGTTTTCTGGCCGTTTTGTTGGATTCGACATTTGCAATATTTTAATATTCCATGTTAATCATGAATGAAGAAAAAAAAACCGCCGGAGGTTCGTATATGGTGATGCCGAGACGAGGATAATACGGTAATATCAAGCATTTGAAGGCTCATTGAATATTATCCCTCCCACTTCCCAGAAGCATATGATTAGTATTGGTGGGTGAATGCAAAGCACTGGTACACTCTGCTGTAAAGGGCTCATCTAGCGATACCAATGCGTTTATCCACGCGATAATAAAAATAATAAAAATAATAAATAGATGAACGGACTGTGTGTCAGGACTACCTCGAACTGGCTAGTAGGCACAACGTGCGATTGAGCAGCAATCATGCCTGCGGCTAAAGGAAAGCCTGACGAAGAAGAGCACATGACCTAAACCCAAAGGAGCCCTAACTCACGTGTTATTAGGGTACGGACGTAAAACATGACACAAAATTTTTCACAGCGCCGAACAAGAAACGTGATTTTCAAAGAGTGGAATAGAGTATATTAGCAACCCACATCTATTCTCACTTCACTACACTTACTTCTCACATAAGAATCCATAGATTCCCTCCCATCATATTATGGCTGATTTGACTAATCAAGTGGAAAATTTGAATATCAACGAGAATGCTTCTTCCTACGTGCCTCCTCATTTGAGAAACAGCAGCGGGAGACGTCCTAGAAACAACGACGGTGGTGACGGTGGTGACGGTGGTGAAAGCGGTGACGGCGGTGACGGTGGTGATGGCTCCAACTACAGCAACAAGGGTAGTTTCTTCGGTCGTGGCCGCGGTGGCGGAGGCGGCGGTGGCGGATTCTACAGCAACCGTGGCCGTGGCGGCGGTGGCTTCAGAGGTGGCAACAGCGGTGGTCCTGGCGGCGGTTTCAGACCAGCAGGTACTGGTAGATGGGTCAATGGGAAACACGCCCCAGCGGCCAGAAACGAAAAGACGGAGTTGCAGCTGTTTGGTGCCATCGGTGACCCTAACGTGCAGTCCTCTGGTATCAACTTTGACAACTACGACGACATCCCCGTGGAGGCGTCAGGAGAAAACGTTCCGGAGCCAGTGACGGAGTTCACCAGCCCACCGCTGGACGAGTTGCTACTCGAGAACATCAAGATGGCGCATTTCACCAAGCCCACACCCGTGCAGAAGTACTCGATCCCGATCGTGGCTAACAAGAGAGATCTCATGGCGTGTGCGCAGACCGGTTCCGGTAAGACCGGTGGGTTCCTGTTCCCAGTCTTGTCTGAATCGTTTGGCAACGGTCCCTCTGAGGTACCAGACAGCGCCAAGGGTTCTTACATGAGAAAGGCTTTCCCCACCGCTGTCGTGTTGGCCCCAACCAGAGAGTTGGCCACCCAAATCTTCGACGAGGCCAGGAAATTTACTTACAGGTCTTGGGTGAGAGCCACTGTTGTGTACGGAGGTAGCGACGTGGGTGCCCAGATGAGAGATTTGGATCGCGGCTGTGATCTGCTGGTGGCCACCCCGGGCCGTCTCAACGATCTTTTGGAACGTGGCAAGATCTCTTTGATGAAGGTTAAATACCTGGTGCTTGACGAAGCCGACAGAATGTTGGATATGGGGTTCGAGCCCCAGATCAGACACATCGTGGAAGGTTGCGACATGCCCTCTGTGGACGACAGACAGACGCTTATGTTTTCGGCCACTTTCCCCGTGGATATCCAGCATCTGGCACGTGACTTCCTCAGCGACTACGTCTTCCTGTCCGTCGGCAGAGTTGGTTCCACTTCTGAAAACATTACCCAGAGAGTGCTTTACGTGGAGGACGAGGACAAGAAGTCTGCCCTTTTGGACCTCTTGTCTGCCACTAGCGATGGATTGACCTTGATCTTTGTCGAGACCAAGAGAATGGCCGACCAGTTGACCGACTTCCTCATCATGCAAGAATTCAAAGCTACCGCGATCCACGGTGACCGTACGCAATCTGAACGTGAAAGGGCACTAGGTGCCTTCAAGAGCGGGAAGGCAGACCTTTTGGTCGCTACCGCCGTTGCTGCCAGAGGTTTGGACATTCCTAACGTTACCCACGTTATCAACTACGACTTGCCCGGTGACGTCGACGACTACGTGCACAGAATCGGTAGAACCGGTCGTGCCGGAAATACCGGTCTCGCCACCGCCTTCATTAACAGGAACAACAAGAACATTGTCAAGGGGATGATCGAGATTCTATCTGAGGCCAACCAAGAGGTTCCTCCATTTTTGACTGAATTGTCCAGGGAATCTAACTTCGGCTCTTCTCGTGGCGGCAGGGGTGGTGGCAGTGGCTTCTTTAACAACCGGACCGCGGGCTCGAGGGACTACCGTAAGCAGGGCACTGGCTCCTTCGGTGCTTCGCGTGGTGGTGGTAGCAGTGGCTCCTGGGGTGCCTCTCGCGGCGGCGCTAGCGGCGGTGGCGGGGGCTCCTGGGGCAGCAGCAGCAGAACTTCCAACTGGGGCTCTTCTGGCTCTTCTGGCAACTCCTGGTGGTAATGATTTCCTTTTTGCCATGTTGCAAAAAATTTTTTTTTTCTCTCCCACTCACCAATTTTTTTTATTACTATTATTATTACTGTTGTCGTTTTTTTCCAGTGGTTATCGTATTATACAATTGTGCAATAGAATGTTTTCCGCTTTCCAAGGCATTTACCTCCTCTGCATGATAATTTGTTATTATATCCAATCATTGCTCTCCATAGAAAACCAAAAAAAAAAAATAAGAAGCATGGAATGGAGATCTCGAGGGCTCCTTCTACTCAGCTACCCTCTTCATTAATTTAAAAATCTTCGTCGGTCCATTGAGCAGGAGTGCGACGACGATCTTTAAATAACGTTTGTTCAAGTCTAGTCATAGAATCTCATTTCAGGCTTTTTAAGGTTTCGTGAAGGATAGATATAAAAAGAAGAATATTTTTCTTTTTACTCGCTCATGAAAATAGTTCCTATAGATCGGCCTATTAACATTCATGTCACAGTTGTATAGTAGTGTTTTTATATTAGATTTCCTTTTCTAATTCTATGTTTATTATTCTACTATTTACATGATTCAAAGAATAACTAACTTAGCCGGAACAGCTTTCGCAAAATTGGTTGTCCTTGCCCCCCTCACAAGATAGCGGCGTCTTGTCATGTATGCCATAAACGTCTTCCCCCCAATTAAGCGCATTATGATCATTTTTTTCCATGTCAGTGATCTTCAACGAAGCTTCACTGGGCCCAAAGAAATTGATATGATGCTTAGAAAAAGTTGTCTCCGGGTATTTACCCAAAACAGGAACCCTCGAATCCTGTGTATCGGTATCCTTCAGCTTCACCGGCCCTTGTAACGTGTTATCGTCGTTCACCGTAAATTGGATTGCAGCAGACGCCGCTTGCGTTCTCAAGTAATACATGCCAGTCTTCAAACCTTGCTTCCAAGCATAAAAATGCATGCTCGTCAATTTGCCCATCGTGGGGGACTTCATGAAAAGATTTAAACTTTGAGATTGATCGATAAAGGGTGACCTATCGCGTGCCATATCGATGAGTCGTCTTTGAGGGATCTCCCACACGGTTTTGTAAAGTCGCTTGATCCAATCGGGCAATCCCTGAATGTTCTGCAGCGATCCATTATCTGCCACAATCCTATTTTTCAATTTTTCATTCCAAATGCCCAACTCACAAAGATGATGGACCATGTATTGGTTAACATTGATAAACTCGCCACTTAAAACCCTTCTTGTATACACATTTGACGTCATGGGTTCAAATGACTCCGTGAAACCTAGGATTTGAGAGGTAGATGCCGTGGGCATAGGTCCCAAGAGTAACGAATTCCTGAGTCCGGAACCATTCTGAATTTTATCCTTCAACAACTCCCAATCACGATACAGAAACTTGTAATTATTCTCATTTAATCCCCAAAAATCGAACTGGAGTATACCATTACTGGCTGGCGACCCTTTGAACGTCTCATATGGCCCGAATTTTTCTGCTAATTCAATGGAAGCCTCTATTGCTCCATGATAGATTGTCTCAAATATTTGCTTATTCAAGATGGCCGCCTCTTGTGATTCAAAGGGAATCTTCAAAATGAAGAAAACGTCAGCTAAACCCTGAACTCCAATAGCCTGTGGCCTGTTTCTCCGGTTGCTATACTCCGCTTGTGGTGTTGGGTATTTACAAACATCAATTACTCGGTCCAAATTCTTAGCGACAGTTTTTACCACCGAATGCAACTTGACGAAATCAAAAACACTTCCCTTGTTAGCCACTTGGGTCACGAAAGCTGGTAAAGCCACTGAAGCCAAATTGCAAACGGCAGTCTCATCTTTAGAACTGTACTCCACAATTTCACAACACAAGTTTGAAGATTTGATAGTACCTAAATTTTTCTGGTTCGATTTGGAGTTGCAAGCGTCTTTGTAAAGCATAAAGGGTACACCTGTTTCTACTTGACATTGTAATATTTCTGACCACAATTTTTGAGCCTTCACTCGCTTCAAAAATAATTGAGGGGCAGCTTCGTACTCTTCGTACAAATTTTCGAATTCTTCACCATAAACGTCACTCAAACCCGGTGCTTCGTCTGGACTAAACAGAGACCAATCACCATTTGCTTGCACCCGTTTCATGAATAAGTCTGGGATCCATAATGCAACAAATAAATCCCTAGCCCTGAGTTCTTCCTTGCCATGATTTTTTCTGAGTTGCAAAAATTCAAAGACATCTGAATGCCATGGCTCTAAATAAATGCAATAGGCACCGGGTCGTTTGTTACCACCTTGATCCACGTACCTAGCAGTGTTGTTGAAGACACGAAGCATTGGCACTAAACCATTAGAAACGCCATTGGATCCCGACACATAAGCGCCACTGCCCCTTATGTTGGAAACGTGAATACCTATGCCCCCTGAGGCCTTAGAAATTAGTGCCGTCTCATGCAAAGTCTTGAAAATACCATCAATAGAGTCCTCCTTCATACCGACAAGAAAGCAGGATGACAGATATTGATTAACGGTTCCAGCATTAAAAAGAGTAGGTGAGGCATGAATGAAAAACTTCTGCGACATGAGTTCATAAGTTTCAATCACAGCATCTATATCGTCAAAGGGGCCATGGATAGCAAGGGCTACTCTCATGAACATAAACTGCGGTGTCTCATGTATTTGACTTTTATCCTTCTTGACCAAGTATGACTGACACAACGTTTTCCATCCAAAATAGGTGAAAAAGAAGTCTCTCTTATGCACAATAGCTTGATTCAGTCTTTTCTCATGCTTTAGGGCCATTTCATAAAACTCTTGAGATATCACACTCTTCGAGGGTGCCCTATGAATCTTCTGTCGTTTATTCGGTATTTCATCCGTCCGCATATCTATTCTTGAGACCGTTCTCAGCTTCCCCAAGTTTTCTGTGAAAGTCTTACCTTCTAGAAATCGGTGTAACTCCGAAACCTCTAGCCTAGCGGCCAATGTGGAGTGGTCTGGATGAACGCTAGTCAACGAAGCCAACGTCTCTGCTGCATGCTGCACTACTTGCAATTTTTCAACGGCATTCGGTATACCACTCGAAACTTTCTCCACTACGTTATCGATATCGATATAAGTCGTATTCAAACCAAACGAGAGCTCCCGTAACCTCTTCCCCAGCAGTGCCGGATTGTATTGAAAGTTTGAGCTTGCACCATTCTTTCCCCCAGTAGTCGCCACTTTGGTCATGATACTAGATTTTCGTGATAATGTGAATAGTGATTAAGCAGTTATAGCTAAAATAGCATGTACAAACCCGTATGTGTGTCTTTGGACTTTGATTACTATTCTTCACTTGCTCGCCTTCTGCCTAAAGTTCACCTCCGATGCCCGCAACATGCGAAGGTGCGGCTGACCCCGTGACAGCGAAAAAGCATGATTGAAGCCAAATGGTCAGCATCAATTTGTGAGATTCTGCTCCTTCATGTTCCTATTAATGGAACAGTAAAATGAATTTGCGTACGCAGTTTAACTAAGCTGGTAAGGTTATACCAAATGACTCGACGAGAAGACCAAAAGCCATTTCGCATTCGTCAACAAAAACTTCATGGCAATGGTCCATTCCATGTTTGGTTTAGCGCCAAACAGTTTTACTGAATTGCCATTTATCTTGTCCTTGTGCATCAGGTAAGGAAGATCAAGGCTGCAGTCGTTTCTGCTCGCGCTACTTTGACTTTCACTTGTTTCACCAGAGGACCTTGATAACCACACAGCCATCTGCTGAATGATACCCAAAACACACTCCATAGCCCTGTCAAAATTGGTCTCTTTGCGAAGAAATCTGCCCAATTTGAAATTCTCATTGCTGTACAATTCGTAGGCTTCCCACTCTTGCGTCTCTTGATTAAGTTTAGAAACTGTGGAAAAAGACCCCATTGGTTGCAGTTTGTAACCCTCCAATTTCAACTTCAATCTAGCAGATATCGTACCCAATAGTAGTGCCACTTGACCCAGACCTGCATTTATCTCATTCCAGGGGACCATCGCATTTTCGAAGCCGCCTATTCTCAGACCGTTGATGACACCAAAAGGACCTTCATGTGATATTTTGAATGTCTCATTGTAAATATTGACCTTACGCAGTTTATCCAGATTATTGAGTGTGAATTCGTATTGATTCTTTAGAGAACGAACCTCTTTGGAAAACTCCAACTGCTCCAGGTCTTCGATATTTTTCCTTTTCAACTCTTCTTCCTCACGCTGATTTTTTGCCTTCAAGCGCGCCTCTAAATCTGTCAGCTCATCGTCCAGCTCTTCATCTTGCTGCTCTAATTGCAACAGTTCCTTGAACAATTTCTCTCTCTCATCTTTCAACCGATTAATTTCTTCTGCGGTGACATCAGGGGAATTGGACGATAACCTTTTTTGCTTCTCAAGTCGGGACAAAAACTGCTTGTACGTATCTCTCTCCTTGATGGCATCGTCATACTCACTTTGCAAGCGTTGAATCAAAATGTTGCAACAGTCTTGGCATACAGGATAATCAATGTTGGTCTTGGAAGATAGTATATTGAAAACATTCGCCAGTGCCGTCACCTGAGTGGAAAGCGTTCTTGATGTAGTAGGCAGTAAGTGGTTTTCATCTGGTTCATCGCCGGATTCATCTTCTCGAAACGTCGTTCGCGGTGAAGTGTCTAATGATGTTTGATGCGAGGGTATCTCATCATGAGAACTGTCTTGTAAAAACACGTAGGAGTCCAAGACGGAATTTGGCAGATTCAATCCCGCCGGAGAAACAACATTTTTCAGCCTTTGTAAGCGGTCTCCTGGAATTTTGTCGCTCTTAGGACAGTAGTCATTGCTAAAGTTCAGAAGCATATCTCTCTGAGCAAGACTCAAATCAAATAGCGAGCTGTCAATTTCTAAGGGCAACTGACAGTTCTGACATTTGAGGCTCGTCTCATCGGCATTTTTCATGTTTATAACTGCTTTCAAAGCTTGGAGCAGTGGTAAATATCAGCCTCACATAAGTATTCCCTTTAGAATCTAGTGATTTTAAAAACAATTTCATTCAATTTTGAAGACCAAAATCAACCTTTGAGAACGAAATGTCTGCTATTTACAAGGCATGCATCTATATAACATCACAACTACCATTTATAATACCAGTATAGATTAGGGCTTTCATCATGTAGTTCTCTGACCACCTCAGTGGGATCATCGTGCGTGAACCTTCGCGACGAAAGGTCGTTACTGGTCCTTTGCAAATACATTTCTTTCATTTTAAGCAAAGATGCGGATTCCGTAGGATCTATGATGTAAGTTGAGCTTACTAGGGGTCTATTTTTGGGACAGGCCGGCACCTTGCCCCGAGATTCGGTATGCTGTCTGACACCTTCACTGATGAGCGGCTCTAAAGGCTCTCTGATACATATTTCAATACCTCGAGGGGCCCACAATTCGTGCAACCCCATATATTTGTATTTGCCGGTGGTTCGCAGTAAGAAGTAGCCTATATCCTTAAGGACGACTTCAATGCTTCCCTGGAATGGTGGAATCACATGCCGGACATAGTTCTCTCGCTTGCAAATCCCAGGCTGCACACCACAATACTTGGCCAATGGATGTGACTCGTCTCCGCAAGATCCAAAAACTTCAAATCCTTTTTCTACATTTCTAAATTCACGACCTTCAGCCGGGAGATAGCTGATTATCTGGTTAATGGTACCAGCGGGTGGCTGCCAAAAGAAAATACCGCCGACTGTAAAGCAATTACCGTTCTCATTACCTTTCACTGTTTTAATGTTATGCTTTTTGAGTTTCCTGGTATTGAATTTTTCAGTTTTCCTTATCGTTTCAAGCCAATCCCTTTGAATAATATGTTCCAAATGAACCTCATTGACATCGCGGGTGAAGCCGGGCAAGTCGTGGATAAGTTTCTCACCTATTCTGTACCCCTGCACGTTTCTTGTCATGTTAGGGATGTGGGATACGCCTGCAGCATGAGTTTTGAAAAAATGCTTGATATTCTTCAAATCTTGAAAGCTGGGCCCTTGTGAAGATAAATTGTCCTGAGAATCCGTGCGAATCTTGTAACCCAAAAACTTTCTCATCATCGAATTAATCAACGTAGACTTTCCAACATTAGCATCCCCAACTAAATACGAACTAGCCTTCATCAAGGCATATGCACTTTGGAGGTTCCATTTTTTAAGTCCAGATACTGCTACCGTCTTATTAGTTACAATGCCCAATTGATATTTCAAAAACGCGCTGAAAAAAACGAAAGCCTTTCTTTGAAGTGTCCCTTTATCTTTTGCCAATTGATCACCCTTTGTAAGTAGAAGAGAAGCATTAAAGTTTGGGCTTTCTAACAAGGACTTTTCGAAATGGAAAGGAAACTCGGGTAAAGGCACTATATGTAGAATGCTACTACCACTGGGCACTTGCGATAGAACCTTATCAATTGTAAACCGATGAAACCCTTCCAAGTCGTATCGGTTTCGATGCAAAGCATCATTGCACCGTTTGCAAACCAGTGGTTCCTCCATTGTCTCTTTTAATTCTTCTAGAGACCCCACATTTTGCACCTCTTTTACTCGTTGCAAATCTTGACTGAAAAGTAAATACTTGATATCCTCGACCGTTTGCACTTTATTTATTGTAGGTTTCTTAGGTTCGACATAATAACCAACACCTTGTGAATTTCCATTTTGTAATTTGATACCGCACGAATTACAGTTTATCAGCCTTGCAAATGTTGTGGAAAGCCTTCTTCGACCAAAGAACAACATTCAAAGTTCCATAAAACAACAACCCTTTTTTTAAATACACCCTACACTCTAATATTTCAATATTTCAACTATTATTATCGTGGAGTTTATGATGGTTAACAATCATCTTTAACGGATTCTCAGAAAAATTTTTCAGAATTCTCAAAGAGATGAGATGAGATGAGATGAGATGAGCTTTGAACAAAATATGTGAGAATTCAATTGCAAGGTTCACTGTACCAATTTGGGTTATCACAGGAGATTATCAACCATGGGTAAAGTTTCGAAGTCCACCAAGAAGTTTCAATCCAAACATTTGAAGCATACTCTTGATCACAGGAAGCGTGAGAAGGAGTACAAGAAGAAGCTTCAAGGCCGTCGCGGTAACAGGAGCGAAAGGGAGAAGAAGGATGCTGCTTTGACCAAAGAGGAGCAGCTCGCTAGAAAAAGCTCAAAGGAAGAAGTTTTCAGAGACATGTCTATGGATAAATTTTTTGATGGTAAAATTGACGTGCCCAAACAGAAACAATCCAAGAGGAAGCGGCCTGCGAAGAAGACAGAAGAGTTATCATCATCATCTGAGGATGAAGAAACGATGGCTGAAAGTATGACTCAAATATCCGAGACTGATCCAGATTTTTACAAATATCTACAAGAAAATGACAAAGACTTACTGGACTTCGGTGGAAGTAACCCATTGGATGGTGTAGAGGAAGATGATCAAGAAGAGGAAGGTAGTCCGGAACCAGCGAGAGTGGTTGCGGAGGAAGACTCTCAATATAGTGACTCAAAGGAGACTACCAAGGATTCCAAGACTGCATTGACATTGAAACTGGTGAGGAGCTGGAAGGAGAAACTGCACAACTCGCCAAACTTCAAAACAATTAGGAATGTTGTCTCAGCATTCAAAATGGCTATCAACATGAACAATGATGAAAGTACAAAAGATTTCAAGTATTCTATTGCTGATGAAAGTGCCTTCCAAGAATTATTATTTGTCGCTTTGAGAGATTTGCCCCGTGCCATCCAGTCCATGATTCCATACAAAACTTCACACGGTTCCAGGTCGTTGCCTTCAAGTACCACTGTATCCAAGATGTCTTCGATAGTTAAATCTCATGCAGCGTCGCTGGTGATATCTCTCAGCGAGATATTTAATACAGAGACGGCAGCATTGGTTTTACAGTCAGTGAACCAACTTCTGCCATATTTGATATCTTATAGGCGCATCTTGAGAGAGATTATTAAGGCTGTGGTAATGATTTGGAGTACGACTAGGGATGTGGAGACACAGATTGCCGCTTTTGCGTTTTTGATTAACTCTTCCAAGGAGTATAAGAAGTCTCTGTTGGAACTCGTCTTGAAAACAACGTATTCCACTTTCATTAAGAATTGTCGCAGAACTGACGTGAGGACCATGTCCTTAATTAATTTTCAGAAAAACTCGGCCAGTGAACTGTTTAGCATCGACGAATCGGTAGGGTATCAGGTCGGGTTTGAATACATCAGGCAATTGGCAATCCACTTGAGAAATACGATCACTGCGACCACTAAGAAGACGAACAAGCACGACCCGTCAGAGGCGTACAAGATTGTCTACAACTGGCAGTTCTGCCATTCTTTGGACCTCTGGTCCCGTGTACTGTCCTTCTCATGTAGCTTTAACAGGGAAAAAGGCCGTGACTCGCAATTGAGAGATTTAATCTACCCATTGGTTCAAGTTACATTGGGTGTGATCCGTCTGATCCCCACTGCTCAGTTTTTTCCTTTGAGATTTTACTTGATTAGATCATTGATTAGGTTGTCCCAGAATACTGGTGTCTACATTCCCATTTTCCCTCTGCTGTTAGAGATTCTCAACTCCAATGCTTTCACAAAGGTACCTAAAAAGAAAGAGTCTCTTGAAGCTTTCGATTTTGACCACAACATCAAATGCAATAAGGGATATTTGGGCACCAGGACATACCAGGAGGGTCTCTCGGAACAATTTGTGGAATTGCTGAGCGAATATTTTGTGCTATACTGTAAGAGCGTCTCTTTCCCAGAATTGACCACGCCAGTAGTAATCGCCCTTCGCCGTTTCGTTAAGACTTCAAAGAACACAAAATATAACAAGCAACTTTCCAATATTGTTGAAAAGTTGAACCAAAACAGTGTTTACATTGAGGAAAAAAGGTCAAAGATTGACTTCAGCCCAAGTAATAAGGCAGAGGTTGCGAAATTTTTGAGTGATGTTCCCTGGGAAAAGACACCATTGGGTGCCTATGTCGTTGTTCAAAGAGAAGTGAAGGATGAAAGGGCCAGATTGATTAGAGAAAGTTTAGAAGCTGAGGATAAAGAGAAGGAGAGCAAGCATAAGGAAGAATCACTAGAAGATGTTGACAGTGATGGTGACAGCGAGATGTCAGATGAGTGATACAACATGTTCTTTGGTATTCTTCGCATCTTATTTGTATACTATAGTATTTCACTTTTTTTATAAAGAAGGGCGAGTAGTGAGATTAGTATGAAAACTACAAGCAACATTTTTAAAAGCAGGGAAAACAAAAGGCATAGCGATACGAAGCTGTTGAAACCTGTTCGTGATTTAACCTACACTCGCACTCTTCTTTGTTTGTAAGGAAGTCCACTACTTTATTGACCAAAAATTTAAGTTCAGCGGCTAATGAGTTCCAACACACCCAACAATAGTTCCCTTAACTGCACACCAATCTCGGAGAAAAAAAAAGTTTTTAAACCTCCAGTGAAAAGTTTTCAGCATCTACCATTTACGCCAAGTACTCTGCCCAAGGCACCCCTTTCCAAAGTTGAAAAAGGATCCATCGAAGACAAACAATTGGCTAACAAAATGAGACTCCTAAACAATGAACTTGCTTCTCAGATAAACTCATACAGAAGAACTACCAGTCAACTGCAACAAGCCATTAAAATTGTTAGGAACTATGAACAGGAAGATAAGACCCTTCGCTTGATTGATAAATGGAGGGGAATATCACAAGGAGGGATGTCCTATATGCTCAACTCCACTCTCTTGAAAATCTCTAGGCTTGGCGGCTACGAAGAGTTAAAGAGGAAGGAAGTAGAAGCCGAAAAGCGAAAAATCGAGTATCAGGTGGATGACAGGCTACAAGATGAAATGGATAGCGTTCTTGAGTCTGAGGAATTTAAAATGCTTGCAGGAGAAGAACAGGAAGAATACAAGAACCGCATGCAAGATAAAATAGACGAAGCTGAGACTTGGAAGGAAAAGGAGCTTTCCAAGTTAGACGAGAAGGTAAAAGCGAGTGCTAACCAGGAGATGACAATGGAAGAATTGTCTCGAAGGTTGAAAGTGGATTATGATTTAGTATTTCCGGAATGAAAAGAGTTTTTCATTTTGTATCTCTCTATGAAAAAGATTATATATATAATACTATGCTTGGAAAATATCTTCTAATTTTAATCTAGGGGCAATGTTCATCGAAAGTAATTCTTGGAAGAGCAATTTGGCAGCGTATGGAATGGACATTTTGTTTATGTGTTCAGCGCTCCTACAAGTGGTGCACCAACCGCTGTAGCCCATCAAACCGCATTTGTCACAAACATCAACCTCAAAGGCATCAGAACTGGTCATTAGTCTTTCCAGCAATAGTTGTGAGGCGCCGTAAGCGATTACGCAGTCTCTCTCCATTTCACCCAGCCTTAGACCACCGTCCCTAGATCTACCTTCAGTGGGTTGACGCGTCAAGACCGCCCTTGGTCCTCTAGCTCTTGCATGCATCTTGTCCAATACCATGTGCTTCAATTTTTGGTAGTAAATGGGGCCAAAAAAAATGTATGCTTGCAAACATTCACCTGTGATACCGGAATACAACATATCCTTCCCGGAATAGTTGAACCCATTATCCACAAGAATCTTAGACATATCATCTAGTTTGGAACCACCGAAGCATGTACCATATTCGAGAGACCCGTTCAAGACACCTGCCTTACCCGAAATCAGTTCTATCATTTTGCCGACTGTCATACGAGAAGGGAAACCATGTGGATTCATAATGATATCGGGTACTACACCTTGATCACTGAATGGCATGTCCTCTTGTTGAACAATAATACCACAAACACCTTTCTGACCATGCCTTGAAGAAAACTTGTCACCTAGTTCTGGCCTTCTATTCTGTCTCAATAGCACTTTGATCAATGCCTGATCATTGTCAGAAACAGACATCATAACTTGGTCAATATGAGATGGTTCAGGTGCCCTGTAAATCACTGGTGTTTCCCTATATTGTGACTGACTTTGCGTCAGTACACCTTCTGATGCATTGGTAGGAACAGATTTATTGATGTAAATCTGGCCGCTATCCAATTTCATACCGACTTCGCCCAATCCATCGGGCCCCAAGGATTTATGCTGCCAAATGGGTTCACCATTTTCATTAACACGCATACCGCCAATAATATCTTGCGTGTGGTTTGGATATCTTTTTAACACAGCAGTTGTTTTCCTACGAGTTTCACAACGGCCAAAGCCTCTGTCGATGGAAGACTTGTTCAACACAAGTGCATCCTCAATATCGTAACCGGAATACGACATAATGGCCACTGTGGCATTCTGCCCAGCAGGGAGCTTGTCATAATCGATCAACTCAATAGTCTTCGTTTTCACCATTGGTTGTTGCGGGTAGATCATCAGATATAATAAAGTATCTATTCTCTTGAACTGGTTGTATGCAATAGCACCAATTGCCTGCTTTCCCATTGCACACTGATAGGTATTACGTGGAGATTGGTTGTGATGTGGATATGGGATCAATCCAGCACATGCACCAAGTATAGTGAAAGGTTCAATTTCCAAATGCGTTATTTCCTGAGTAATATCTTTCTCATATAAGGCAATAAAAGAGTCATTCTCTTCGTTAACATCCATGTATTCGACCAAACCCAACTTTAAGAAGTCGTCGAAGACCAGCTTACCTTTTAGCAATTCCTTCAAATGTTCCGCTGTTACCCTTGATTTGCCATTCGAGACAATAATCAATGGTCTACAAATTCTACCGCCATCCGTGGCAATATGAACCGCTTTTTGGTGAGAATTGGTGTAAATGGAAATAAATTCAGAAACTTTTCCGGAACGTCTAAAATTCCTAAATTGCGACACGAACTTTACGGGCAATTTTGTGGTACCAATAAGTGTACCGTTCAAATAAACACCATAATGCAAATGGAGTGATGCACTGTCAATTAATGTAATATCTTCCACACCCAGTATGTAGCAAAGCTTTTTAATCGGTTCTTCTTCGTCATCAGTGGTAATGTGTGTCATCAATGCCAGATTCTTTACCAAGCCGCACGCTTCACCTTCTGGAGTGTCTGCGGTACATAACATACCGAATTGGGATGGTTGTAACGCCCTTGGACCAGAAACTTTTCTTGATTTTTCGAATTGAGAAGAGATCCTGGTCATCATGCCCAAGGCTGAAATATATGACAGCCTAGATAAAACGTGTGTGACGCCTGCCCTTTCCATCTTGAATCTCTTTAAAGACCAATTACCTGTGGAAATCGCTCTGTTCAACCCACTCGTAATATTGTTGGAATGAACGTTAATGGAAAGCAAAGCATCGTATTCCATTGCCCTATTAGGTTTCTTGAGAACTTTATCTATACTTGCTTTGAAATCGTTGTTGAATTTTTTGAACAAATCTTCAAACAGCAAGGAAAGCAACTGACCTGCTAATTCCAAACGCTTATTGCCGACATAATCTCTATCATCCACCATTTTATAGTTTTGCATCGCCATTACCACCCTGCGGGTCATCATAGCGATATACAGTGCTTTCTCTCTGAAATCAAGCGCTGCAACGGTCAAATGCGCAATCACTGTAGTAGCAATTGCTTCGATGCCTTCTTGCAAAACTGACAATTTTTGTCTTCTGACTGTTTTGACTTTACTACCAATGTATTCTAATGCTTGCTGCTGCGTGTACAACTTCAATTTCGAGGCTTCCTCCAAATTAACGGCAAATGTGTCTTGATAACTGCTATCATTACCACACACCAATTGCATAACTTCCAAATCGGAAATGATGCCGCACGCCTTAAGCACAACCACAATGGGTACTTCTTCTGCAATTGAGTTGTGCTTCAAATAAATTTTGTCATTTTTTGTCACCACATAGGTTTTGGATTTTCTTTCATGAGTAGATGAAGTCACAGAGGCCTGCACAATAGCTTTCTTTTCATCTGCCTCCACGATAATTCTGTTCTTTGACAGTTGCTCTTGCACTAAAATCACCTTCTCGGTACCATTGACGATAAAGTATCCACCTGGGTCCAAGGGGCACTCGTTCAACTTCGCCATAGTTTTTTCGTCACTATTATGCAAAATGCATTTGTTGGATCTCAACATAATTGGCATCCTTCCAATTTCTACATCTTTATGCATAATGATATTCCTACCTCTTGTGTACTCAATGTCCACATAAATAGGTGCTGAGTAAGTCATATCTCTGAGTCGGCATTCCTGAGGTGGTATCAAATAATCTTCAACAGAAGAGTTGGATTTCTGTCCTACTCTGATGTCCACGTATTTGAGATAGAATTCTGGATCTACGTCACTTAGGATCAATTGATTCGCCTTGATAATTTTTTTCAGATCGACATCCACAAAATAGTTGAAAGAGTCCAAATGCTGTTTCACTAAACCTTTAACTTTTAAGAAAGCTGGCAGCAAGTTCCACTTATCTTCTGCTGTGCTTATTTCATCAGTCAACTTTTTACCCTTGTAAACAGGTTGCAAGAGCTCTTGGAAAGTATCATCTTTATTCATATGAGGTTGCTTCCCTACTTTGCTAGATACCATCGTCAAACCCCCAGAAGCCGAACGAGAAGCTTCGAACGGCCTTTAAGTGTATGACGAGCTCAACCTGGAGAATGATTTTCGATGCTCATCGCATATTTTGAAAAATTTGAAAATACGTAGAAAATGAGTTTAAGAACAAGCAATTTCAACTAAAGGCTGATTGATAACTTCAAAACGATCTAAGAAGGTCTTGCCGCTTTCTAGTGTTTATCTGGAGGTTGTTCGCTACTTAATCCTTGTTTGTGTTCGTGCTCTCTACATAATGAGTTCTCAACATCTTTTGAGAAGTTCGGTCAATCAATACTTGGAGGAACTGCCCCAACAGATTCAGAGCAGATTATATGAATCACCCGCGACATGTTTGGCAATCTACAGGTTACTTCCCCAGCTGGCTAAATTTTTCATTATGTCCATGGTATTTAACGAAAATGCTATCTTTCTCCGTGATTTGGACAGATGGGTTAAATCAAATGGTAAGCTACAGTTTCAGGATGCCATTAAATCTATGAAGTCGTTGCACTTGCTTATTCCCATTAAGAGCAATGGTCCGATGATGATCAATTTGAATCAGACCTTTCGAGAAAGTTTCAAGAATGCCTTGACTGGCGGGAAAGTGAGCAATTCCTTCGGTATCGTGATGGAGCTAGAACATGATGTCGTCACAATGGTTATGCTGGATAAATTCTCTGCAGATAGATGGGAGACAATTTTGCATTTCATGGTGGGGACATCCCTAGCACATATACCATCTCAAAACGTACTGAATTTACTCAAGCATAGTAAATTGATGGAAGAGATTAATACCACAGGTGAATATAAGATTACCAACGACGGTTTTCAATTTTTGTTGCAAGAGGTCAATTCGCAGATTTGGACCCTGCTGCTGCAATATTTGAAGATGACAGAGATGTTACAAATGGACCCAGTGGACGTTTTGAACTTTATATTCATGCTGGGCGCGTTAGAGTTTGGAAAGCCATACAGTACTGAAGGATTGAGCGAGACACAGAAGATCATGTTGCAGGATATGAGAGACTACGGCCTGGTTTTCCAAAAGGGCTCCAATGCTACCGTCTTCTACCCGACAAGACTGGCCTCCATGTTGACCTCTGACCGCAAGAGCATTAGAGGTGCATCTGGTGCCATGGATAGTGTCTTGAAGCAAAACAAGGAGGATGGTCTTAACAAAAGCGCCCCTACGGTTGCCAATGCCGATGACGAGGCAGATGAAATAGGCTCAAAAGAGCAGCATTTACCAGACGGTGTACTAATTGTGGAAACTAATTTTAAATTGTATTCTTATTCGAATTCTCCACTTCAAATTGCTATTTTAAGCCTTTTCGTTCATTTGAAAACCAGATTTTCCAATATGGTCACTGGTCAGCTAACGAGAGAATCTATCAGAATGGCATTACTTAATGGTATCACTGCAGAACAGATCATTGCGTATTTAGAGACACATGCTCATCCTCAGATGAGGCGATTGGCTGAAGGGCAGCTTGAAAAGAAAATGGAGCTTGATCCAAATTGCAAAGATTCCTTGCAAATTCTACCACCAACAGTCGTGGATCAAATCAAACTGTGGCAATTAGAACTCGACAGAATTATCAGTTTTGAAGGATCGCTTTACTCTGATTTCGAAAGTCACCAAGAATATAGTTTACTAAGCTCGTACGCTCAAGACATTGGTGTATTAATATGGAAAGATGATAGAAAGAAGAAGTTTTTCGTTTCTAAGGAAGGTAACTCTCAAGTTCTTGATTACGCAAAGAGAAAGTTGAAAAAAAATAAAGAATGAGGGCTACCATTCTCTGCAACCACTTACGGTGACTGTTATCATTCATTAAGTTCCGAGACCATCAAAAATATTTTAGGTCACACCAACACATGATTTATACCACTTAAATGCATGACCAAACCTTCTAAAAGAAAGAAAAAAATTCCTTTCGAAAAGAGACGTTTCATTAAAATGCCTGTCTGAAATAAGAATACGAGTTTTTGATATTTACTAATTTGCATTTTCAACTCGATTATGTATAGGGGCTCAGCATCCTGAAAGATAGAAGGAAGTCTATCTATTATTTCCGGTTATTGTGTCTATGGAAGTATCATGCTCAGCGCATCAATGAGCTCCACATCAGTAATAGGAGAGGCACGAAATACATGCTAATAATTGGCCTGGGCCCGTAAATGGCGTCTGCGATTGTTTCAGTGACATTGATGAAAACATAACGAAGATATTTTCGTCATTCTAACCCGCGAACATCGACTATCGGTTCGGCGAGATTTTTAATGTTGTATCTGGGATTTTTGAGGATCATTAGACTGAACTTCAAATTATTGTCGTGACCACTGGAGTTCTTGCTGCAGTTTTCTAACCGTAAATGTAGCATTATTACAGGAGGACATATTTAATTTTGCTCCAGATCAGCTACTTTTCTTGTGGACGGGACGCTGCATATCACCCGTCATCTTTGTATGTTGAAAGTTAGACTGGAATAAGAACGCCTAAGCAAAATACAATTCAATATTACCGCAATAAAAATCAAATGATTAGACCAGTTCGCAAATGGTCAATTTCCAATATTTATAATTCAAAACTTATTAAAAAGCATCTTCATAACGTAACTGTACATGATATTAGAGCGTCCGGTGAAAAGGGCAAAAAGCATACTTCAAATCTAGACGACTGTTTGTATATTGACACCTATTATCAAATGCAAAATTTCTGTGGAGATCAATTAAGAAATCCCTGGCTAGATAAAGGTTTCTCGATATCAGCGCACGTTCAGCGAGTTAAACTTCTCATTTATTTTATTTTATTTTATTTTATTTTATTTTATTTTATTTTTTAACATTTACCGCAATAAGAGAAGAGTCTAAGAAAGATCATTAAAAGGACATAAAAAATATTGTATATGATAATAAAGCAATTCTTCACTGTTCTTAAACCACCCCGGAAGTGCCAATATTTTTACCAATATTTTATAATGCATTTACTAGTGTCAAATTCCAACCGGGTAATGAAAACACGTACACAGTGACAATATTTTGGTTTTTTTTTTTCAGCCTGGATCGAGTTAACATGCAAACGCCAGGTGGTAGGAATTTATTGGTAACGGTTTCTACAAGGGACATAAGGGCCAAATTGAACGAAAAAAAGAGGAACGTGTGGGTTACAGAATATTCTAACTAGTTCAATCGAGTGTTTATTTGCGCTAAATACTAGTGAATACACTTAAACTGCTGTTTGGAGAGTTTTCATACACAGCGAGCTTGTTGTTTACCACGCCAACCACCTCGAGAACTCGACAATTGGTGAAAAGATGAAGATGCTCACGAAGTTCGAATCCAAGTCCACCAGAGCCAAAGGGATTGCATTCCACTCCTCGAGGCCATGGGTCTTGGTGGCGCTTTTCTCATCCACGATTCAACTTTGGGATTACAGAATGGGTACGCTGCTTCACAGGTACGAGGATCACGAAGGTCCAGTGCGTGCTGTGAATTTTCACCCCACGCAGCCTCTATTTGTATCCGCTGGCGATGATTATACAATCAAAGTGTGGTCCTTGGAAACCAACAAATGCTTGTATACCCTTACGGGCCATTTGGACTACGTACGTACCGTTTTCTTCCACACTGAGTTACCATGGATCATTTCTGCCTCTGATGACCAAACCATTAGAATCTGGAACTGGCAAAACCGCAAGGAGATTGCCTGTTTGACTGGTCATAATCATTTCGTGATGTCTGCACAATTCCATCCAACGGAAGATCTTGTTGTATCTGCCTCGCTGGATGAAACCATCAGAGTCTGGGACATTTCTGGATTGAGAAAGAGGCATTCGGCACCTGGAGCGACTAGCGTTGAAGACCAGATGCTCATGCAGCAGAATCTCTTGGACGGTGGGTTTGGTGACTGCGTGGTGAAGTTCATTCTTGAGGGACATACTAGAGGTGTCAATTGGGCTTCCTTTCATCCTACACTCCCGCTGATTGTGTCTGGTGGTGATGACCGTCAAGTGAAATTGTGGAGGATGAGTTCTACAAAGGCCTGGGAGGTGGATACATGTAGAGGTCACACAAACAACGTTGACTGTGTCATCTTTCATCCACACCAGAATTTGATCGTTTCTGTCGGAGAAGACAAGACGCTGAGAGTGTGGGATTTGGACAAGAGGACGCCGGTGAAGCAGTTTAAGAGAGAAAATGACAGATTTTGGCTCATTGCTGCTCACCCTCACATCAACTTGTTCGGTGCTGCACATGACTCTGGTATCATGGTCTTCAAATTAGACCGTGAAAGACCATGTAGTTTCATTCACCAGAATGAATTGGTCTACGTGAATAGGGAAAAGCAAGTGCAAACCTTTGATTATGGCAACAACGTCTCTTCGTTGCCATATGCATCTTTAAAGAAACTAGGCCAGGCATGGAATTCTTTCAAAAGCATGTCTTATAATCCTTCGCAGCATTCCATTTTGATTAACGAAGGTAATGAAAGATTTGGCCTAGTTTTGCTTCCAAAGAGACCCACGGGCGCTGTGGAACCATCCAGCATCTTAGAAGATGCTGGTTGCTTTGCAACTTTCGTCGCTCGTAATAGATTCGTTGTTTACAACAAGTTGGCCGAATCGCTGGAGCTACGTACTCTAGAGAATAAAGTGACGAAAACTTTGAAGATCGAGGAACCGGTCAAAGATATTGTTAATGCCGGTGCAGGTAGCGTGCTTCTTTTGCAATCAAAGCAGGTGGTTTTGTTCGATGTGCAACAAGGGAAAAAATTGGCTGAGGTTGCATTAAAGAACGTGAAATACGTTTCGTGGTCCTTAGATGGTCAATATGCTGCATTGATGAGTAAACACACGATCACCATCACCACGAAGAGGCTTGAATTGATTAATTCCATGCATGAAACCATCCGAATCAAGAGCGCCTGCTGGGACGAGACCGGCGTTTTGATCTATTCTACATTGAATCACATTAGATACATCTTGCTCAATGGCGACAGCGGTATCATTAAGACCTTAGAGAACACCTTATACATCAATAAAGTTAAGGGCCAATTCATTTATGCTTTAGATCGTCAAGGTGAAATGGAAGTCTTGACCATCGATCCGACGGAGTACCGTTTCAAGAAGGCGTTGGCGAACAAGAACTTCCCAGAAGTCTTGCGTATCATCGGAAACTCTAACTTGGTGGGCCAAAACATCATTTCCTATTTACAAAAATCAGGATACCCAGAAATTGCCCTGCAATTTGTGCAAGACCCACAGACCCGTTTCGATCTTGCCTTAGAGTGTGGCAACTTGGATGTTGCCTTGGAAGAGGCCAAGAAATTGAAGAGCAATGTGGTTTGGGACAGATTGAGCCACGAGGCTCTCCTTCAGGGCAACACAGCTCTAGTGGAAATGATCTATCAAACCCAAATGGCATTCGACAAACTATCTTTCCTATATCTATTAAGTGGTGATGCCAACAAATTGGCCAAGATGGAGTCCATCTCGCAAAATCGGGGTGACATCTTTGGCTTGATTTCTGACACTTTTTACAACAACTCCACGGTTGCAAGGGCGAATGCATTCGCTGAGGCTGGTTCTCTGCCTCTTGCATATGCAGTTGCTAAAGCCACAGGTAACGAAACGGCTGCTTCTGCGTACTTGGCGCAGGATGAAGTCAGTGAGGATGATGTGGTTTTACCTGAAGTTGTCAATTCGACTTTTACCATGAAACCTCAGGCTATTACTCAACCGATTGACAAATGGCCCTTGAAACAGGCTGAGTTATCTTTCTTTGAAAAGGCTGTGCTCAACCAAATTGACGATTTGAACTTGGACGAACCTGCTGAGGAAGAAAAAGCCACTGACCACTCACAGACTGAAGTATCTGGAACAATCTTTGAAGGGGATGGTGCCGGAGAAGAAGGCGATGCATGGGATATGGGAACCGAAGATTTAGACATTGGTGAAGAGGTAGAGACAAAAGTGCCCTCGAAAGAGGCTGCAGCACCAGTGGAGGAATCTGAGACCGCCATATGGGTGAAGAATTCTAAATTACCAGCCGTTCTTATAGCTGCTGGTGCCTTTGATGCAGCAGCTCAGGCACTTAATAAGCAAGTCGGTGTTGTCGAGTTTGAACCACTAAGATCCAAGTTCTTGGACATCTTTGAGGGTTGTAGAACCTACATGGCAAGCACTCCAAGCGAAGTTCCCTCTATTGTTGGCTTTGTTCGTGCTGATTCCGAGGAAGATGACCCTGCTAAAATTCTTCCCCGTACGCCTGACGTTAGTACAGTTACATCCAAGATGAACGAAGGATTCAAATTTTTCAAAGCCAACAAGCTGGAGCCGGCAATCGAATGCTTCCGTGATGCCATTTACATTATAACGCTTCTTGCTGTCAACAACGAAGAGGATGAGAAGACTGCTCGTCAAGCATTGCAAAAGGCAAGGGAATACATTTTGGGTTTGTCCATCGAGCTAACCCGTCGTTCGCTACCGGCAGAAGACGTTAAGCGCAACTTAGAGTTGGCTGCCTATTTCACAAGAGCTAAGCTTTCGCCAGCGCACAGGAGCAATGCTTTACAGGTGGCCATGTCTCAGAGCTTCAAGCACAAGAATTTTGTCTTGGCCTCCTATTTTGCAGATGAATTCTTGAAGATTATGTCCTCCGGTCCCCGTGCTGAGCAAGCAGCCAAGGTAAAGGATAAGGCAGACTCCTTGGCACACGACGCTGTGGAGATTGACTTCGATCCGTATGCAGAATTCGAGATTTGTGCTTCCTCCTACACTCCAATTTATAAGAATGCCCTCAGTGCGACGGATCCGCTCACCGGCGCCAAGTACCACGTTTCTGAAGAAGGCAAACTCGACAAGATTGCCCTGATCTCCAAGATTGGCGCTCGCTCCTCTGGGTTAAGGATACAGCTCTGAAGAAGTTAGATTTTAAAAATATGTGAAAAGCAAAACTTAAATGAAAATGGTCTATATGTATATCAACCTATCGATAAGGACTTGTCTATTCCTTCCTCCCTGCGTAGTTATAACAGCATTCGGAAAGCTCTCCATCTAGTGGGCTTTTGTTTGATATTTCGAAAATAAAACAATATTTAGTCACCCAGAGGACATGCCTCTTTTTTCGCGACGCGACGCGTCTTCAAGAAACAAGCTCATCCAGCACATTTTAAGAGAAACTCTTCATTTCTCTATTTTAACCATATACAACCAACAGTGACAATGGCTGGTGAAATAATTACCATACAGGTGGGACAGTGTGGTAATCAGGTGGGTAAACATTTTTGGTCCCAACTATGCAAGGAGCATGGCATTGATGTCGATGGACAAAGTAAAGAGCCGGATAATCCGAACACTGCTAGAAACGACGATACAAATCCTTTCTTCAAGCAAAATGATCGCAATCGATATACACCGAGAGCTATACTACTGGATTTAGAGCCTAGCGCTGTTCAAGATGTACAAAATAACTTCCCGGATTTCTTTGACAGTCGAAACATATGGATATCCCCTGAAGAATTGGGAGCCGGTAATTCCTGGTCCAAAGGTTATGATCATGGATTTAGTCGACAAGAGGAATTTTTGAACATGATTGACAAGGAGATAGATGCCACGGAGAACTTTGAAGGGTTTCAATTGATCCACTCAGTTGCTGGAGGTACTGGGTCTGGATTGGGATCAAGTCTATTAGAAGCAATATCTGATAGATACCAGAAGAAGTTTCTAACATCTTATTCTGTTTTCCCAAGCGACGAATCTGAAGTGGTGATTCAACCCTATAATACCGTTCTGACTATGAAAAGACTCGCAGAAAATAGCGACGCCTCTATCGTGTTTGATAATAATGCTTTATTGGATTTAACGACAAGAGTATTTAGGGACCCTTACACGAGCTACTTACACACAAACCAATTGATATCCGCAGCCATGTCTTCAATTACTAATTCGATACGATTCCCCAGCTACATGTACAATTCTTTTCCCAGTATCTTCTCGGCTCTGGTGCCTACGCCAGAACTGCATTTTCTTATGTCTTCATTTACACCGTTTACTTCTGATTATGTTTCTGGTGGCAAAGAATTTAAGAGTAATACGGCATACGATGTGCTATTAGACCTATTTGATAATTCCAATCTTCTAGTGTCGCGCAACACCGATAATCCGATTTATTTCAACGTTTATTGCTCGCTTATTGGCCATGTGGAACAGAATGACGTGCTGCGAGCCATTTCAAAAGCTCAACAACGTCTCACTTTTGCGCCGTGGTCGTCATCGTCTCTGCATGTCAATGCGGGAATAAGGTCCCCCTACATGCCCTCTCATGCCCGACACACTTATGTCAATGGGCTAATGCTTTCCAACTCTTCCGCAATTACTTCCCTGTTCAGGGGAACATGCAAAATGTTTGACAAGATTTTCTCCAAGGGAGCCTTCTTGAACACTTTCAAAGATGGAAGGCTGTTTCAAAATGGCTGGGATGAGTTTAAAGAGTCCCGAGAAGTAGTGCAAAACATAGTAGAGGAGTACCTGGCTGCTGAGCAAGAAACATATCTCGATGATGTACTAATTGAAGACGAAAACATGATAGGTCATCAAGAAGTGCAGTTGGATGCTGAAGGTGATAATATCATATAGCTTATCATGAATGTAATAATAATAATAACAAATGCAGAATAGTTTTGTAAAATACTGTTACAATGACCTTTTGCTCCGACATCATGGCATGCGAACTTTCCTTGCGGGTGGAGGTGGTGGTGGTTTCGCCTTTCTCTTGCCCAAGGATTCCGCTGAGTATATCATTTCTGGATTAGCATAAAATTGCCCTGGTCTTCTGTCGGAGCCACCTAAGGTCGTCATAGGTGTTATGCCTGTAATGCTAGACTTGCCGCTTGTGGAATCAGAATCACACTCTTCAATAACTTCTCCAATCCATGATACTTGACGCAAAACATTGACAGCCAATTTTGTGGTCAAGTGGTGCTCTTCCGTGAGCGATTCACCACCAGAAATATTATCCAGAGAAGACAAGTAGCGTAAAAGATTTTTCAATTCTTCCTTCTTGTAGTGTGTGGTGCTTAACTCAGTGTTTTTCAATAGAGGCAACAGCACTCTCAAGTAGTGATTTCTGAGCACTTCCTCGTTCTCTGATATATTTTGCAGTTCCCTAATCAAAACGTCGACGAGTACGTTGAGATCGTTCAAATAAAAGAAGGTCATTGAAAGATTACTAATCTTACTGCAAAGAACCAGATGGAGAATTTTACACATCATAATCCTTAAGGACTTGTCCTGCACTCTGTTGAACTTGAGTAAAAGCAACTCGGTGAAACTAGTATGTGTTGAACTATTGCACAAATATTTGAATATTTTGTTTTCAATTTCATACTCACGGTCAAACATCATGTATTGTTCATTTAGCGCCAAGAGCAGTTTAAACTTAACATTGTTGAACATGTCAGTCACAGTGTCGGATCTCAATGAGACCATCAGATAGTACACGAAGAAATCGTCTATGGTTTGTACATTCTCCACGTTGCATTTACAGTATTTGAAAATTTGAAACAACAGGTCTAGCAGTACGATAGATATCTGCTTCATATCATCGATGATCCTCATCTCTATCTCAGTAGCATCCGACTCTTTCCCGGAACCAATGTTTTGATGCTCATTTTTTCCCTCCCCATATTTGGTCAAATAGGCAAACTGGGTATAGCAGGTATTGTAAAAGACGCTAAACCCTTGGTAATTTAGCATGGTATCCAAGGAATTCAAATTGTTTTTCGAATTCCAGAGTAAAATGTATGAGATTAAAAATTTCATGTTAAGCTCCAAAAGATCAATGCTGAGCAACGAAAGTAGTTTGCTAATGCAGAACTCTTCCCTCTGTTTGAAAACGGCAGAATCTATTAATATGGCGGCCATTCGACACAAGTCTCTGTCGGAATTGATATAAACCATGTATGCATTGCACGAGCGCTTCAGGTAACCTACCAGAGCCGTATTAGCTTCATCTTGGATCACTTCGGGTAATTCTACCGTCCTTTCCATCAAGTCCCAAAACTGCGTTATTTCGTTATCAGTATGCTCATGAGGGTTTGGTGCTGACGGATCAAGTATCATTAGCCTTAGCAGTTTATAAAAACTTTGAGAGAGACTTTGTTTCAACTAACAGCAGAACCCCAATTTCAATTCACACTAGTAATGAATTTCTTCTTGGCGTGCTTTTTGCCGTTAAATAGTGTGAAATATCTCGACAACCAAGGGTCCGAAGTTTATCTTGTTAGCACAAATATAGAGGCTTGGCAAAGAGATAACTAACAAGACTTTCGAAGTCTTCATAAATTACTATGAGCCAATTGACAGATGTATGATGGAATGTCATAAGCTTTTTTTTCACAGTTTCATTCAACTAACGAGTGCTTTAACAGGTATATAACCGTATTAATGGTGCCGAGAAACAGATGAGGAGGGGGGATCTATCCGAGGCCTTGAGCTTGTACAGACAGGCAATAGAGTTTCTCAATGGATTACAGTGCCAAGGAATAAGTTCCGAGATTTTAGATGCTGTGGAGCTGCTGCGACAGGACATTGAGTCTCGAATCAAAGAACTGGAGAATCTTCAAGAGCAGCGAAAGCCTTTAATGTCTAAAAATGGGTCATTGACAAATTCTGCTGTGTCTTTAGCCCAAACAAGGTCGTGGGATAACTCCAGGAATCTCAGCAGTGGGATGGGCCCGCCCAGTGATCCGTTCTTGGCGTCGATATTGGGTAAATTGCAGGTCAATTTGGTCAATGTAGTATGTAATCAATTGAAAGAGGAGGACCCACACGTTGTTAAAGATTTGGACAGTAGAATAGCCCAGCAGCTGGCCCGATTTAAGAAGGAACTGATATTGTACGAGCAGAAGAAGTTTAAGGATTACAATGCGAGGTTAGAACAAGCAATTTCAGAGAACAAGAAGCTATCCAATCAGATATTAAAACTCAGGGGACGTTGGGACTCATTGGTTGAGAGTGCCAAGCAAAGGCGTAGCAGGCAACATGAAGACTAGGTACGTACTAATAATTATTTCAAAAAAAATTAGACCTATCTGGCCTTTAATCCATGAATTATCTCTTCTTTGGTAATCAAATGGCCAATGGTTTCAATGTGCTCTAACAACTGGTCCACGTTCTCAGACCATTCGTTCAATAGTTCGCTGGAGTGCTTAGGCCTTTCGAAATTCACAACTTTAGCGGGCCTATTTACTTTGGCGTAGATTATACCCTGGTTGACCAGCTCACTGATGAAAGTTTCAGTTTCTGCCTCGTTCAAATCTAGTAGTTCGTTCAGACGTGGTAGCGTAATCCTCGAATAATACCTAGAAATGACCCTAAGGTTATGTTCAACGACTCTATTATGCAACTCTTGCCAATGGTGTGTATTCTCCTTGCCACCAAAAGCCACCTCTTCCTTTTCCAACACAGGTTCGTAAGTTTTCTTTACGATGGCCCATCTCATCAGCTCAGGTGTTGTGAACAGCTTGACAAGCGATTCTTGAACTTCCAGTTTCTTCAAATTGTTGTCACTCTTCACTTTATGGATTAAATCATTCTGCAAATTGCCGTATGGAGACAAGATGAGGAAATAGACCAAATTCGACAACGCAGGTTTCCATTGATTTTCGTTAGCTTTCACGGAATCCGTCAAATAGATTTCTTGAAAATATTGTGCCACTTCCAGATAATCTCTCTTGTGTAGACCAATCTTTATCAGCAGATTGTAATACTGCAATTTCAATGACTCGTACTTAGGATTCTTGAAAGTTTTCTTCAATATCTTCCTAGAGAAAACAGTTGCCTGCGAAAAATCCCCCTTTAATATACTCAACTCGATTTGCTCCAAGATAAACTCGATCTTTTCAGACATTTCCATAGACCCATATGTCTCCACTTGTAACTCACACAGTATGTCACAGGCTTCATCAATCTTGCCCTGATCCCTTCTAATGTGGGTCAAATGCCTAGAGACCCGGGCTCTCTCTACTTCGACGAAAATTTTGTTTTCGGTAACTACCCTAATTGTCTCGATGGCTTTAATCTTTGTATCCAAATTCAAATCATCATCATCCAAATATTTCATTACCTGCTGAATCATATACTGAATGGAAAGTTTCAATTGACCATGTTTCTTGGAAAGCAGCGTCAATTGTTCATCCAACTCCGACCATTTATCTTGGGCAACCAAAATATCCACAATTTTTGCCAGGACAGCTTTCGAAGACGCAAGATCAGATGCTTGACGTGTCTTTTTCTCTAGGACCAGCAATTGATCCAAAGCTGCTTCATAATCATTGACTGCAGTTTTATCAATCTTTGGGAACTCATCCTTTAAAATTTCGGTGTAATCTTTCTCAGCTTTAATGGGCGCGTCTCTAGACATATTTAAAACGGCTAAATCTCTGATCACCTATGGGACTTCGTGAAAGGCTTGATAACTGAGGTTTGTAGACGTTGAATGTCTCAATATTAGAGGTCTCATGTTTCAAAGATTTTGCCACCAAAATCCTTAAAACTAAAGAATACAAATATATCATGTTGTACGGGATGCAAAAATTCAAGCGGAATAAGTTGAGCCATTAGGAGTGCTTGCTAGTTTATCGAACATACTTCAAAATTTGCCCTTTCGGTTTTCCTGTAACTTTCTAGTTTTTAAGCCGAGAATAAGTATTCAAAGAAAGAAAGGGCTAATATTTGAACTTAGAATAAAATTAGTTTAAATTAGATATTGACGATATGCCAAAGCCTGTAAAGCTTCGGCATTTTTATTCTAATAAATCCTTTAAAAGGTTTGAGTCAGAAAAAAAACTTGTGAATGCTTTCCTGTTTGAAGCAGTCTGACGCTATGAAGAGATGACAAAACAACAAAAAAACTTATTTTCCTGGATGGAAATATCCAACTATGTCACTAAAATTGCATCAAAGTTTCGCATTCGAGTTACTTTTTAATGGCTTCCGGTGGGGAACTTTTCTTTCTTGATACGCTGGTGAGAACGTTACAACATAATTTTTCTTCTCCAAGATTAAATTAGAAGATGTTGACGTTTGTTAAAAAAAACCAAGTTCAAATATCTGTCCATCAAAATAAAGCTGCTTAATTTTTTTATCTGCTATTGAAAATAATTAAATGCGGTGCCAAGATCTGGAGCACAAGGTACTTATAAAGAGTATAATTTAATAAAGAGATTTAGCGGTCCAAAGTTCTCGATCCATTCCATGAATTTTAATTTTAATTCAAGAATAAGGGCATAATCAATTATATTTTGATATCAGCCCGACTAATACTCCAGTAAAGACTACATCACTCTATGATTAAGCAAACAATATTTTTTCAAATAATTCTATAGACCACTTGAAGGATTTTCTCAAGTATGATCAAGACCTCCGTTATTCCCATATATTTAAGCCAATATCGGAAGACAACCTGCACTCCCAGAACATTTAAAAAGCTTTATACGAGTGCGGTTGAAAGGGATGCTTTTACGGGCAATGCTTGTAAGAAGCTAATTTGCATTCGTTTTCCATTCATAAATGCCCAAACTTAATTTACTATAAATTATTTGCCGAGCATTTTTCTAGTCAAACTAAATTTAACGCCCTTTTTGAGTGGGATAATTGGACATTGAAATGTCTGATATAGCGACCCTATGTGATCTTGCTCTGCGGGGTGATCCTTGATGACCCCATTTCTGGATTAGATGGGGGTTACGCACTAAATTTAATTTCTAGAGAAAATTATGTACGTAAGAATTACAGATACAAAACGCAGTAAAAAAAAACATTCGGTTTAAAAAGAATTATTTTTTAACCTCGAGTGATTTAGCGTATATTCAACTTGTTCTGTAATTTTCATAACTATGATTGAAAGCCCTGTCTACAAACAATAGTTATAGTACGCATCAAGGATAAGTTGAGCCTTGCAAAAAAAAGAAGAAAACGAGAAAAAAGAGTCTTGACTTCTTCCTGTCGCTCGTTTCGCTTCCTTTCTTCAATGTAAATTTTTTGAAGAATAATTTCCCTTACATTATTAATATTATTTCTTCATTGATCGAATCAGTATTTTAAAGCTAATCAGGGTTTTAAAGAAATTCAAAGTACCGAAATGGGCTGCTTAATAGTAGTTTCCAACTACTTCATTGTTCATATCAGTATAACCTGTTTTTTTTTTCATGACTTTTATCGTAGTCACCCGCCACGTAATGAAAAATTTTGAAACCGATGAGATGACCTTGAGATGAGATGAGATGAGCTACACTTCAAATAATATTGTTTGAATACACGAATTGATCAAGGTGAATTATTCGAAATGGGTGGTTCTCAACTCAAGAGTCTGAAGGCCACATTGAAGGCAAATGATTTAACTGGTCAAACTAATGCTAAAAAGAAGAAAGGTTCTAAAAGACAGCCTAAAGCGTATGATCGTGAAGAAAGGGAACAAATCCTGGCCAAGATACGGGAGCAATTTAGCCCTTTTGAAATTAAGGCTTCTAGAAATAAACACCGGCAAGAGGGTTTGGTACCAGTGGGTAAACCCGGTATTTCGAAGCAAGTGGGTGAAGAGCAACGCCAACGTGCTTTTGAGGCCAAAAAGATTCACAAAAATAGACAAGGAGGTCTCTTGGATAGACGTTTCGGTGAAAGAAGTAAGAATATGACTGAAGAAGAGAAGATGTTAGAACGTTTCACGAGGGAAAGACAAAGTCAATCAAAATCGAAGAAAAATTTATACGATTTAAATGATGAAGAAGATATGTTTGGCTCCCAACTAACCCACTTGGGTCAAACTCTAGAGGACGATTTTGATTCAGGTGATTTGGGAGTTGAAGACGAAGATGAACTTTTGCGCCCCAAGAGAAAGTTCGATGAAACTCTTGGTGAACCACAATCATTATCCAGGAAGAAGACTAAAGCAGAAGTCATGAAAGAGGTCATAGCTAAGTCCAAATTTTATAGACAGCAAAAGCAGCAGGCGCAAGGGCAGAGACAGGATCAAATAGAGGAATTGGACGAGGATTTTGATGATGTCATGTCTGAATTGAAAAGTTCTAACACTCAGCACAAACCTAAGCAACAAGTCGCAGAGGGCAAGGAAAAGGAATACGACATAAAAGTAAAAGAATTGCTGATGGAAAGAAGAGCGGCACCAGCTGATCGTACTAAGACCGAAGAAGAATTACAACAGGAGGCAGAGGAAAATATGAAAAAATTAGAGCAACAGAGAATGGATCGTATGAGTGGCATAGTCGTGGGAGAAGACGGTGAAGAGAGAGGAGTAGATGATTTGGATGACAATTTCTGGGGTAGTGAGGAGGAAGCAGAAGGCTCTGAAATCATCGCTGATTCAGATGAAGATGTCAAGTTTGACAGCGAAGATGAAAATGGAATTCATCCGGCTTTCCAAGAGATTGCTTGCCCCAGCACACATAAAGAATTTTTAGAAGTTGCCAAGGGACCTCTTTTAGACCATTCAAAGATTGTCAAAAGAATTATAAAGGCCTACCAGCCAAAGTTGGCAGAGGGAAATAAGGAAAAATTGGGTCAATTTGCGGGAGTGCTGCTTAGACACGTTATTTTCCTATCAGAACAACATTATTCTTCCAACTTGACAGATTTCGCGCAAGTGCAAAGATCTTTAATTGGTATACTTAAGGCAATGTCAGAAAAATATAATCAGTCGATTTCGGATACATGCAGAGAGATTATTAATGAAATGCAAAAAAGGTTTAAGTCAAACCAGTTTTCAGGTTTGTCTGTAGGAGACTTAATCTTTTTCATGTTGGTGGGATCTCTTTTCTCTACTTCGGATCAGTATCATTTGATTGTGACGCCCTGTTCCATTTTACTTGCCGAGTTTCTGGAGCAAATTAAATTCAAGACTTTGCAAAGACTGGCATTTGGTTCCATTCTGGTCAAGATATCATTACAATACCAAAGGTTAGCAAAGCGTTACATACCGGAGGTGACTTATTTTTTGGAAAAATCCTTGGCTACTTTCTTGGCAGATGATAAAACAATCAACATCAAAGTGGATACTGATAGTTTGAAAATTCCCGAAACGCATGATTTTTCAGAGGAAACTTCCTCCACCCTATTTCTACATCAAATATTTGGGTCTCGTGAAACGGAGCAAGTGCCCATCTTTCTAAGCATTTTGCATTCTTTGAGAACTGTAGTCACCGAGGTTTGGAAGAATCTACCGGCTTTCAATGAAATATCCCTGAACACAGAACGTCTGCTCAAACAAATTTGTCAAAGATTTCCAAGTTTGAAATCGGCCCAACAGATATTAGACACTATTCAAAGGATAAAGAAATTCAACGAACATTACCCATTGAATCTGCAGGATCACAAACCTTTAGCCATCCCTTCACATGCTCCTAAATTCGAAGAGAATTTCAACCCAGAAAAGAAATCTTACGATCCATCCAGAACGAGAAACGAAATTAACAAGATGAAGGCCCAGTTGAAGAAGGACCGTAAGTTCACCATGAAGGAGATTCGTAAAGACACTAAGTTTGAAGCAAGACAGAAGGTTGACGAAGGTAAAGAAAGCGCTGCGAAATACCATGCCAAGATGGCTCAACTTTTCAACACAATTAGTACTGAAGAGGGAGCTGAAAAGAACAAATACGAGAGGGAAAGAAAGTTGAGGTCAGGCAAGAAAAAATGAATTAAGTTAGTTTATAATGGAATAATCCGTGTAATTTAATATGACTCCTTTATCTAGTTAAATTAACCATTACTATTTAGTACTAAAAATGAACTTACGTATAGGTTTCATCCCCTTTTGTTTCTATTTCGATTTATTGAATGGGATTTATCACCTTCCAATATCTGACTTCCTGTAATACTCCTTCACAAGACTTAAAACCCCACCTCCCCCGTTGACATTTTCGCCATCTGCCCCAGCTTCAGGCAATTCGTAGTGCCGCAAAGGCACTGAACTGATAAATGACTCTTCAACATCTTTATCCAAATCATCTGTAAAATGAGCACCTTTCGTCTTTCTTTTAGGCGCAGATGTGTTTACTCTTTTCTTTGCATTTCCCTGATGAGATTTATTCACTTCAAGGGCATGCCTTCCAATTCTGAACAGTTCAGGCTTCTGACCAGGTTGAAACTGCTTCTTCCAGGAGTAACTATTGCTCAAATTACGAACACCCTCTACCGGCTCTTCATATTTTCTAGGGGGCAACTGGTGTTTACCCAAAGCGTTTTCGCTGTTTTCATAATCATCCATGAAGTACATGTAAGATTGCATCATTTTGTTGACAGCTAACTCACGATCCTCATCCTCATTTCCACTTTCATCAGAGGCAATAACGTCTTCGCTCGCATCATCCTTATTGCTAGTTCTTCTCCCAACAGACAAATCTGCAATGCGTGTAGAGCTTCTAGTATTTTTGCTCTCCCTTCTACTCCCTCTACGACTACGGTAGTTTGGATCGGCGGTTTCGTCAATGTCAAACATAGCATACTTGCAAACATAACCCAATCCATCCACATACACAGAGGTCTCACGGAAAAATTGGACGATTTTGTCAGCAGATCTGGGAAGAGAAAACCACAATATAAAGGGCGTCATTATTAAGCTTGCCAGTTCTCTTATCAATATGATAATTTTCAAATTGTAGAGCTTGCAAAATTCATTTTTGACCTCTTCTGTATGGTGTCTCCCTTCCCACTCCTGGGGCAAATAGTGCGTATAGATAGCCAATTCTTGAATTGTTTCATCCGGATCAAAAACGTTATACTCATCAGAGATGGAGCTTCGACATACTGTCCAAATTGTACCGAGAACAGTGATGTAAAAAAGAGCTGTCTTTTCATGAGTTATTTCAAAGTTGAGGAAATTCTCAGGATCCAGGACTGTGAATATTGCCAAGATTGCCACAAAGGAACCACTTACAAAGGCAACGAACTTGAGGATCAAATTGACACCTTCTTTCGGAAATTGGTTAATATATCTGTCCGCCAAGAAAGTACTTAGCCCAATTCTCTTTTGGAAGAGATGGTACAGCTCATTGTACTCCCTAAATTTCCACTCTGCCATCGGTGTATATTGACGCGCCCCTAGAGAGCCTGGAGAAGTTTTGTATTCGTTGAAATATCTAAAGAAGTATAGCAACACAAAATACGACACCAGGAAAGGGGACAAAATAATGTTTAGAAATCCTGCTAACATGAATCTTTTCTGCAATTCCTCTTTGACGTATTCATGTTGAGAAGGCTTCAAAAAACTCTGCTTTATAAATCCACTTTCATTGAACGCGTACCCCATGATACAAAGATTGATGTTCCATTCCAGGGTTTTTGTGAGGGGACTGGTCCTGTAAAGAGGTATGGGGAGAGACAAATCCAAGACATCATTGTTGTACATGGCAACTAAGTAATTATCCTTTCTCATTATTCTGTTGGCCACGTCATGAGCATCAATCCTATTTTTAGCCTTCACTTCCACTACGTTTGCAGTTAGGGCATTCTGATCCTTGAGAAACATAATTTGCTGAATCACATTTTGCCACGGTATCGATTGCAATTCTTTGTCCGATATGTTCAACAAATAAGTATAAAAATTGTGAACTTCATTCAGATTTTGAATGTCGAAATATAGTTGAGCCACTTTGAGGACGACAAAAACGTAAAAGATCCACAGTAGCAATTTGGTAAACCCTGTAATACTAGTCTTATAGCACTGATCTACCGTAATTTCCGAAATAGAGTGACTACTGGGCACTTTAGAGTAGTCTACGCAGTACCCCATGTAAGTAGAAATCAGCACCACAAAGATCAAAGTAGCCAAGTTCAGAATTTTTAGCAAAACCATGCAAAAATAGCCGCTACCCAAATAGTAGTTGTAAACATCTTGCAAGAATATATCCAAATTTTCCACGTTGGCCCATTTCCACAAAGCTCTTTCTTTGGGACTCAGTGCATGAACCCCATTCACTGGAGTATTGTTCAAAACCGATATATTGTTCAGGATGTTGGGTCTTTTCAACTTAAATGCGGGAGGGTTGAAAGTTTTCCTCCCATATCGGCCATTTCCAGGTAAAAAACTGTTGTGCATCCCGCCACCACCTTCTTCTTCATTCATCTCTCTATTTCTCCTAGCAACATGATTTGTATCTCTAGAGGAAGTAAAAAGATGCTGCTGCTGCTCTTTCTGCTTGTTATGTTTTAATATTCTCTGGAATAATACTGAATGACTCTGTCGTGACGATTGAGGCTTGGGTTTAGGTGGTTTCGTCTTGCTAAACAAAGGCATATCATCGTCATCGGCCTCCTCATCCCCCTCTTCATCCTCATCTACGTCACTTCCGCCGTCTGCTTCTTCTTCACTAGATAACTGGCCAATTTTGGGCATCGAATCCTCGATACGGCCGTCGTTGTGTTGTATGCGGCCAAAACTGAGCATTCCAGAATCCTCGTTAAGGTCTACATCTTCCGTAGCTGCTTCATCCTCCTCTTCATCATCTGAAGTTGTCCCTTGATCGGACTCTGGAATTCTTACACCTTCCTCCTCAACTGCCGAGCTTTCAGAGTTTATGCCAGCAGGCACCTCAGACAACTTGCTGTCCTGTTGCTCATCCTGTTCCCGAAATTGGCTCATCTCGTCTGCGTGGATGGATGCCGTAACATCGTCGGACTGGAGTCCAAAGACACGGGATAGAAAGGTATCCCTGCCATGAGATTGTGATGATGGCTTACTTTTATCCATTCTGGCCGCCGGGAGCCGCCAAACTATCGCGAATTTAAATGTGGGCTCAACTGTGAAGTGTTATTTATTTGAAGGGAAGGCGGCAATACAATTCTCTCCCTTAGAAAGAGCACAGTTTATCAGCACAGAGCCCTGTTACCCGGCCATTTTGCTGACTGAACCCCAGAATGATATCAAGTATTAGCCGCCCATTCTGGACGTTGCAGTGCTACAAAGTTGGCTATGCTATCGCCTCTGCAGTCAGAAGTTCATACAGATTTACAGGTTACATAAAAGAATTTTTTAGACTTTTCCTCGTTCCCAAATGCAAACAAAGTATCGTCAAAACCTGGGAGTTACCACTACTCTGCCGTCCACACGCCCCAGAAGTTCCGCAAATGGTGGGGCATCACTATTCTGATTAATAGTCACAGCATCTTGCAGGAAGGAGGCCTCGGTGCCCCGGCTGATGTCCATTACAACGTTGCCGATCTTGGCCGATAATCTGCCAGACTTGTGCACTCTTATGGAGCCAATCCTGCCGGTCAACGGTATCGGTTCAGAAGCAGATTGTTCAGAATCTTTCTTACCTTTTTCCTGCTCTTTCTGCCCACTCTCCTCCTCGTTGCCTTTCTCTTCCTTGACATCTACAGTAGCTTCTGCTACAGATTCGGGTTCTGGGTTGACCTGTTCAAACTCGGGAAGTTTCGAGGGCAATTGGAACAAGACAAACCGATTAGGTTTATTGTTGATTTTATTGAATTTCTTCCATATGCGCTCATGGTCCTCGTTCAGGGATTTTAACTCAGCTAGCGATTCTGCTTGGTCCAGCGATTGGAATTTTTGTTGGAGCGTCAATTGATCCAGTTTCTTGTGTAATTCGTTTCCGTCTTGCTCTGCAGCTTCTAGTAGCTCTGTGCGGTCGTCGTGGGGTTCGGCCTTCACCAGCGAGATAGCCGGAGTGGGTTCTCTGGTAGTGTAATCAGATGAAGACGCCTCTTGTTTGGCGCTTTGCAGTAATTCGAGATCCTGATGTCTGTACCTAATAGGCCTAATGGGAAAAAGCTCTTCAGCCTTCATGGCTCTCCAGGCTTCCTCATCCATGTCAGGACTGTCGACTTCCTCTTCATCTTCATCCCCATTCAGATCGTGCACAGAAAATTCTCTACCCATGTTAAATCTATTCTGAGAAGGCTTTTTCTTTTCTTCATCTCCTTCCTCTACTCCTCCCTCCTCCTCACCGTCATCATCATCGTCATCATCTGCATCCCCTTCGTTTCCCCCTAGGTTTTTCAAACCTTGTAAGACTAAGGAAGAGGCACCATGTCCACCTCCTCTGGCGAAAGCTCTCTCAGGACCACCTTTATCACCAACGAAATTACCCGCTGCCAATGGACCTGTCGAAACGACATGTGTGTTGTTCAGATAGCGGGCCATTCGCCGATTCTGGTTACCAGTACCAGTTGTGCGCCTGAGGTTGAACTTTTTCCTATCATTGGTAGACCTCTGGGATTCATCCTCCTCCAACTTTGGTGCGGAGGCCTCTCTTTCTTCTTTAGATCTTCTAGCAGCAGCTTTAGGCTTGAATTTGAGCCCCGAGTTAGATGCAGCAGCACTCTTTAGTGTCGGTAGCCTTCCCGAACCATTGCTACCGCTCATCACTGCTTGAATCTCGATTTGTTCAACGACATCTTTGGCTTAAGTTGCTTATGCCATCGCTTCAATTTTCTTTTTCGATCTTAAGGGCCGAAAAATTTTCCCATGATGAAAACTTTCATCTCATCTCATCTCACCTCAGCTCATCAAGTTATAAAACCAATTGATCATAATACTTTGAAGAACTTTTGGATCGACCTAGGAAAATTATTGGGAATTATGGCAAGGAGAAATCCAAGGAAGAATTCGAAAAAAAAATCTAGTGGCTTTGTAGACGATGATGGAGACCATTATGGTTTGAATGAAGTAGACGATTTTGCTGCCAAGAGGGAAAAAATTATACTTGACCAGTCTGCTCTTGACAATGCGAACGAGGAAGATGTCGAATCTAGTGACGATGAGGAAGTCATGGCAGTGGATGATGAATCGTCAGATGAAGAGGGTCAAGATGAGGACGACGTGGAAGAAGAGATCGATGGAGCGCGTGCTTATCGGCAAGTCTTCGGAAGAAAGTTAAATACTGAATCACAGGAGTTGGCTGAAAACGGCATGCTCGATAATGATGCTGCTTGGGGTTCTTCCAAGAGTGAATATTATGGTGCTGATGATCTGGATGATGAGGAAACTGCTAAAGAGGTAGAGCAGGAAGCCCTACGTCAAAGGAAGAAACACTTAGAGGAGCTGAACATGAATGATTACATGGACGAAGAAGTCGATAATGAATGGGTGAAGAGTGCTAAGGAATTTGACACAAATGAATTCAAAGAATCTACAAACCAGAAAGAATCAGCAACTTCGATCAAAGAAATATTAAACATGGACCAGGAGGACCAGAAGAAACACTTACAAACGTTGTTCCCGGAGTTTTTACCCCTTTGCAAGGAATATTCCCGATTTTCAGACGTTTTGAAAAGCTTGAAGAATCAAAAAGAGTCAGAGGCTATTTATTTAAAAATAATGGCTCTTTCGAGTTATTTGGGGACACTTTCTGCATATTTTAGCATTTTACTACATGAATTGAATACCAATGAAGATTTTTCTACAATGAAGGACCACCCAGTGATGGAATCTATATTGACGTCGAAGGAAGTTTGGAGGCAAGCTTCTGAGCTGCCGGATAGCGCTGGTGATCCCGAAAAACCAGAGGACGAACAATCTCCTGAGGTTGAAGAGGTCGAAGATGTTATCACTGAAGAGGGGCCCGATGGCGAAGATATGGGGGATGAAGAAAATGAGAGCAACGAGGATGAAGAGGAGGAGGCTGAAGAGAGTGAAGTAGACTTGGATGATTTTGAAGAATACGTTAAACAATCACGTGTTTCAAAGAAGGTATTCAAGCCAGACTCCAACGAGGAGGAGCTTGATGATTATATGGAGGTGGGAATGGCTGACGTAGATGCTCAGGAAAAGAAAGCTCGTAAAAAAACCCTGCGTTTTTACACTTCTAAAATTGATCAGGAACAGAACAAAAAGATTGATAGATTTAAAGGCGATGATGATATTCCTTACAAGGAAAGACTGTACGAAAGACAACAGAGGTTGCTGGAGGAAGCACGTAAGCGGGGTCAGCATGGTTCGAAGGAGGCCGAACTCGATACGAACGATTACAACTCTGGTGACGAAGCTGCTTCGCAATCCGTCAACCAAGAGGGTGAGAAGGATTATTTCAACCTAGTTCTTCAAAAGAAGCATTTCAAGAAACAAAGCCGGCACCAAGCTCATAAGTATGCCGTAAAAGCTGCGAGGGAAGGTAAACTGGCAGAATTGGCAGAAAATGTTGGTGAAGATGGTAAGCGTGCAATTAATTACCAGATCTTGAAGAACAAGGGTTTAACGCCACACAGGAAGAAGGAAAACAGGAATTCCCGTGTCAAGAAGAGAAACAGATACGAAAAGGCTCAGAAGAAGCTCAAGTCCGTGCGTGCTGTGTACTCCGGTGGCTTATCTGGTCCATATGAGGGTGAAAAGACTGGTATTAAGAAGAACTTGACCAAATCCGTCAAATTTAGCAATTAAGGAAAAAAACAATTAAAAAAATATGTGTAGGTGTATTATTTTTCAACTCAAGTTTAGCCACTAATAGCATTTTATTTGGATTGTAAAATTGATTTGAGTTTCGCTTTTAAATCATCCATATCAGTACCAGTCTCCAGATCCAAATCCCACTTTAAAAATTTCTTCACCATGTCTTGGTTTTGTTGAAATTGTTCAATTTCATGTTCCGTCAACTGACAACAGTGTTCGACCATGTTGTAACCTTCATTCATCAAAGATGCTAGTTGATTTGCCCTTGAAACAATTGATTGATCGACGCCGCATAATTGTGCACAATAGATCCCAAAGGACTCTCGGGAGATGCCTTCTCGCACCGAATATAAAAAAGTGATTCCAAAGTTTTCTTTGTGATCGCCACTGTCTGTAGCTAATGCTCCATCGTTCAGTTTTGACAATAAAATTTCTGTAGCATAATATCGAACTCCTGGAATATTTTCAGTTAGGACATCATTCTTAAATAATTCATGGAAGTGGGTAGAAGCTATAATTCTCGGGCAAGTCTGAGTGGCTGCCATGACACTAATGATTGAACCGAATATTGCCGGTCCATCCACTATGTCAGTTCCCTTGCCAAACTCATCTATCAAAATCAAGCTTTTCTCTGTCGCCAAGGACAAACATTTAGCCATTTGTAAAGAATCTAGGGCAAAGGAACTCTGATTATTCGAAATCGATTCGCGAGTTTGTATTCGACTCAAAATTTTATCTACTATCCCAATTCTAGCCCTCTTGGCTGGCACAAAACAACCTATATGTGCTAATAGCACGAGGAGTCCATTTTGCGTCAGGAAAACTGATTTTCCAGATTGATTGGCGCCAGTTAATATGGCAATCCTCTTATTGCCATTTTCAAACCAATGCGAATCCTTAGCAAACGACCCGCCATTTAGGTTGATACTATTGGGAATGTATGTTCCTACGATTGTTTCATGAAGAGCATGTCTTCCTCCTTCTATTTCTAGAATGCATGCTCCATCTAGTAATTCTGGTTCCACATAATTCTTCGATTCAGATACATGGGCAAACGACATGAGCACTTCTAATTCGGACAAGAGACGTCCATAGAGGCAAAGAATGTCTCGTTTCTCCAAAATGTGGTTTTGAAACGAATGTAAAATATCAATTTCAATGTCAAAAATTAGAGTATGAATATCGCCAAACTGAGTATCTAATTCATTGACCCGATCGTTTTTGTAGTATATGTTAGTCTCGGTTCTAAACACTTCATGCCAATCAAGTTCGCGACCAATCCACGTGGAATGTTCAAACTCAGTCTCCAAAGTTACCATATAACCCAGTTGAGGAATGTAAACCGCGTTGACTAAATTCTCATCTATGATATCCATATCAAAACTCTGCGCCGCCTGAGCGTCAAGGATAGTATCTTCTGCATCTTTGGCTACATTGCCCAAAATATTCTCCAGATTGTTGTAAACACGTCTGCACTCGTCTAGTCTCTCGTCCACGCCATTGCGTATTGTTATCGTTTTTGTCTCCCTCGAAGTCTCCAAATCGATAATCCCATCAATTTTCACCAAAAGCCCTTCCAAAACTTTGAAGTTGACATTCTCGAGTATGCGCGTGAAAATATTTCGAGAATTGTGTTCAAATTGCAACATAGAAATGAGACGAAATGCTTCTAGACCTTTTTTCAAGAAATCCGAAAGACCATGGCAACTGCTCACTGAAACTTTACCGTTTTGAAACCGATCCATGATTGATAGTATATCTGGAACCTTTTTTGCCGCCAGCCGTAAGTCGGCAAACAGGGAGACATTGGCGCTACTTAACAATATTCTGACAATTTTGTATCGTTCCTGTATTGCGTCCTTACTTGACAATGGTCTAATGAGCCACGATTTTAGTAACTTTCTCCCCATCTCTGAAAGGTCTCGACCCAGCAACTCCCAAATACTGAAACATGCATTTTGAACTAACTTGTCTTGTCCCATCTTTTGCGCTGGTGGTAAGACGTTTAGTGCATACAATGTATTCTTATCGATGAAAACCCTGTCTTTTAAAGTTAGTGTCTCCACTAGAGTAAAATAATTATCACTGTTGGGAACCAAAGTTATGGAAGAATCGTCTTCCTCCATTGCGGTGTCACACTTAATCAGCCACGACAAGATACAATTGACTGTACTTGCTGTTACCGCACTAGAATCCCTTGAGTTCACTTTCAGATTCTTGAATAAAGTGAAACCCTTGTGATTGCCTGATTGTAGTCTCGCTAATCCCTTGTTACTGTCAAAGCTGTCATTGGGTTGTAATTCCACCCGGCAACCGTTTCCTTGGCACACACTCTCGATATAGTTGAAACTTAATTCCTCCAATCTGGCAGAGACTAAACACACAGTAGGTCCATGCTCTAAGATAAGAGACTCAACTATCAAGTTAACTTGGTCATAATTGGTTCCTGTCAGAGGTTGATCCTCACCCAAAATTTTGAGAGTCTTGTGAGTTCCTTCAAGCAAACAACACCCAAAGTAATGTTTCGTAGCCTCAATACATATAATAGTGTTCTCCTCGCCGGTAAAGCTCGGTTCTGCCACGTAGGTGCTGATTTCTTGGTCCATTTTCGCTTCCTCTGTGGCAAAACAAAAAGAATTGTGAGTACAAGGTAAATTAAAAAGATTTAGCCGCCGAAAATATTAGCTGCTTAAAAATAAGCAATATAAACAAACAAATAAAACTTATTATAAAAAAGCTCATGCACATTACTAAAAATTACATTAAATTATATGGACGACTGATCTATCTTCCTCTCAGCCAATGCAATCCATTTGGCGACCACTTGTGCCGACCGATGCTGCCTACGTTCAGAATACTTCTTCCATATGGCTTGATGGCGCATCTCAGCAAATCTACAGTTCTCCAAAATTACCGTTGCTAGGGGAAAAATCTGCTCCTGGGTGTAACCGGAGTAATAAATATGCCTTAGCGTCCACTCGTTGCAGCCCAAGATGATCCTGCTCAAAAAATATGCACCTGTGGCCAACCAACTTGGTGGTGCTGCCACTAGCTTTGAATCCATCGTTGTTGTCTCTAAAAGGTATTTCGCTAACGTTCTCGTGTCGTACTCGTAGTCATCCGCCTTACTGATTCTTCTCAAAAAGGAAAAAGGACCTGGCCAACCTATTTCGAAATCCAAAGTATCAATCATAAATTTTTCTGCCTTGACGATGTCGTCTTTGCTGTAAGCATGGTCCAACATGTATACGATGTCGTTCAGAGTGGGACAATTGATCTCTTCGTATTTGGCGGCCACAAACAACGCCGCCGCCCCCACCAATTGGAACCTGTTTAAAGTGACAGTTTTCTTGGAAAGGAATCTGTCGATGATGTTTATGGTTAAATACAACGTTTCCGGCAGCAGTTGAAACCTCGAATGCACTTGTATGATCCAATCTATCAGTGTGCTTCTGTACGACCATTTCAACTCCTGCTGCTTATCCATGTAGTACGGGTTCGGCCTATATTTTATCTCCAGCTGTTTCAAGTATTCGAAGATCTCCGTACTGAGCTCAGAAACCATGACCACGTCGTAAGTATCGTCGTCCATTGGGTCTGGTGTCTCGCGATGGCACTCTCTAAAAGCTTGATCCAAGATAGCCTTGCTTCTTTCGTTGTAAATAGGAAACAGGGGATCTCCAGCTTCATCGTCGCTCTCCTCTTCTTCCTCTTCATCACCCACTTCGTCCTCCTCATCATCCAGAGTATTCCTTTTCAACTCATCCACATATACTTCACACTCCGAAGGCTCGGCATCTCGTTGCTTGCTCTCCAGATCATCAACAATAGCATAGCTCTCATTTCTACCCATACTAGTACGCTTTGTACTAGAACTAGTCAATGTCTTACTCATTGTATTGCAAGTGGCATACATTCTGTTGGACACTTGAGAAGTGACATCGCTTAGGGCTACTCTGTGTTGCTGAAACGGAGCCTGCTGGTCCTGCCTTTGTTTGTAATGAGCCATCGCAGTACCTACATCACCTAACTCCATATTCTCGTTCTCCTTGGCACAGTCTTGGTGCACAGAACCAGTCGAATGCGAACTGTAATGCATCTGAAACTCACTAGTAAGCTCAAGCCTGGTTCGAATCCTGATGGAAACAAAACTTCCACAACCGTTTAACAGGAAGTAACAAATTCAAAGGGTTACAATTCTTCGAATTGAAGCCACTTTAATAACTGCCTCGGGCCCAAATATAGGCTGGTTGAAACTTCTCTTTTGCGTACCTCTTGAAGTTGTCGACTTGATTTTTCGGTTTACAAAAACAAAAACCAACTGGGCAAAATGAAAACATTAAAAACCTCCGACGCAACTGAAGATCAAATAGACAAAGTAAAGCGATGGCGGAGTAAACAAACAGGTAAACAGTTGAGCGCGGTGCTACATTGTCAATGCAGTATCCGTATCGATATGATGCAGAATCTCTGCACCCCTGCAAAATATTCCGATGTATCATGATTTCCGCCAATCGTTGGTAAATAGGAACGCCTTACCACTGGAATTTCCCCCCACGATCCAATTCTCTAAGGGATGCCAAGCTAGTACTGCAGGCACAGTTGCCGTATTTAGATGGGCCAGCTGCTGGCCTAGAGAGTCGTAAATGTCTATTGCTCTCTTCATGTTGGCAATGGCAAAGACGTTTCTGTTTGGTTTAAACTTGGCCTTTAGAATGCTGGTCCATCTACCGCTCTGGCAATTATGCTTTATGGTGAGCTTTGGTTGTAAGTCCTCAGGGGGGTTTTGTACATCAAAAAGTCTTACAGTATCGTCGTAACCATTGCACACTAGTGAATCGTCTGTTGAGCAGAAGGAGACCGCTGAAACGCTTAGCCTGGAGTCGTAGGTCGAGACAAGCCCCAGGGAGGGAAAATCCTCGTATTGAGACCATTCAGGTTGGTTCACAGTTTTCCTAATGTCCCATATCCTCAAAGTTCGGTCCAGGGACCCCGTGGCGATCTGATGGGGACGGTGGGGATCGACGTCAAAGGATCCAATTTTCTTATCAGATAAACGTTTGAAAGGATGAGTGGAAGCCTTCTCCCTAATATCGATGCTAGTAAATTCGCCAGTTAAGGTCGTGATGTATAACAAGTTCAAGTTCTCATAGCTGAATTTGCAATCAGAGATTCCCAACGTGTCATCGTATTCGTTCTTAAGGGCGACAATCTGATGCGACCGCATCGTATTCAAATCGATGGAACGCACAAAGCCGTCATAAGATGTCGCCAGCAGTTTCGAAGTGTCGCTTGGAAAGCTATCCAGCCGCCCCACGTTCTTCGTGAAAAGCTTCACGCTTGTGATGTCTGGCTCTGTGTCATCAGCAGCAGGTTGTTCTCTGACATTCCAAAGTCCTAAGTTTCCGGTAGTATCACCGGCAATGACCAGTTTCTGATCCAAGGAAGGATGGAAATGCATGGCAGAGATGCGGTCGTGTACCAGCTTGATATCATTTGGTGGGAAGACATCATACAACTGCAAATCAAATTCTTTTTGCAAATCAGTGTCCACTTGTTGATGCTTTTTAATTTCTTGGAAGAAATCACCGCTGGAAAAATTGACGTTGGCATATTTGTGCAGCAACTCCGTTTCATCTTCGTCCTTGATTAGGTCGCTAAGTTTGATGTCCCCCATTATCCTTGTGTCTTTAACTTCATCGAGTAAATCTTTGTCTGGAGAGTCCATCTTCATCAATTCATTGTCATTGACATTAGGTACACCTTGCCCCTCTGCAGTCTCACCCCTCAACCTTCTCGACCTACGAGTAGGCATCTTGGCAGGCTTGGGGGACACACTTTTGCTAGCAGCGCCAGGAATCCTTTTTTTCTTTTTGGCCCTGTGCTCATCTACCCCAGACTCTCTCTTGATCTGCGTGGCGGCTCCATTCAAGTTTAATTTCTTGAGTAAATCTTTGTTTCTCTTGATATTTTCCAACCGTTTCTTTTGAAACGAAGTCAGTTCTGACATCTTGGAGGCCCTTGCCACTCTGCTTTCCGCTGATCTTGTCGCTGCCGGTTTACACTTTTACGTGTTTTCAAGACGCGGGAAAGCTTGAACAAGCAACGAACTCATCGAACCCAAGCAATGTCGAATATCATTGACGTGTTTAATCCCCCACCTCAACGTGATTTGAGTGAGGAGGAGACGAGGGACTGTCTTCCCTGCCAGGTAATGGCCTCTTTGTTCTCACTTGGCTTCGGTGGGTACCTTGCAGCTGGACAAGCCTTTAAATACACTGACAAGGAACGAAGACGCGGTATAACGGTAGCAGAGTTTGATAAACGCAATCCAAGGTGGTGGAAGACCGGTTTGCGTGGCTTTGGATCTGCTCTCATGGTCTTTGGTCTTTTCAGGGCCACTGAAGGTTGGATATGGAATAAGAACAAGCAGTACAAGAAATTTTAGAAGATTATGCTGGTTTACATTACTGTAAATATATTGTAATTATGTTACATCGTATTAGCGCCTTGCCGAGGTAGCAGCTTCGGCAGCCTTCTCTAATTGTTTCTGCTCTAGCTTGGCACGTTCGTTGTCCTCACGCCTAATCTGCTTGTCCTCCCTTATGCGTATCTTTACTTTTTTGCACCAGTGCTTGTATTCCTTGTCCTTGTATTTGTACATGTCTAGAAAATCGTGGCAAAGTAACTCTTGGATGGTAGATCTTTGGGATTCCTCCTTGACGCAACACCTGTTTACGAAATCGATCATTTCCCTGGGGAATTCGTAGCCTTGTCCCTGGGGTAATCTCGGTGAAGGTTCGTTGACGATTCTCTGCAAAAGGTCTAGGATACCGTCGGGAGTATCGTTGTGACCACCCAACGGGAACTCACCGGTGACCAGTTCGATGATGACGAGCCCTAGGGACCACACGTCTCCTTTGATCGAATACACGTTTCCTTGTATACGTTCCGGTGACATGTAAGTAGATGTGCCCACGAAAGTGTCCGCAATGGAATTTATGAGTTTCTTGGAAACACCAAAATCGCATATTTTGACTTGTCCTTTGCTGTTGATGAGTATGTTGGAAGGCTTTATATCTCGGTGGATGATCTTGTAGCTTTTGTATAGGTAGAACAAACCGTTTAGCACACCGTAGGAGATCTTGGATATCACGAGCCCGTTGAACCACGGTTCCACTTTCGCGGAAGCATGTCTCGAGCAATACCTCTTGTAAACGGAGAGAATCTTATCAAGAGAACCACAGTTCATATACTCCATCAGTATGATAATCTCGTTATTGCTTGCATGAGTGTAGTAGGCGCCGTAGAAGGAAACGATGTTATCGTGCATTTGCACGCTCTTCATAATGGTAAGCTCCCTGACTAACTGGTTGACCACGAGATGGTTATTGTTCTCCACAGGGATCACTTTCTTGGCGACGATTCTCGAGTCCGGGACGTGTAATGCCTTGATCACGGTCCCCGAGTTTCCCGAGCCTATCTTACCTAATTGCACCAAGTCGTCCAATTTGATGGAGTTGTTGGTGGCCGCGATAGACTCGTTATTCTTGAACAGAGAAGATTTGGACAATTCTCCCTCTTGCAAGCCCATGGCGACCTCTTCATCCATTGGTGTGAACACATGGTTCAAGCTTGTTGAAGTAGACGGAGAAGAATTTGTGGGGCTGCTGACAACAAATGACTGTTGCACCATGCCGAGAGCTTCGCTGCTACCATTGCGGCTGTCACCTTTTAAATCTGATGCGGAGCTGTTGTTCAAGTGGATCTTGCCCTTGAACCCCCTTCGGAGATACAGATTGCTGGCATCATCCTTGGGGAAATTGAGTTTGCTGAAGCAGTTTAACCTACTGTTGTTGTCAGGGGAAACGTCTGCCACCTGGGTGTCCGCTAGCTGGGTGTTCCCGCTACCATCACCATTTTCCACCGTATCATCAACGTTGGGGAGCGTCAGCTGCTTCAGATTCCGTTTCTTCTGCGTCCTGCCATGGAACAGACTCGGTGACTGGAAATTCATTGGTCTTCTAAGCAAGTTCGTATCCCTATTGTGTGTATCTGTCCCCTCAACAATTGGCAACTGTCGTAAAGTGTAAAATAAATCTTGAAAGACACTATAAGTAAAAAAGTGAAAGATAGCGATGCCCAATTAATTAAAAAAAATTATTACAACCACTCGAGGACACTCAAGGCCATATTCTTTAGCGGCCAAAACTAATTTAGTCTCCCTGTTTAAAGGTATTTTTATGACTTTTTAAAAAAAAAGGTCTTCAGATGGGCCTGAGAAAATCCTTCCTCGAAGAAGATGTGGACGTCCGGAAACACCGGGGCAATTCCGGACCTCGACAGCCAAGGTTACGTTCATACGGACTGGGGGTATTCGTATTCTCGCAATTTTACGTGGTTGAACGTTCCTAGTGAACTCTTCTTCCTTCTCTCCTGTGTTAATTTTGCCCAGGGCATACAACTAAAGTTCCGAGAGTGATTATTGAGCACTAATACGAAAGAGCTGATTATTCACGAGGAAAAATCTAACCGATTGATGATAAGGGACAAAATATAGTGACCACAAAAATTTTAAATAAGGTACATCTCGGCACATATCGAGAAGGAATCTACGGCTAACTTTTCTTTTGTGATATTACAACAATATTCTGGGACACAGAATATCGTTTACTTGCTCCTCCCATCTTTGATTAAAATTTCGTCCAAACGTAAAAATGCAGTTCTAAAGAGACTGGGGCATGAATCATTGCTTTTCATCTTGTTAGATAGTTGCTCCATACATTAGAGATCATCATATGAAACTATTGGTCGCCACGTCCTTTCGAATATATTCAAGTCTTTGCCTTAAAATCTTCAATATTACGAAGTCGTTCGATTTTCAGGCAATTTTAGACAACTCCTTGCGTTTAGCATTCCCAAACGAAATTTTTTATTGCTTATTCTTATTCTATTACGAGCCAAACCATCTCAAAAATAAATCGTAACGTTAAAAGATGCGCTATAAGTCAAATGGAGGTATGGAAGACTTTGGCATACGTATTAAAATACGGGTATTATTTAGTTCTGGAGAAGAACCTGTAGTTAGAGAATGGGTAAATACTGCCCAGTAAGTGTTTTGAGGGGAGACTTAGGCCAACTATACAACTAAAAATAATTATCCCTGAGCGCTTGTTACGTAGGGGCCACCATTCGCACTTATACATTCATATAAAATATGCCTTCAGCATATATATACATACATGTATATAAAACTCTTGTCCCGTGTAACCCTGGTCGTTCGGACATGATTTAGCGTTACCCTGATACGTTATTTTCACGAAATTTCAGCCGGAAAAGGAGGCAAAAAAAAAGAAGCAAACATGTATATCAAACTTAACACAGACCCCATAAATAACTAGTTGAAATATTTGTTTAGAAGACGGTCTACAAGCCTGTCGTTGTTTTATGAATAGGGATTTTTTTTCGAGTCTATAACGAGGAGGTTTTGTTTTTGTTTTTGTTTTTGAACCTTGAAACCATTTACATTTGAGTTTTGTGTTAAAATTTATAACGGATTTGTTATAAGGAATACTTTACATTTCCAACATTGATATTATTATTGTAATAGTTCCATCCAAGTCACAATGAGTACAGAGGATTGGAAATCTCAATTAAACATTCCTGCCAAGGATACGAGACCTCAGACAGATGATGTGTTGAATACGAAGGGAAATACGTTTGAAGATTTTTGTTTGAAAAGAGAATTGCTGATGGGTATATTTGAAGCTAGATTCGAGAAGCCTTCCCCCATCCAAGAGGAATCGATTCCCGTGGCGATTGCCGGCAGAGACATTTTGGCCAGGGCAAAAAACGGTACGGGCAAAACCGCTGCATTTGTGATCCCAACGCTAGAAAAGGTGAAACCCAAAATTAACAAGATCCAGGCATTGATCATGGTTCCAACCAGAGAACTGGCGTTGCAGACTTCCCAAGTGGTGCGTACCCTTGGTAAACATTGTGGAATCTCGTGTATGGTTACCACCGGTGGTACCAACCTTAGAGATGACATTTTGAGATTGAATGAGACCGTGCACGTCCTTGTGGGCACTCCAGGCAGAGTATTAGATCTGGCATCTAGGAAAGTGGCTGATCTGAACGATTGCACACTGTTTGTCATGGATGAGGCCGACAAGATGCTTTCGCGTGATTTCAAGACCATTATTGAGCAGATCCTGATCTTTCTACCAGTGCAGCATCAATCGCTGTTGTTCAGTGCCACTTTCCCCATAACAGTTAAAGAATTTATGGTTAAGCATTTACACAAACCTTACGAGATCAACCTGATGGAGGAGCTGACTTTGAAAGGTATCACACAATACTACGCCTTTGTAGAAGAAAGGCAGAAATTGCACTGTTTGAACACTCTTTTCTCCAAGCTGCAAATCAATCAGGCTATCATTTTTTGTAACTCTACTAACCGAGTGGAACTCTTAGCCAAAAAGATTACCGATTTGGGCTATTCGTGCTATTATTCTCACGCTAGAATGAGACAACCCGAGAGAAACAAAGTGTTCCATGACTTCCGCCAGGGAAAAGTGCGTACTTTGGTCTGCTCCGATCTGTTGACCCGTGGTATCGATATCCAAGCTGTAAATGTCGTGATCAACTTTGACTTCCCAAAGACGGCAGAGACCTATTTACACCGCATCGGTAGATCCGGTAGATTCGGCCATTTGGGTCTTGCCATTAACTTGATCAATTGGAACGATCGTTTTAACCTTTACAAGATCGAACAAGAGCTGGGCACTGAGATTGCCGCCATCCCAGCCTCCATCGACAAGTCACTGTACGTCGCGGAGGATGGTTCGAACATTCCCATACCTTACCCTATACAACAGACGCAGCCGCAATCAAAACCACAACCACAGTACGCATCTCCACCTCAGGGTTTTGCACCACAAAATTTATCCCAACAAGTTACGCCACAGGGTTTGCCACCGCAGGGGTTAGCTAATGCACTGAACTTGTCACCTCAAGGGTTGGCACCACAGGGTCTCCCACCGCAGGGCCTTCCACCGCAGGGCCTTCCACCGCAGGGCCTCCCACCTCAGGGCCTGCAGCGAGGGTTTCCTCAGGCTATTCCACCTCAAGGTTTGCCCCAGGGAATTATGGCTCAAGGTGTTCCACCAAATTTTGCGACTCCACCTCATTTTTGAATG